>OW028577.1:20265253-20865253 GCA_932294295.1 Alitta virens
ATTAACATGAAGTAAAATGTATAGGCCACAAAACAGATCCCTGCAGTTCAAATGACAGCCAATAATAACTATTATAGAACCTTTTGTTGTGATATGACAATGACCAGTGCTGTCCTTCATTACACCCAACAATGACCTAACGGAGAAATACACAAATCTGAAGATTTAATTAAAGTCCTTGTGTAACCACTAATGTTACCCAGTGTTAACAGAGTCGGAACACGGATCACGTCTATTAACATGGGCAAACACGTGCCGGGATGCACCCCTGGGGTTATTGGGGGTACCATGTGGTTGGTGTGGACTCCGATTCTCTAAGCACCTCAAGCAGACAATGGTGTCCTCGGCTGTTTCATCTTTGAGCGAGCGGCTCTGCAACATCTCTGTGACATCAAGAGGAGATGAGAACCAAGAATTTTCAGATGTCAGCGGAGAACCTTAGCCAAGCGTAAATTGTAATCATGGCTGGGGCCTTGACTAATCTTGAGGAAATCACCGATTGAAAGTGACTTGATTAATTCTGATCAAATTAGTACTTGAAAGACAAGCCTCCACGACTAAAATCAGAGAAAATCAGAAGAATCGTAGAAATTAGATCCCCCCCCCTTCCCCTTATTCCATAAGAGGATTTAACACACCTGAAATTATTAGCAACCAAGCCATGGTCTCCACATTGTTTCCAGCCCAGTATCATGAATTGATTGATCTCCGAGTCAGCTAATCCCATCACAGATGCTTTCCCCTGCCTCCGCAGCTTTGCAGCGTGATGGAGTCTCTCTGATGCAGTCCAAAGATCTGTTACAAAAGATGGTCGAATCTTTTGAGTTGTCTAAGCTGATATGAGACGCCTTAGGACACATTGTATCTGTTAATATATAATGGAGTAAGGTAGGCAAATTCAGTCTGACAATGACAACGGATTATGAACAGTGGAACCCGATGTTACGACACATAAATGTGTCCCAGAACTGTGTAAAGCAAGACATTAGAATAAAGACCATCTCGACATTAAGACCATATTAGTTACCCTAATAAGTAGTCTTAGCTGTTGGAATTCCCTGTTTCATCACATATGATCACAAATAACATTTGTTTAGTGAATGTGAAAAGTAGACCTGTACTTTCTAGAGTGAAAAAAATCGTCACACATGAGTCACGGTGATCATGGTTTAATGTGACAGAGAGTGCACAATTAACAGGAATTAGTCAATTTTGTTGATTTGAAAATGGTAACAGCTCTTCACCCATAATTTGATTGCTCAGCTTATCTTTATGAATTAATTATCTTTGCCCAGCATTCTGGAGTGAAATGCAATAAACTTGAGTACTGGAGGGCTGGATTCCATGCAATTTGCACAGAACTGTTTTGGAGTTCCTGGGAAGTTGGAATTGACTGTGTTGAATCACATTTGCATGGGAGGAAAAAATGAAAGTCATCTATTCGTCAATTAACACTCCTTTCTGACGTGCTGACGTTTCTTAGCCCCTCCCCTGATCCCTGTCTCAACAGAGATTTCATTTTCTGTGATTCCTGCAGCCAGAAAATCAACCAATTGGAGATGAGTAAACAAAAGCGGGCGTGGCTACTACCACTCGCTCATTGCTGCTACAACATGGCGCGCTGCTACCTCGCCAAGCCGCACCCCCTTATTGCAGTTAGCGTTTAATAACCATCTTTCCTCTATATTGTTTCATTATTTGGCAAGCCAGCTTCTGTGGCTGCGGCTCTATGTACATTTGTTTTGATACCAGTCGATTTTTACCCTCAAACTTGTATATACATCGCCTCCGCTATTCGGAACATTGAATGATCGACTAGTATCGTCTCCTACAGATTAGATAATATATATTGCTGGATTTTTAAATTCACAACACCATTTTCAAGGAAAAAAGACAATTTTTAAAATGGACTTCGGCCAGCTCAGCCCCTGCAAACCGCTGCTGGATAAGAGTCGGGATCTCACACTGAACAACAACTGCGAAGGTAAGATGCTATTTCAACTGTTAGTTTAATTTAATTTAATTTCTTTGTATTACGGAATATAATAATTTAATTTTAATCAAAAGTGAACAACAGTGCCTGTTTATAATATATAAAATTTGGAACTTATCTTGGAAATTGGAAATCTGATTTTTGACGAGTCCATCTTCCATTTGCATGAGTCTGCGGATGATACTTGATTAAGATAATCTAGTACTTCAAAAAGGTTATAAAATAAATTTGAAAGATTTATATATATATATATAATTTATGATGGGTATTACATGTGTCAAATTTACAGATTTTGTTTATAATAAAGCTGCTGGCATGGAAATTAAGCATTTACTTTAAAAATAATATGTTTTTTTGTGGATGGTACCAAAATTATCTTGGTTTTAATTTGATTAACATTATGATAAATATTAACTAATAATGGATTAATGTAAAGGCTGTGTTAGTTATATGAATTACTAATTAACTAAAGAAATATAATACCCTTGAAACTTTGAAGGGTACTATAAAAATCATCACAATGACATAATTGTGTGTGTTCTTGTTACTTTTGCCCGCATGTGAATAATAGGTGATGAAAAACGTTATTGAGTTTTCTGTGAAGATCTATTAAGCACCTAAATATTTACTAAATACAGAGGAGTGGTTTTGTGTGACCTGACAGAGCACAAGCAAATTATTTGCAGCTACGATCCATTTTTCCCGTCAGAAGTGAGAAAAAATGTCAAGATCTTATTGATTACGAATCAAGAATTAATAGACTGCAGTGGTACGCGTGATAGATCATTAGGTTTTAGAGTAATTATATGCAGTTAGGGTCCCCTGGGATTTCTCACTTAATGATCCAAAGTTAAGTTTGACTTTTGCAGAGTCACCTGTGGTATTTCAAACTTACATGGATGGTTGAGTGTTTTTTCATGATGTGCGTCAGGCAGGTTGACCATATAAAATATAACTCAGTGATGAAATCATAAATGTCAATCACTCAAGCAGAAAAAAAATTAAGTACTTAGCATTGCCCTGTGGTACTCCGCATTCTGTCTCAAAGCTACTTTTTGAGAAATTTAGCAGTATCTGACCTACGATCCTATCATAAATAAAGAATATAAATGCACCGAAACTCAAATCATCATTTTAAAATATAATGTTCAGTCAATTTGTAAGTCTCTGTATTGCTATTCAAAACATTATATACTATCTTAAGAATAAGCTTACATCCACTGAAGAAATAATCCATTTTGTCAATAGTAATCACTATAGTTTTGAAAGTATTTAATATTAATAAATCACGATTACTGAATCAGTTAAACTTTAAACTAATTCCGAATGGTTGTCGTCTAATTATGTAAGTGCAGCCCTTTATGCCAGGTTCTTCAATCTTTCGCCGCAGCATCTTCAGATTTTATCAATGGGTTTTTCTTCAAAAAATAATTAAATCCATGTTTAGGATATGCAGCACCATGGATTAAAAAGTATAGAATAAAGTAGTATTGAAATGTATGAAATAAACAATGTGAATAGTCTTATATCGATGTGCAAGCAACCATGTAACAAAATCATCAAAATGCAAAAGTAGAAGTTTTTTGACAGACACAAGCCATGTGGCAGATGACTGTGAGCTATGAGTGAAAGATGGCAACAACAAAGTGTGACAAACAATGGCAGGGAAAAAAAGGAAAAAAACAATTTTGAATACAGATATTTTATAGCTGAAGGGAGCGGATTATTTTCTGTGTTAAGGCGGACTCCCAGTGCTTTAAAATTCTCGATTTCTGCATCCATCTTTGGGGGGTTAGTGGATAAGTCAGGTGGTGAAAAGATATTCTCAATGACAGGTCAATTTGTGATAAAACTTCAGTATGGCAAGCCCAGCCAAATAGCTCCGGGGCAGTTTATACATGACAGAATTGCAGTAAAACTGTCACCAACACCATAAAGAGACTTTACTAGGCTCATCACTGCAAACATCAAATGTCACAGCCCCAAGCAGTGATAAAAATTTCATGGAATACCAGTAGAGTCAGAGCAGCTGAAAATTTGTCAAAAGCTGCCTACAAGCTGAAGCTATGAAAAGGTGAAATAGGACTTGATGTCTACGCTGCGGCCAGTGAAACCCCAGCATGGGGAAATTTTTAACATGACAAGGCGTCCAAGCCTTATCGTCTCATTAGAGATGACAGTACAAATTTGTATCACCTTTATCACAGTAGTTTAACCTGAAGGTGGTTTCTAAAATTGATCACTCACGACTGTCAGAATTTGAGACATGGCGATATTCCAGCGATAGCTCGATTGTCAAAGTGTCAATGATTATGTACCAATCGTAGGCACCATTGCAACAGAAAAGAGTAAAAAAATAAAAACATGGCATTTTGTGATTTAAGACATGTGAAAGGTGAGTCAAAGGGTTGCTGAAAAATGTCAAAGATGTCAAATTGTCCATAAATAATAGAATCATATAAAGCAAGAAATTATAGAATTAAAACACATTTAATGCCTCTAGTTATTATTGACTGCTTAGCCATAGAAGTCACACGTTTTTGACATTGAACAGAAATCATCCAATGACAATTTGTACAAAGTGACAGACAGTCATTCAGACAATGATAGACAGCCAGACAGACTATTCAATAAAGACGTGAAATCCATCAGACGAAAGACCATTTCAATAACAAGACCTCGTTAAATACGATCACCATAGAATTATCATATTTGGCCCATCGACATTCTGCTATTTTACCTCGCCATCAAGACCACTTCAATGTTAGGATAGAAAATACTATACCAAAGCTAGTCTTAATGGCGAAGTTCCGCTAAGAGATAGAGCTGCTACAGCTACGGTTGCTAATGTTGCTGCTGCTGCTGCCGCTACCGATGTCGGTGTCACAATAGAAAGAACATTAACATAAGGGGACAAAGGATGTCCTTGTAAAAGCCATAGGGATGTTTTGATTACATCCTGTAACACGTAAGATAACACCAGTCTGAAGAATACAATTCCATCATGAGGCAGTGCGCCATGAAAAGCTGGAACCTGTACGTTAATACACATTTGGAAATTTGAGAAAAGATTCTGTTACATATGTTGTGTTATAAACGCATTAAAATGGTCTTTGGCCATGAAACATATTTTATTTAATATTATATCTTATTTCATATTCATTTTTATAGGTTAAACAGTTATATTAATGCATGCATTACTTTATTTATGTAAGAAAATACATGGTTATCGTGGTATAGGAAAAATCGAAGCTTTATATTTACCTCTGTATAGCATTAAAAAAAAATTAAAAAATTTCAAGTGGCTAGAAGGGAGTACGTATTATTATGTCACGCTGAATTAAAAATTCCGAATATTTTAGTACTGAACATTTTACATCAAACTACATAGTGTACAATATCTATAAAAAATATAGGAAAACTCAAACGTGGCCATTTCTCAATATTTCCTTTAGAGTCATAAAGCAATCTGGCTGTAATCTCGTCTTCTGATATTTGCTGGTGGTCTGAGCACTGGTCTCGTGGGTCATTGATGCGGCTGACCGCCCTGCCAGTTGCAGCAGCTTCCACAAGCCATCTTTGTCAGAGGAGACACGGCGCGTGGCAAAATATTATGGTCTTATGGCACTTCGAGATGGTCCCCTAACCCGTAAGGTCAAGCAGCAAGGTCAAACTTACAATCTCCTCTGTGAAAGATTCCAGTTACAAGCCATAAATCTATTTCTAGATTTTTTATGATCAGGTTGTGTTTGGTAATGTAGTGAATATTGGCTTATAGTCTTGTCAAACGATAGTGGGTATTAATTTTAATTGATTTATATTGTGATTTCTAATTTGATTGTTGGTAGGATAACCATAAAAACAGGTTCATAGTTTGATATCTATAGAAAAAAATATTTATTTATTTACATATATAATAATAGTCCTTCTATTGTGTTGGATAAACAAAAACAAAAAAGTTTTCCTTGTGTGGCTTTTAACATATACTTTCCATTTGTATAGTATAATAATGTAGATAATCGACATTGAATAACAATTAGTGTTTAATTGATGTATACAGTTCAAATAAGCACTATGTATGATATCCAAATAAATTTGTAAAGTATTATATAAAGTTGTCAGTTTTATTAATGACACGCGATGTAGGATTCAGTAAACCTGATAAAAGATCACCGTTTCATAAAAATGGACAATTTTCCTAAATTTGATTCTTGCAGTGTTTTGTATGACCAGTCACAATATAGAACCCCCAGATGTTAATGAAACTAAGTGTGATAAAGGTCCATCTTCAATTAACAGTCAGTGAATACAGTTTTCTGGTGAGTGATAATGGTGATGTAATTAAAGATAATGCAATTTTTGGGAGGCAGAATTGATGGCTGCTGTTCAATGCTTATTCCTCACTGATGCCAACAGTCAGGCTGCCCATACAAGTACACACCCACAGGCTTCTGGGGGAAATTTCAATTAATTTGTGAGCGAATTTATCTCGTTATTAGTGAGGCCTGATTGATACGGCTTAACTCGATCAGCCCCTCCTAATCCCTGCCCTAATTCTATTATCATATTGATTTATCCATGTGAGGTCACAAACAGTGAAAGGGCAAAGGGTGGAGGGGTGTTGAAGAGCTGATTTGAGCGCCCCTTGTCATTTTTTCCCGTCTGTGCCCGAGCAATCTGAAATTTTATTATTTTAGGTCATGAGAATTAGTCTTAGGGTCTTTTTTTAAGATTGTTATAGGTGATCTTAATTTTGGATTTTACTGTTTAGGACCAATTCAAGAGGCAGTTTCAATTCCACTGTATTGGATTCATACATTATCACCATTGCCTATTAGGTGCTCCACCCAGCTGATTTTCCACTTATTCAAATTCTTAAGCCTCCAAGTGTAAACAATCGTTTCATTCAACAGCTCTGAATTTGAACCTAGGACCTATCAAACGTGATCCTTGACTTGGCTGCCAACTTTACCCAGTTGCCTTAACCCCTTCTATCCCTAGCCCAACTCCTCTGTGGCCCTTACCCCTCTGTCTCATTTTTGTTGCCTTGGAAAAAGTCACGTTTTCCAAACATAGCGGCAGCTCTGTGGGGAATCTATCTTTTGGCTGAGTTTGCTTACAGCAACAATGTATCAATTTGGATTCCTGTCCCCATTCTGCCAGTCATAAGCTGTCAAAGAGTTAGCTTGGCATCAGTGAGGAGTCAGTGTTTACACGAGTTTTAACCAGTTCGTTTCTTGGTGATTGGTTCTGCCCCATCACCTTGAAATCAGCACGATCACCTCAGCTGCTGGACCCCTCCTCAGCAACCCTTGTTGGTTCAGTGAATTATGCATCTCAGACGCAGTTGTCTGGTCAAAAACTCCAGCATCTGTCCCCTGAAACTTCTAATTTGCTCAGCACCACAAGTCTTTGTTGCTATATATAGATAACTCAACCTTAATATCTTAAGACCACTAGCAGTAACAAGATTAAGGATACACAATTAAATTTACTTAATATAACTTTTTTTATTCTTTACTTAACTTGCTGATATGATTTATAACCTTAACCTGATATTTTTAATTCATTGCATCAAAGTTTTTGTACTTCCTATCTATCTATTTATCTATCCATCTATCTATCTATCTATCTATCTATCTATCTATCTATCTATCTATCTATCTATCTATCTATCTATCTATCTATCTATCTATCTACCTATCTATCTATCTAGTAGGTTCAGAGTTTGTTTTAACCAGCCTCCCAGTAAAGTAGAAACTGTCTTTCTTTTCTGTTTCCTCTTTTAATAGATGAAGCATGCCCTGCTTAATACAAAGATGCTCCATTCTGGTGTTTTGCATAAGAATTCTTTTGGGAAATGCTTTGAACACACTGAGTGAGATGACAGTTTACTTTAGCATTTTTCCCATCAACTTTATCAGCTGCAGCAGCAGCAGTAGTAACGGCAGCAGCATCAACAGTAGCAGCAGCAGCATCATCATATTAACTTTCATGTGATGGTGCGCATCTCTTGAGCTCTGCCCCAATAGATACATTGATTGATAGGGCGTGGCTGTGCTGTGGCACGGGGCAAAACCCAGCACCCCACATTACCCCCTGGGGACCCTACCCTCTGGGTGGTCTATGTCACTCAAAATCATTCAAATATTCACTCTTATTGTGCGTCATCTGTCACTCAGTTTGATTGCCACCATGGAATCTAAAATTACCCCAATCTTTGATGCTTGGAAGCTATCACCAATATTTATTATTATCATAATATTGGATTCACAGATACAAATTATTGTTTATTCGCAACATTTAGAATGGGCGCCTTGGGGGAAAACTATTGTTCTTTTGATTCCCAGACCTTTAACAAGTTGACTAGTCATCTACACACTTGACAAATTGTTAAGCCTTAATCAGTGTCAGTTTCAGCAAACACACCATGATCAAATTGAATTTGCTAGGGGATCCAAAAGATTTCGGTCACAACTTGTCTTATTTGATTCATAACAAATACGCATATGAATTAATAGATATACATTATGTATGTATAAATTATTGATCAAATTATAAATTATATTAAGGTTAAATCTATTGAATTTTTAGGTACAACGATGGTCTTAAATTGGATCCTATGTACATCACTATTATCAAATAGATTTAGCTTTTTCTCCTATAACTAATTACCTATCTTTATAAACGGCAGTCATTAACACCTGCTAGTCTCTGATTAGATGTCATGATCTGTTCGTCAGTAAATTAAATATAACAATCAGGTAATTGCATCTAACAGACTGTCATGGCATAGATATTAAGAGATTAAGAAGTTAGCAATTAAGTGACCAAAATAGCTATATGGTTACTGTAAAAATATATACGGGTTTATAGGTCAAGCCAGTTATTGTGGCTGCCAGGAGCCCAGAAACAGATTAACAAAATTATGTGTGGGATATCATAAAACATTTATAATATTATCATTATTCATTAACATGATTTGCTCACTCGGTTTACAGAAAATAAGGTTTTTTTGAAATTTTATATTAATTTATTCAATTAATTTGTATAAAATGTGTTCAATTAAAGTCACAAATCTATCAAAAAAATTGCTTCAGAACTAAGTCTGTGTATAATAGTCGACGTAGCATTTATAACATCATAATGTTAATATGTAATTTTATTTCATTGTTCATTTTTCATTGTTTACTTTCCAGAGGTCAGATCACCTTCGATGCCCGGATGTCGAGATGATCACATGAACGGCTCTGACGTCATAGTCTCGGCGGGTGTGGAGGACAGCATGGACAGCGAACGGGGAGCCCCCCTTGATCTCACAAAGAGTGGTCAGTGTCTTTACGTAACTTTGCACAGCTTCATGAATTTATATGGATCAAACATTAATTTGATATTGAATTAAAGCAAAATCAATTGATGCAATTAAAGGCCAGTCTTAAAATTATTATTCTTGGTCATCATTCTTTATCATTTGCCTTTGCAGGCTCCGTCAGCCCGTGTGGCTCGCCAGCCCCATCTTCCCCGGACACCTTGCCCCCGCTGTGCCGTTCCCCCGGCCAAGCTATAACAACAGTGTCGGCAGTGGGTACCCCACCTCCCCCTCTGACGGGGATACCCATGCAGGCGTCTCCGGGGGGTGGCCCCATGAGAAGAAACTCCCCGGGCTTGTCTTGTGTCGTGTGTGGAGACACATCCAGTGGAAAGCATTATGGAATTTTGGCTTGCAATGGCTGTTCAGGATTCTTCAAAAGAAGTGTCAGGAGAAAGTTAATCTACAGGTAAGATGTACTTTCTTGTTTTAAACTTACATGGATTTGCTACCTCCAGTAGTCTAGTTTATCTTTTATAATATTGTATCGTCTGACTAGCTCTAGCAGACATAATGATGAGATGGCATGACCTACACATAAAACCCATTGAATGTCCCAGCATAGACAGAAAGTTTAAGATTAAATCTCATCATTACCTCTTGTAGGGCATTATAGACTCCAAGCCTTATCATATCATCATTACGTTATTCTGATAGTTTGTCATATAAGATATCAAAACTTCAGACCTCTTACACAATACAGTACAATACAATACCAGTCAATACAATGCAATACAATACAATACAATACAATACAATACAATACAATAAATACAATATAGCCAGTAGCAGCAGACATTAAAGTACACCTATCAAAACTTACCAATTAATAAACGTCAGGCTTTCGTGTGAGGGGCGAAGCGTATTGATCATCAGAGCATTGTGCATCAATCAATCAATGGGAGGCAAAATTAAAAGACCTTCGAGCAAATCATAACATGCAACTGTTAAGCATATTAACTGGGGTGATCAAACAATCAATAGAAAGGGCTTGAAATTGAGCATCAACAAATGACAGCATTCTTCATGGTTTTGTAGGAACCACGCCAACCTTTTCTTGTTGTCCACATATTGTACAGTCAACCCCCACAACTAAAACCAGTTTGAATCATTAAAAGTGGGGGTCTGAATGACCAGCTTAACTTTAATTTAGGATTAAATGAAGTGATCTTAATATGGAGATGATCTCATTGGTATTGATCATCAGAGCATTGTGCATCAATCAATCAATGGGCCGTTCGGTAGAATCCCACATTTTTACTGAAGTGGTCTTGATATCGAGGTGGTCTTAATTGTCATGATTTTTCTATTTTTCTTAGAGATAAAAGTTTAATCATTTGTCATCAGTGTTTGGGATTTTAAACATGCTTAAATGATTAATATCATCGAATAATTGTATTCATCTATCATCATTAATTGACTATATCAATAAGTCAATTGAGTATTGGTGGGAAAACTAAATTTGAAATGAATAACTCAACAAAAATGGGCGTCGCTCATCATATGTAACCCCTAGAAATCAACCAAATATTCCAAAAGAAAACCCAAACTCTGTATTATCTGTCTATGTAAAGATATAATGGTGTCTTTGAAATTTATTGAAGGTGACAATATTTTCTGAACCAAAGTGGCGAAAATAATTAAGGACGCGATCTTGCGTATATCGCCGAAATCGTCTCGAAACAATCTAAATCAGTCATAGATTTGAAGAGTCATAATGCGTGTCTATCATCAAAACTTTAAATTGTGAAAATCGGATGAAATCTGACAAAGTAATAAAAGAAAATGTACAATAAAGTCTTGACGATCTTGGCCTATATCCTGCAAGACGCTCAAAGCAGCACAGTAATTTCCCATATTTTCAATGTAAAATTCTTCAAATATTTATGGCTCTAGAGGTTTCGTTTCTCAAGAGAACCAAGATTTTATTACTTGAATGAATTGAAAGTAGAGATGTTATCTCACCTGGTGATATGAATATAATATCTGGGAGAGCATTTCGATGAGAAATATTCAACTTTGAAGTTCGACCTTTTTTTAAAAATCATATTGGGTCGATTTTCTTAGAAAATGCCTCTTAAGTCTTTAGTATTATGAGTTCACTATATTGTCACCATTGTAATAAGACCATTGATTAAGACCACATAATTATGATCAGTAAGTCTTGCCTCCATTATTTCTTAAGTTTCTATACTGAACTCGTTAAACTAAAGACACTTTGACAGATATAGGATATTAAATGTCGCTAAATGGCTAACATCATCATTATTTATGACTGTCTTTTAGCTGCACTTTTCACCTCTCTGATGGATTTGTCATATAAACAGACATTTATGCCTTATTAGATCACCTTCTAGGATCACTTTGTAAATTGCACGTCCACAGGGAAACATAACAAGATCAAGTGTTGATCAATAAGTCTGTGGACTGGCATGGTATTGGTCTTGTTTCAAAGGTCACTGACCGCTGATTATTAAAGGACAGAACCCGAGAGAAACGGTCAACAGGGGAAAGAAGACAGAAAGACAGAAGTGTGACAGATAGAGAAGAGGTAAAGTGTATAACGGCAAGACAGAGAATAACAGAATAATTGAGATACACATGTACAGTACAGCTGTATGAAATTGACTTGCTTTAGCTATACTAGAAGCCATAACTATCCAGATCTATCCACACTCACCTCAAGATATCATCTGGATTATTATTAAGACACGCCCTGTTAATAAAACAAACCAAAAAGTAGAAATTTAAATTTATTGTTAACAATTTTTTTTATATAATCTTGCACCTTTGGACTGCAGGGGACAGATTTGGATTGCAGTTGGTAGCACAGGATGCCACCAGTTTTCTTGCTCAGTGAAATGACACATACAGTTAGTTAAAAACTGCCCGTCAAATCGAACCTAAACAAAGCTATATAACTTATGTTAAACCATGTCACTAAACGCAACTGTCTAGCTATTGCTGGCTACTCAAAGCCGGATCTAAAAGTACATGCAGCAGCATCAAGTGCAAAAGTAGAGATTTACGCATATTTGTAATTGTTTTGTTGAAAAGATGCATGTCTATTCTACATGCATATTTGTGATATTTCAGAAAACATTGTTACATATTATATTTTTGTCAGTGGTGGTAGTTCTAAACAGACTATAAGCTAGAAGTAGACGGAAGTGTCTGGCTTAAGTCAGTTATAGTACATGTATTTATTATTAAAAATAGATCACCTCGTTATTAAGACCATTTTTGTGATTTTCGTTTTGCGCCAAAGGTAACCATAAAAGCATACACACTTCCCTGTGGCAAATTGTGACAACAGTGTTTAAGGACAATGCCAGTGACCAGTGCTATTTGGTTAACAACAGAAAAAGGCTGCGAATAGAGTAGATATCCTCACCGTTGTGTAGTGAAATTGAGAACATTCTGATGGCTGTAAGCAAAGGTCATCCATGACAGTCATAATTGGGAAACATCAAAGTTTCACGAACGAAGGATTCATAATTGATCAGCCACTCAGCAGCTCAGTAATTATGGTTGAGTTGAAAATGATTCTTCTGTTGCTGCTGTTGCTGTAACGAGATGTTGAGGATTAAATAACTGGTGATTTTTCTTTTGTTTCTGGATACATTTATAATCCGAATATTTTTTATTATATTATAAACTTAACCTGTTACGAATTAATTAGAATTTGATAAACCATAAGTTCGAAAAATATGCTTTTGAATATATTGTTCCGAGATCTACAGTAAGTGAACAACCAAAAAAAAAAAAAAGTAAATAAATAAAAAGATCTGATAAAACTTCGTTACAAACTTGATATAACATTTATCATTTTATGATTTGGCATATATAACTATGTACATTTTATGGAACGGGAAGTATAGCAAAATACACAATCATGAATTCAAAAACAACACAGTGCATGAATTACTTTAATAACACCAATCCATTGTTAATAACGGCTGGAACAAATCTTTGTCCCAGATTCTGTTCCAAAATAAACCACATGGTGTCTCACTTTGTACCCTAGTCTGTGCCCCAAATTGTCTCTCTTTCGGGGGCCAAAATGCATTGAGGTCTGATTAGGAAAGAGTACAAATAAGAGACAGTCTTAAATCAAGGCCTTTATTCACAGTCTGCGTTTGGTGCAATTAGTAAAAGGGAGGGGGTGGTGTTCATTCATGCGTGAACAGTATTGTGCATCAGATGGGGCACTGCTTTCCCTGACCCCTTATCCATCTGTCCCTACAATTGTATTAACAACAGTAGCAGCATCCGCAGCAGCCGTAGCCGTAGCAGTCGCAGCAGCAGTAGTAGCAGTAGTAACACTGAAAGTTCCAGTTGTAGCAGCAAAGTTTAATTTTGTGACGAAACATTTAAAGCTATAAAGATTACATGTGACTATTTTAGTAAGAAGGTCACAAAGTGACAAATGTGAAGTAAAAGAATATGATGCAGTTTGGAAACTTACTGATATAGTTAGATCGTATTAAGGCGAGGTTCTCAGTAGTAGTAACTGTAATTTGGAGGTACAGTTGCATGGGGCAATAATTGTACATGGCTGCAGAGAAATTTTGGGATAATTTAATATTGTGAGAAAATAGAGAAAACAAATGCAATAGGGTACTTCGGTGCCATCACTTTTGACCCCAGTCTGGTGGTCTGGCTGATACATAACCCTCTTTGGCTGTCCTTTGCAGCAAAATCAGTTACCGTAACAAGCTAAATCATGGCCAGCATTTCTAGCCAAGTTCTTTTTATAAATAAGACAAAAAGGTTCTTTTGTGAATCCTTTAGAAATGGGAAAAATTGGAGTCACAAATATGATGTTGCTGGCATTCGATGATTATGTTTGCCCTTTTCAGCTTTTCGATGGTGCTCTGATAGCCAGCCAATTGCTAGCAGCAAATTGCCAACCCCCGTCATGGATCAGTGAACTCCTTGATACCCTTGGTTGAAGATCGTTATGCTCCCGTGAAAACCCTAAAAGTCTGTTCATCCCTTGTCTGGCACGAGTCATCCTTTTATCCAAATGAAAGTCATCCTATTATTCTGCCAAATTCGTGACATTTCCTTCCATTGTCTGACATATCCGGCAGATGGGACCACAGGCTTTTGCACCTTTTTACGTCACTTCGTACTTCTGAGGCGCGCACGCAACAAAACTTGTTGTATAATCATCACTTGGCAACGATCAATGCTTTTGTGTTATTTTTCATTATTTAAAAAAGAACAAAGAATACAAATGATCAGTTAGTTATTAACAATAAGTGTCCATTTGTCATAAATACAATGAATTGACTCAGTCCAGGCCACACTTTGCCAAGGGGACACATTAAAAAGTTTAGACCAAATATCTGCTATCCATAAAGTTTCACTTTTTGGCTACATCTTTTTACAAAAAAAGCGATAAAAATAAATAAAAAAGTTTGTCAAACAAAAGGCACCCGGACAGCCAAAGGGTATGAACGATAGATCAAAATTTGAACTAAAACTCCAAAGCGCTCATCATTGTGTGTTTAGGTATTCTAAACCTGAACACCCCCTAGCCATATTTAATGCATTTTAGTTACAAAAAGTTTCATGTGAATAAAGTCAGGACAGATCACAATTTATAACTGCAAACAATTAACAAAAGATTTGTCCCAGGCCTGTTGCACTGCTAATTAGGCCTCAGGCCAAATCAACGCCTAAAATAAGTTTGCCCAATGCTTTCACAAACAATTACACTGCCTTAAGACAAAATTCGTGCAATTTATTTCATCAGGATAAAGTTGAATATCTGCACTGTACAATGTCATTCTTCAAATGCTGTTGGAAAATCCAGGCACAAAACCAAAGTTTGCGGTGTGATAAAATAAATGAATGATGTCAGAACTAATGTCACATCAAATATGTCAAGCTTTCTAAAAATAAATGGCAATGGCACAAGACCTGGCCTTTGGACAATTTCGCTAATAAGCCAAACTCACACTTAATAGAACCTTGCTTGAGATTTTATCTCATTGGTATGTCTATAAAGCAAACATTGATGAATGATATTGGTTCATTTAGTTCATCAAGTCAAAGCCCGACAAGTCAAAGCCCAACTTTTAAGCGGTAAAAAAAAATTTCCCATGAAAGAAATACCTTGAAGGCTATAATGATGACAAAATGGCAAAAAAAATTCATTGCAAAGATATGAAACTGGAAGTTGTACAAGAGACTCACAAAGTTGGGCTTTGACGTCTTAGTAATATTTATATCTATTTTGTGCTTTTCCATGATACGTAAAAATATAGCCGAAAGTCAAGTAGACATTTATTTTGGATTATACTATAATATTTTTTACAGTCATAACCACAGTGCCCATCTTTTCAACAACTCAGCAGATTAACAACTGATTAGAACATCACTCATTTACGTAACCGCATCGATGTATTTAATGCGATTGCGAGATTACCACGTCATTATGACGTGACCATTGGTTGTTCCAGATGCCAGGCCGGAACGGGAAGTTGTTCAGTCGATAAAGCCCACCGGAACCAATGCCAAGCCTGCAGACTCAAGAAATGTATTCAAATGGGCATGAACAAGGATGGTGAGTTCAAAATATTTTAATTTTTCCTGCTATTTTTAACAGATTATGTCATATCTGTGGCGCTAGATTTTATTTTCTTTATACCAGCTAGTGATTCTTAGAAAATTTTCTTTGCATATAAATGCTTGTGGGGTTTATTTTTCACCTTTAGTATTGTTATGATATTATCTTGCTTTGAATTACTTATTACTTTTGGTTATATTACCCGTAGAAAATACCCGTATAATACCTGTAGAAAATTTCTTAAATACAATTTTTAGTCCGCCCCCTTCATTAAAGTGGATCCCCAAAACTAAGACCGCCTTGATTTTAGTGTGTTAGCGATATAAGAAAAAAAAAAATCTATTGAAGACCACCTCAATATTAAAACCACTCGACCTGGTCCCTTACTATGTTTATGATGTCAAGAAATTCCAGAATTAAGACGACCTCGCTATTAAGACCATTTCTGTGTGTCAAAAACTTTCCCAAATGTTGAGATCACTTCGATAATGGGACCATTTTACATTAAGTTCCTGTGATGGCATTGTATAAAAGTTCCCGAAGAGCACCTCAATATTAAGACTATGTTTTTTTTTTTTTGTTTTTTAATTTTTATTTATGTAACATATTTTCCAGGGTGGCTTATTCAGAGAATCTGTTTTTCAATGAGGCCTTGGTACAAAGGTATAAAATTAATAAAATATATACGATTTAAAAACATTCACAGAACTAAAAGCACCATTAACATGTAAAGGTGCAACTAAGTCACCGGTTTCTAAAGCTGATGAAAACTGTGTCTGCAAACAGCAATAGAAAGACCAAATGGATCACTATGAGTAGATCAAAAACAGGCACTGTCCAACAAAACATAGAGTATCTGTTACAAACATGGAATATCACCAGTGAAAAGATCATTTACGGTGAAGCAAGATTGAAAACTGATATCTCAGTACAATCTGAGCATCAGAAGAGAGCTGCAGCAATCATAGACTTTTTAGATATGATGATGGATAGTAAAGATGATGATATAGGCAATATAGATTTTATTTTAACATATCTTTGTACTTATTAAATTTACTATTATATTATAATTAAATTCTTATTTACATGTATTATATATTACAATTGCAATTATGTACTCTGTACCTGGTGTGTACGAAATAAAATAATATATATTAACATGTAAAATAAACGGACTAGATTGCATTAAAATACTCCTCGGTTCTAATCTTTAAAACATTAATATCTGTGCACTCCTTCACTCTGTTAGGCAGACTATTCCAAAAAGAATTCTTTGTAACATCAACATTAACAAACGGAATAACAGCATCATTTTCATGTACTTGCCTTGTCAACCTGTCAGGTACTTCTACTGCCATTGTAATTTCATTACATTAGTAGTCAGGTGCTATACCACGTATACTTTTAAACGCCATAAGTGGCATAAAATAGTCCCTGCATTGCCTAACATTCATGACCTTCATCTCAGTAACTAAGTCGATACCTCTTACATTAACATAATCATAATTATCATAAATTGCTCTGGCTGCCCTGTTTTGCATTCTTTGGATTTTCTGTACATTCTGTAACTTGCATGGCCCCACACTGTAATTGCATATGCAGTCTTTGGCTGAATTGTACTTTTGTAAAATTGTACCATAACATTAAAGGGTAGATAAATGCTAAGTCTAGAAAAAGCCCATACTTTCTCATTCCGTTCCTTGCTTAACATGTCCACATATGTATTCCAGTTTAAGTTCTTGTCTATTTTCAGACCCAAATAATCAAACTCTGAGACATTTTGCAACATTTAATATAACAACAACAATTCTATATTGCCAAAATGAAATTTTCTTTTTGTTGGATAGCAATCATCATTGTACTTGATGTTTCAGCATTTACTATATCAGTAAATTTTTGTCATACCATTCTTTAAAACATTTTATAGAATATTGTAAGCTTTCATTCAATATAGATACATTTTCACCATCACAGTAAATTAGGACATCATAAAGATTACACATTGCTGAACCTATGTCGTTGTTAATATCATTAATATACAATAAAAACAATGTTCTTCAGTGATACCCAAGTTGTTCATAGCGAGGTTAAATTATAGATACCATTGCAATTTTACTAGAATTTTACCTCAAGTGCAGTGCAATGTTCTTGTTGTTATTACGACAGATCGATAAATATGAACGCAATTATTGGGACGAAAATCAACAATACTGATCTGAAATGATTTGTAGCCTTTCAAAGACACTTATAGCCTGAGTAGCACCACAAAACTAAATTAGCCCCATCCTTCTGCTATTTGGCACGATGTTGTCAATAGAGGGTGATTTTATGGGTCATATTAAAAGAATTAGATTAGATTCATAAAAGCTACAGACACAAAACTCAAAATGTCAGACATGCGGAACAACAATATGTTATTACCGCATTTCAAAGTGTTTCCTACTGTTTAATGCCTCATAAATGAAACAGCACGGAAATGAAAATAAGGAATGAGTCAATAAGCGTCCAAAGTTGGGGCGGCACGAAAATATTGTAGTTGGAGGAACAAAAATTACTAGCTTAGTCATTACAGGGTAAAATGCTAGTAAATTGTTCAAATCAACTCGGTTAAATAAATTTATGTTATATATATATATATATTGTTTGATGTTTTATCATTTTGTGTCTGTGAATAATTATGAAAATTCCATACGCCAGTGACAAGTGCATTTGGACATTTGTTGGACATTGTTCACATCTTAATTCTGCAGTCATGGTCAGTCCAGATTGCTGGAGTTGTTGACCATTTGACCACTGGTTAATCTGATAATGAGCTTAAGGAATTACGGCTGATATGAGAGACTTTAAGATGATGGCTTGGTGTAGCATCAATGGAACTCAGTGCAGCTTCTTTTGGTGCCAAAGGGAGGCTGGGATGGCGTTGTGAATTGAATATCAGGTTGCTTTAAGTCATGTGGTGCTGCTGCTGCTGCTACTGATGCTACTGATGCTACTGCTGCTACTGCTGCTACTGATGCTACTGCTGCTACTGTTGCTGCTGCTACTGCTGCTGAACTAATAAGGGAGTGAATAGGAAGAGCAGTGATGGAGTCGTGTTTAGTATTCTGTGGATAGAGGATGGCTCTTATGGCACCAGGCTTCATCAAAGACATCAGTCTTACCTCCAATAAAGCAGAAACTGCAAGCTCCTGGAGTTCACAGGGCAAGCAAATCCGATTAATTAAATACCAATAAAAGTAATAAGCCAGAGCAGGGCGGTAATGATATTAAGATTAAAGTAGGATGGCTTCTCAGCCCTCCAGTGCATTTTGACGGGCCCTGTGTGGGATCTGAATAAATAACTACGCTCCGCAGAAGCTGCTTGACAGGCCTGGACGGCAGGTGAATTTGGGGACTAACACAAGGTCACACTATCTCCTACTATTATGCAATGTGAGTCAGTGCATTGTGCGAAGTTGAGCACCTCTCGCAAATGGTTATATTTAGCCCGCTATAATTACAGTGATCACATATGAGACAGAGGTTAATAGCAAATACTAGACCTAATTAATTTTTGTGTTGAGACAGAGTCAGTGACCTAACCAGTTCAGTCGAAAGGAAAACCCTTTAGCTTAGTTGTCAGAGATAGACATAGTGCACAGGAATACTGAGTGTCGGTTTAGAACATGACAAAATTGATAACTATCAAAAACAAACGCTATGACTACCACTTTCATTAAATGTGATAAATATTCTGTCGGTGCATTTCTTGTTGGTAATACAAAAACAAAACTGTCATTGTGGATAGATGGTGTGGATTCCAAAAGTAAGAAACTTAATTTGATGCAAGAGGTATTCAGGAACACATCATTATGTTTACGCCTTATAAATATTGCCCAGCTGCCAGAGACAGACGTAATAATGAGATAAGGCTTGGAGTCCACACCATATGACACATTCAATAAGTTAGACTGCTAAACGACTAGGCGTCAATGATTAACATTGTGTTGTTGCCAATTGCTGCATATGTTGTGGACTGTAGATGTCAAATCATGCTGGCCACAGCCAAACCACAGAGATTCAATGAGAGATTCAGCGTTCAGCTGAATTAATTTGCGGCCAGCGAGCGGCAATGCCTGAGCAACTCACCAAGCTATAGTGCTGGAGATGAAGGAGGGAGGGGGTGGGGGTGGTCTTTTGTGGGCACCCATAGTCGCCCAGGCCCCGCCGGTTGTTTGGCACATCAGGCGTCAGCATGTCAGCCGTGATGGGGCCCTGCTTCAGCAGCTGCTTACACGCTGGATTAGCTTCGTTAGTGGCCACATATGACCTAATTAAGCAAATTGAGACTTGTCCGAAAACGCCCCCAAAAGCGCCGCAGAATGCAAATCAGATCATAGACAGCAGCACCAGGGAGCACTTCTTGATTTTCCGTGCACATACACTAGAGGGCGCTCTTGTAGTTACAGCTGACGATTTCGAATTAGGGCGACCTTGCCCTTCTGATGTTTTCGGAAGTTCGAAGCACGCGGGGAACTCTGATTTAAAGGGCAATTAATTTCACCTCACTGCACAATGGTCTGCCACCCATAAAGAGTCAAGGTCCCACAATCGTCAGTTCTGATCAAAGAAATCAAAGCTTTAAAATGGAAAAATTGTTATTTTGTTGTTTGTGTACAACAACTAAAATTGGAATAGGTGAAATTTCATATTGTTTATACTGCATAAGATATAGCACACACAGCAACAGAACTGTGCTTGGAGTTGCATTTCATTATTGTCTGGGGCTGTTCTGTGGGGGGAGTCGGCTGCTGGAGGTCGCAGGCGCTTTGTCCTAGATCCCCGGCCTAATGACACATCCCTCGGTGCAGTTGGCCTTTAACAAGCCTGGATCCATGGAAATGGAGGTGATCAAATGTGAGGGGCAAGAGGCCTGATGCAGGCTATGCTAGGGCTGCTGGGTTTAGAACGGGCTTAGGTGGCTGATCATTTTTGACGGTGTTCTGTCCAATTATTAAATTAGGGCTCTGTTACACCGGAGACGCCGCCTTAGCGAGGGGGATAGAACGGCCTCCGCTCCATCATAGATTGCCTGACGCAAGACATGGCGGCTCAGCGTCCCCCCAGAAGTCAATCCGCTGTAACCGTGCCCCCGAACCTCCCCCCTGCTAAGCAATAGCAGCCAGCAAATGCTGCTCCCTTCTCACAGCATGCAGCTGACACGCAGGACCCAAAGCTCACTTCCGCCGCTTAATAAGTTGTGATGTGGCCCCTCATGTAGAATAGGGCAACCTGCAGCAGCTATAGCGCCTCCATATCACAGCAGAATATACAGTACACGCATCACGTAGCGTTGATAAAAAAAGATTCAATATCAAAATGCTTGGGCAGTAGAAAAACCCCGCCCATATAGTAGAAGTGAAGCAAACGGGGAGTCTTCATTTCATCATTACGTCTGTTTCTGACAGTGGCCACATTAGCTTTGAGATATTACCTTGGATGTTGATACACTGTATTAAATTCGAGAATTGCATGTTAGCCCGAAAATGTCATCTGAGGGTGTCCATGATTTTCGTTTTGCAGCTCCAAATTTATGTGAGTATAGGCTTCCGATGCATCGATTTCACCAGCTAATTAATATTTGTAAAGACTGATTGTTTGATTTAATAAGATTGTGGTGACAATTGCTACACAAATTGGCGCCCCCAAGACGATAACATGTACTTATGAGGCAAGAAGCGTAATCTATGGCCCTTGATCAACTACCAGACACGACTCAAAATGTCAACAACATGCTTGATCCATTTAGAAGTTTAGATTAACTGAACAAATGTCTGGTTTTAATTGATTGGCGGTTCAAACTGCGCATGCATAATTGGTTTGCTTAAACGACAGGTGGCGTGGCAATTGCAGGTGCGTTGAATATCCACTAGAAGGCGCACGTGCGCGTCACCTGCAAGAGCCAATCAAGACACTCGTCTCCTGTCACGTGTTACATGAAGAACTTCCTCTAGTGCCCCACAAGGGCTACTTCACCCTTCATCAGTGGTGGGGCAACACAAAAAAGCCCTCGATTACAGGCTCAAACAGAAAAGGAAAAATTGCCTCTGTACCAGCTTTCGTGCAGAAAGATGTCACGGAAACTGGCTCAGTTAATTAAAGTACTGCCGTTTGACTGAGCTGTCTGACAGGAGGACGACAAGCCACAAAAAATCGGCTGTGAAATGGAGTTTTATTTTTACAAATATACAGGAAAAAGGAAAATATTAAAATATCTAACAACCAAATATTTCAATAATAAGTTCTTTGTAGATGTGTCAAAGCAATTCTATAGACAATATACATGTTACTGTTGTATTAGTTTGTTAGTGTAACAGTAGCATCCAATAATATCGACAACAACAACAGCAGCATTTTGTTTGGGGGAAGGGGGGGCTTGATGCGGTTTATGATGGTGAGCGGGACACGTGTTCTTTGCTGTCAAACATGAAAGAGGAAATGGGGCCATCGGAGGGGGTATTAAGCCCCCCATTGAACATCAAGCGTCCAATGTCGCCCCCCGGAAGTTGGGGGGTTAGCAGCAGAATTCACAATTTCCGCTACAACATGGAATAATAAAGTGCTGGCGCTCGGAGGTGCTATGCTATTCATAGGCCCAATGTGAAGATTGAGACATTGAATGCATAAATGGATTACAATGAATATATTTAGCACAATATAGATCTAGCATCTCTCATGACCTGATCTGTGCTGGGCACTCTGGACACTGTCCACTATAAACAATATTGATGATACTGTATATGCTTGCTTATAACTGATTCAAACCTGCACAAAACAATACACATCTTCTGGGAATCGTTTCTCCTTATGTTTCGTAATTATTCAACATAATCTCGTCAAGAAGTGTTGTTATTGTAAACACCATATCAGATCCTATCAATCAATCTATCAATCTATCAATCAATCAATCAATCAATCAATCAATCAATCTATCTATCTATCTATCTATCTATCTATCTATCTATCTATATCTATACATCCATCCATCCACATATCCATCCATCCATCCATCTATCTATCTATCTATCTATCTATCTGTCTGTCTGTCTAGCTGTCTGTCTGTTTGTCTAGCTGTCTGTCTGTATACTAACTAATCAGACAAAAATGTCATATTCATGTCAACATGCAATTGACCAGTCACTGTGCTTAATTACGAGGTCAACTCTATTGAGCAATAGCCACTTATCACATCAATATATCCCTCCACCACCTCCAACTTCCTACATCTGGCTGCGCAGGAAATAGTTCGCTGCATGACGTCAAAGTTTTCATTATCAATATATTATTCATGGTTATTTGTGAATTTGTTGGTCTTAATTGTGGAGTTCCATTGTAGACCATTTTGATATTCGCGTGATCGAAACATTGCATGTCTCTGTCAGAGTGGCCAGTGAAAATGACCACCAGAAATGTCCAGCTCTACTTGACCTTGTCCATCATTGACTAAGCAGTAAGAATTTGACATTTTGACATTGAAGAGCTTTCAATATTTAACTCCTAACAAAAGCATATCTAGAATTCTGTCGGATCATGCATGACATTTTCAGATCTTTTTAGATCTTCATACAACACTATTGCTATTCATTTCTCCTACTTCTTTTGACAAATTGACATTACTCAATATGTAAATCCACAGAAGTTATATGATGCCATTCACAATAAATAATGAATTGACTGTCGTAGTATGAAAAAGTCCTCACATTTTGATGTATTGTGTTCAACTGTCCACAATTGCAATCCAGTCATACATTGAACTTTCAATCAATCAAACTTCCTCATATATTGGCAACAGAATTATGCCATAAAATTTATGGTTTTTCTAACAATTAATGCCTACATCACACAATGGCCATTTTAACAGTATCAATGACTTATCAACAAAAAGAAATCCAACATAATTGACATCAATATGAACAGTAAAGGCAGAAATGAACAAAGAATGCAACACTGAAATGATATAAAAATGAATCAATCTATGACTGGCTTTGATTGCGTCAACTTGCAAAGGCCAGCAGTAAAATGGCATAATTTGAAAGGGAGAATAATAATATAGGAAAAATCTGCAACATTGAAAAAAAACCACTTCATGAAACAGAATGAAATACAATGAAACCTTGTCATGAAGACTACAATTTTTTGTAAGATCTTTGATTTAGGGACTTATATACAGTGGTGGAAAAAAACGTTTCTGTAAAAATAATTGTCTAATTGAAATCGTTGTCTACCCAAATTTATGACTAGCTGTTTCGCCAATGCTGTTGATGAGGCTAATGAAACTTTGCCACAAGTTTAGATTGATCTTAATTGTTATATTTTTTGTCAAATAAACACATTTCTAGATACAATTAGCATATAAATTCATTCTTATCCGAGTCAAAATTGTCTGAAGCATAAGCAATAGCAGCCCCAATTGGAGTGTGAAGAAAATAATGCCCCGCCCTTGACGCTGCATCAGACCGGTCTTATATTCGCATCGCGCGACTGCCGTTGCGGGATTATGATGCTAAATCGCGCGATCCTAGCTCCAGTACTGAAGCTTGTGCACCAGGCATAGACTGGAGGCGATCTCTGAACTAGAGTATGTCTGGCCCAGCTTACACCAGGCATGCTTTAATATTGGAAATAGTACCCCTGGATCCTCCGGTAAGGATCCAAGCCCTTAAGGCAAGTACTGCATGACCTCTTAAGGTCAAAGGACACCTGCAGCGACCTCTAGGCCCTTTGTCAAACCTTAAATTCCTTGCGGCACCTATTATCGCTCACCCTATTGTTTTGCTTGGGTTTTTAATGAGGTGATTTACTGCAGTTATTGAACAAATAAACATAACATCTGTCAATTCTTATAATGGCAAGCCTTGAGAATCTCTGAAGCTCTCGTGGTGAACAACATATTTGACTACTCATACAGTGGAATTTAAAAACAAAAACTTTAATTGCCTATCTTCCAAGTATTCAAATACAATTTAGACGCGAATAGATTATTTAAAAGTCCAAAGTCAGACAACATTTCCCATATTTCTTTCTACTATCCACTGCTATCTGTCTACATAAAACACCATGTTCATTTTCAATTGCCTCACATGGCAGCATGCTGCAAGAATTAGTCCTATTCATCATAGACTGACATAAAGATCTACAATTAATCCCAGACAGGGTGAGTGGGGTTAGGTTTGCGCCCCGCCAAGAGTCGAACCCCAAAAAGGATTAGGTCGGAATTAGGCAGGGATTAAGTCGTTAGGATCCAAAAGAATTAGGCCACAGCTAGCACGGCCTAAGAAAGATGATCAGGCCCCTCTCTAGGCCCTCATACAGCATATTAAGAGTCCCATTTGTTTCGCTTATAAATTGCATCTTTCAAGCAGTCGCCGGTTTGCAAATTAGACGCTTTTGTTTGTAGCCGAATTAACTTCTCGCTATTTTATTTATTTTTTCTTTCTCATTTGTTTACTTTATTGTAGGTTTTTATTTCTCTTATTTTTTTTATATTATAAAAACCTTGAAATCAAGGGAAAAATATATTTTCATGCACTTAAAGGATGCATGTTTAATTTCGCACTTTGATAGTTGTGTTTTGAAATACAAGTCAAAATGTTATGTTATTATGCCTAATATACAAAACTCTTAAACTGGCAGAAACTTACAAATTACCATTACGCAGAAAATTTGAAAAATCATTGAAATGGAAAAAAATATGAGTTGTATAAATATATATGAAATATTAATAACATGCATCCTTTATGTTGGTGTCAGAAATTTTGGTGTGTTTTTTCAGTCGTTCGACTCACAGGCTATGAAGGTAAAAATCAGCCATCTTGTTTTTTGATGAAACGTACAGTATAGTCGCCATTTTTTAGACACCATCTATTCCTCTTAATTTGACCTTAAGTCTGTTTCGCAACTCTGTAGTTAGTTTGTTTTTTTCGTCATTAATTTGCATAGCATTGCTTTTTTGCTATATTGATACTGTTGTGATGTCTACAGCTGGTTTTGTTATCAAAGTAATCAATTTTTCCAACAGGAAATAGGCCTAATAATGTCGTGCTCAATTTTTATTGCCTTCAAAAGTACATGTATATTATAAGTTAAAATCAACTTTCATTGATTCATAATTTATTATTTGTTCATGCTAATGTCCCTTTAAAACTATAATTCAACTGTTTAGTCAAAGGCTATTACAACAGGTTCAGAAGATACGCAATATTTGATGACGTCAATTACTAAGTGAGCCGACTGGTTCACAATATGAAAATAAGATAAAGTACATTGGCTAAATTAAACTTTAGAGGGCATTTTTCACATTGTGACTGGGCAGTATTCTCTATTGCCCAATGAAGTATTCATGCTGCCCAGTGGACACATTTTCTCCATCTTGTACCCACTGTCAGTCACTGGGCAGCAATACCTGGCTGACAAATGAAGTATTCTTGCTGCCCAATGTACCAACTTTAGTTTCTTAAATAATTTATTTACTGGGCAGCGCAGTTCTCATACAGATAACAACTATTTTGCGTTAAATATGATGACATTTTAATTTTAAACAGCTGTTCAGAATGAAAGACAACCCAGAAACAGCGCCCAAGTCAGAGCTGACCAACTGGATGCAGAACTGGAAAACCCCATCTCAGCATCCCACACAACAGTCTCAGCAACGCACCCAGCATTCAACCCCACAGCGAACGGAAGGTTCATCTCCACCATTATATCAGGGGACCCCAAGGCTGAGCAGGATGACTCTGGTAGGTGCAAAAAACGAAAGACAAACAGAAAAAAAGAAAGAAAATAGCCTGAAGGGATGACATTAGCTAACTGCCGGATCGACTTCTAGAAATTATCAGAAACCATAGAAACATTGTTAAAGAGTGTTACATATTTGAATGAATCTTTCCAGTCACATACAAGTCTTTTGTGACCTCTACATGTCGGTAAAATTCACTCATTCATTGATATCATAAATAATTTTCAAAGCAAAGCCATCCATGTTATTCCAAGAACAGCAAAGTGCTATAATCCATAATTTGACTGAAAGGTTCTTATAATTACATTGCTATTCCTGTAAAGTGACTGTGCTTCATGAATGTATAAAATGTACATATGATGTTTCACTCACTGACATCTATTCTAGAATGCTGCTTTTGCAAAATAGCAAGGAGTTTGGGCAGGGGTGCATTATGTAACACCTTTGAATCTGTCTATGTAACTTATGTTTGAAGTGGACTCCGTTAATTTATATCACAGGGTTAATGACGGACATCTTTGATTAATATAAATGTATATATTTGAATATTCGTAACTGCCAAATTTAATATCACATTAATTGCTCTAATTGTATATTTCAATGCCTTTTTTAAACAAATTCCAGACACATTATTTAAGCTTTTTCTTGCTATAATAGTGACTTTCTTCATTTGACTTATAGTTAGTTGTCTTATTGAGGTAAATGATAGACAGATAGGTAGAAAGATAAATAGATAGATCTATCTATTTATCTATATCTATCTACCTATCTATCTATCTATATACCGTTTTTTACTCAATTGTTTTATGCAGATACAATATAAGGGTTTCTATTGTTCTTTCAAAAAAAAATCTGACAATTGACAGGTGTGCGCATCTTAGTTTACATTGCAAAGCAACAGCCATCAAGGGTGCTCTACCCCCACAGTCATTGGTCAGTCTGACGCAATGACCACTGCTGATTACCCAATGACTACAAAGGTATTCAGCAGTTTCTAGAACCCCAATCACCTTATATATGGGATGTGGCGCTAATTGCCGACCCCGGGGTAATCGCACCCCTAGACCACCGGCCGTTAAGTACAGTGTACCATTCTATTAAAAATATATATTAAACATTTTTGTATCATGCATGTCACTGTTATTTTAGGAAACGACGAAAATATTGATGTGACCAGTCTAGAAAATGATCACCCTCGCCACATTGTTCCCCATCATCCACAACATCAGGTAAACGTCGTCCAATTTTCCTCAAAATTTCTATTTATTGCACAATTTCAGTGACCATAAGTCTAATAAAAATTGACACAAATATTTCAGTAAACGAATTTAGCCACATTTACTGCAGTTATTTGTGCAAATGTGTCATAAGAAAGGTTTTCATGAAAGCAAAAATCGCGATTTCTGTTCACTGATGTTTGATTCTTGCTTCCTCTCACAGATGGCAGGTTATCCAGACGGTGGCGTCATCTATCCAACTGGGCAAGAAACAATCTACGAATGTTCAGCCAGACTGCTCTTCATGGCTGTAAAATGGTCAAAAAATTTACCTTCATTCGCTAATCTGCCCTTCAGAGATCAGGTTTGTAACACTCTATTACTTATACAATGACTGGACAGATGAATTTACACTCAATATGTACAGATGGTTATGAGTAAAATTGTAGCTGCATAAACCAACTGTAGCTCTTCGTAAACCAAACATTAAACATTTTTTGTTTTAAGCCTTGGAATCTGGCAATCTTGTCCTGGTGATATAAAAACTTTTTTTTTTCGCAAAAGCAGTTTACAGGTGGAACAACATGAACCATAATCAAACTCTGACCAATTAAAACAGTCATTATAGAGTGCCTTCAAATTTGACATTAACATTCAAAGCACATGAAGTTTTAAAGGCCTGGAGGTTTAATTGGATCTGAAAGTTTTGTAGAGGGATTAACCTTTTGAGATGTGACGTGGCAGACATGCGATAATTTGCTAAATGTGATGAAACTACACAAATCTAGGCACCTTAAATGTCAGATCACTCAATTGCTAAGGGCTCAAAAGAGTACAAAAGTTGCATGTCAGTTGGGGTAGGGTGAGCAAGGGATGAGCGGGGAGGGGGGGGGGGGGGTTAGTTTGGTCAACAGACCATGCATACATGGGTAACACCAGTGGCGACCCCCAGGGATTTAGCATGACATGTAAGCTCCTAATGGCCAGTGCTGATTTCGGCTTTGACAAAAACGCCACAATCCAAAGGGCAAATCGCCCACTTCAGTATGTGCAGTTTGAAGTGTAGCGAATTGACGGATCCGTGATCATTTAGGCGTTTCAATTGCAACCTGATACACCGATCATGACCATGGACATTGCTCTTGATCTTGATGAGCCTTGGTACCGGACTTCAGAGATGACACATTGACCTCTACATGCTCTAGTGGGTTCACAGAGGTCAAAACGTCCAAAAGAATAACACGATGAAGTTTCAAAAGCCTCTGACATAAACATTTTTATTTCTGGAACCACCAATTGCAGTTACTGCTAGTTAAATTAAACTGACCCAGCACAATTAACTGACCATGTGACATATGCAAGTGAGAGCTCAAAGCAAGCATTGAATTAAAATAATTAAAATATGCTACAATACCTTCTGGACCAAATATAATTTATAAGATCCTCCCTTAAATCAACAATTATTTGGGCAAACAGCAAACTTAGGGATTGGCCAGAGCTTCTCAAACAAAGCATGTTGTCACATCAACACTTCTGTAAATCTCAAGTGTGAAATGTAGTCAGTTTGATTGAATGCTCTATAACAGGCAATGGACAAATTTTCCTAATTGCCAGCACCATTAGTTCGAAAGTAAGGTCATATGGAAGGGAACCCAATCAATAGTTAGCACTTTAATGGTCTTCCATATGTATTTACTAACAGATAAAAAGTCAAAACTGAAAGTAATTTGCTGTAGCAGGTAAATTGACAAGTTGTTGTCAATAATTGGATGTTTTTGTCAATAATGTGCATCAATATTCCACCATTAGGCAAATACAATGGCATCGTCAATTAAAATCTTTGCTCTTCCATTTGATCTTGTCAGTGTTTAGTGTTTTTAAAGTGGCTTCCTGGAAACGATCAATGTCTTTTTCATATTTCAACACCTTGTTGGGACTTTTATGGTTTGGAAATGTAACAGAACAATGCTTCTAAAATATTTTTTAAGACCTAAATTGCATTTTTAATGGGAAAATGTATACTGCATTGTCCTATTGCTGTCGAGGTTTTTCTTGTTTCTGCGGGCCTACTGCATGAAAATGTACATTTTTCTGTTTCGTTTTGTATTTCTTTATTTTCTTCTGTGTCCATCCGTCGTCGGTCTCAGGCACCATGTGCACTGTCCTCATTATCGGTCAGTCACTTTATTGACTGTATTTCAACCACCATGGAATAGGAAATATAGTCGTTTGGAACCTTTTTTCCTTTTCTTTTTTTTTATAACACTTTTCTGACTGGAGACTAATTGAAAAAAAAAAGCATGAGTAATTTGGGCATGACATGAGTACCATAATAATTTTTCATTCTGAGACACACATGTCTAATTGAACGCTGAGGGTCCGTGGGTCCACGACCATGAGAGGACAAAACAAGCCAAATGGAATATGGCTTAAAAATTCATGAGTGAGGAATCTGCTATTGTGGCAGTGCCAAACCACCACTTAAGATGGATCTGTGATGGGCTGGGTTGAGTCAAAAATGCAGATGAATCAAAAGAAAGGGAGGGACAGAGGAAGAAAGGAAAATCCCATCTTTCTTTCATATTTTCTTCATGGTGTTGTTGGCACCAATATTTTCATATTGTGCAGGGGCGCCTAGATGTCAATTAGTAAAAGGGGGAGGTAATGTGGCTCCCCAAATGAGTGATGATGAGGCTAAGGCGACTTCCCAAGCGAGTGAGCGTGAGTTAGTAATGAGGTAGTGGTGCGTTATGTATACCTTATATTGTGAGGTTCTGTGTGTGCAAAAACAGGACCAAGAAATGCCGCAACCTTTTTTGTCATTTGACGAGGATAGAATTGATAAATAACGAATCAGACACAGAGTGCCATAGAAACCACCATAAGTACCACTTCACTGTTAAGACCACTTTACCATTAAGATAACATATTTTTTTACCAAATTTTTAACCTACAATTAGGATTACCTCCCCTAGCATCAGTACGAACAGAATTTTTTTTTTAACAACATTTGCACCACTGGTGGTTCTCAGTAGCCAGGTTAGACTAGCATCAGCAGCATCAGTCTCTCTTAATTGAATATCTCTGACAGACTGATGAATGAGAGGGTTCTGAAGCAACTAAATCAAAGAATAACTCGTTGTGTCTTAAGCCTTTCTTGTCTATCTGTAGAATCTGCTTAAAAGATGACAGGGAGATGTGATGGTTTAGGGAAAATTAATCAGAAGCACTGTGATACAGCTATACATTCTCGTGGCTGTGGTCAGTTATGTCCATGTGATTGGAATTATGAGAGGCTTTTGTTTCACTGACCACTGTCCAGTAGGCTAAGTGTTAATCCAGACAGCTGGGGCTGAGGTCAGGAGGGGTTGGAAAGGGCAAGGTCATGGCCCAGGGTGTCAGCATGCACCCTACTGTCATATGGATCTGATGACGGGGCAGAAAGGGGTCACTCGGGGGCATAAATCCCTTCGCACCCCCTCGTCCTACCTGCCCTGCTATAGACTTGGCATGAGCTGCTCCCTAAGCCCTGGGATATGCGGTCTTATGGCCAACTGACCACTGAGGCCAGTCCATTTGACCCTGGCAAAGCCTCGCCACCTACATCAGCCCTCAGTGACATGTCGTCACACCCAGCACTTATTTATCTCCACAAATATTTGCCGATAATTTAGTGAAGTGTCAGACGGGTAGCCAGGGCCTGTCAGCACTGGTCACTTGTGCTCAGCGATTGATGGGAGTGGCCGGTCTTGTAATCTTCGGCACATCACCCCTGCCCACTGTACAAATCGTATTTTGTCTGTTCACGACGCAAGATCCATCATAAAGGCAATCTGGAAGAATTGAGCCTCTTTTCTGCAGAGTTATAGCAGGGCAACTGACAATGACATCAACCCAGCATTAAGGGCAAGGTCCACACCATCTCAAGGTGACCTGTGTTCACTGTGGTCACTTCCCATGTCCAGGCCAAGTGTCCACTGCACTGTCCACTCTTAAGTGACCACTCCTAGCGCCTATTTTCTTTTCCATCCTTCGCAGATTGCCTGCGACACCTTTTTTGCCACCTCAGACCCTTTTAACTGGACAAGAAATTGAAAATCGACCTGGTGAATATAAGGGGGTAAAAGGCCATCGATGCCATCATGAACACGCCGACAGGTCCACCCAAAAGGTTGTGACCTTGACCCCGGAAGTGACACTAGCCAGAGCGTGCGCAGACAGACAGCAGGTGTCCACCCACTGGTACTGTCAGACAGCTCATTGGGTTCATTCAGCACCGCTGCGGCCTCATCTTTTCGCTATTGCTACGTCTTGAAATGCAATGTGCTCTACTTGCTTCACACCAGGTCACATTAGATGCCTTTGAAACGGATAATCTCTCAATTTTGTGAAGGTCATTTTAGTGACAGTACAGGGCACACAGCAAAAAACTTGTCCTACAACCAGTGCTTCTTGTATCAAGGGCTTATTTGTGTCTACATTATGAGCAACTAACCTCAGGGGCACCAAGTTTGACACTTCTCATTGACCTACGTGGGAGGAACTTTTCACATTAAATGTGAACTGAGTCCACATAATATTCCAGCGTTTTGCAAGAAGTTTCGCACTTATTCAAAACTTCTTGCAGCACCTTTAGAATTAAATACTAACCAAAGAGTGTGAAAACCTTGATAAATTGCAACTTGGTCTGAAATATAGAAAGGTCACCTGCTGTATAAGGCGACTACATTCCCACTCCCCCAGACAAAATTTTCATGGTTTTACCCTCTAAACGGCCACCTGTCTTAAGCGGCCAATTTCATCAATTCCCTCGGGAGACCACTTAAGACAGGTCTGACTGTATATCTGGTGCTCAGACCTAGAAGTTAATCAGTCAAATATTTTTCCTGATGGATGAAGATAGTTTTCATTAGTTACTTATGGAATGCATGTTTTGTCTGTTTTCAGGTTATCTTACTGGAAGAGACTTGGGCAGAGCTGTTTCTTCTGTGTGCCATCCAGTGGAGCATGCCCTTGGAGTCCTCACCCCTTCTCTCAGCCACTGAGCATGCGCAGAATGCCCCCAATGGAAAGGCTGCCTCAGCACTGAGCGATATTCGAGTTCTTCAAGAAATCACTGCCCGATTCCGAGCTGTCCATGTAGACCCTGCGGAATTCGCTTGTCTCAAAGCTGTGGTCCTCTTCAAACCAGGTTAGTTCCGCTTTTCTTACATGTGTATTTTGTTTTCTGTGATGGCTAGCTCCAATGGCATTCATATTAAACCAGAAGGATTCCTTTGTGTCCATGCTGAGTCAAGTAAAAAGCATCACCCTATGGTAAATGTATGGGTGCCTCTGGCAGCTATACCGACAGTCACAGTTTGTTTTTCGTTTTTGTTCTGCCTTTTTTTTGTGGTGCTCTTAAAACAGTTAGGCTAGCTGTCTCAACATCCATTTCTACATCAAGTCATCTAAGAGAAGCATTTGAGGTTCAATGGTCTTGCTGTGAATAAATGATACTCAGTGCTTGTGTCGTGTTTTTCCTATTTCTACGCAAAATCCCGAGGTTTTTCCGGGTCAAAGCTGATTAACCAAGGGTCACAGACCGGTTAACATTGAGCACTTTATAAGAGCATTATGCACCTCAGTTGCGTCTCCCTCATTTCCCAAGCAGCACTTCTCATCTATCAGGCGCCCCCTGTCGGAAAAGATGAGAGTTCCAGGGCAGATCAAATGTTTGTCGCATTTATTCAAAAGAAAAGCAGAGGCGACCAAAACCCTCAGAAAGCCCTGTCAGATCTGTACCTGGCAGCACCTCTATGTTTAATTCAGTGGGCCCTTCGCTTTTGCAGAGCCCCCTGTTGTCAGGATAATGTTATTAGGCCGTCCTGTTGTGAGCAAGATTCGCCCGAGGTTTTGGCGCGCTTTCCTGCGAGATGTATCCGCTGGACATGTCGTCCAGCCTCCCTTGCGAGACGTGAATCTTCAATGAAGATCAATGACAGCCATAAATCTTGCCCGTTTGACATCTGGGAGAAGTCTCTCCTCGCTTTGTAATCAAACAAATTGCATTTATTTGTCACGCTCCGCTGGCCTGACAGTTCTCCTGACAGGCCAGGATTACACTGCTGTCTCGCGCGCCATCTTGTGGATAAGCCATGAACTCCTAACAAGACAATTCCACTAGAAATCACAACTGATTCAAAGTAACTCATTCTAAGCACTGCTCTGAGTACAAGAGATTCGAGGGCCCAAATGGTTTGATAGCAAAGTTGTGTCAGTTGTTGTGGGAAGAGGAATTGAGGACAGACCTAGGCTTCCCTTTGCTCTTTTTGGAAAATTAGGCATAGATATTCCAAACTAATTCCTTAATCTTGTGTTCTTGGTTTCGAGGTTCATGTTCGACTTAGTTCGGCCCTCTTTAACTGTGGCTGGACTAAATAACTGCCTGTGAACTGGTGGCCTGAACTCGATTCCTCAAGTCCAAATTCAGAAAAATTTGAACAAAACTATAACAGTGCTAAACGAAACAGATTCTATACGTTTTAGCTGGATCATAACATGCCGTATGCAAGCTACCTCCTTGAAAACTGGTGGATTTGAGCCTGATTCCTTAAGTCAAAGTGTAGAACAACCTAAAACCAACTTATAAAGCATTGTAGTAGCTGGCCTAAAACATGATGCCATGCAGTTTGCGTGGATGACATTGAACGCTGGACTTCCTCAAGTCCAAATTTAGAGCACCTTAACTTGTCCGATACATGCTGCTATCTGTTTTCAAGGAATCTCTTTGAACGTTGGGGTTCACATATGTACTTCTTTGAACTTTGGTCTATGAACTTGTTTCCCAGCCTCCCAGGACTAAAGTTAAAAACAACTTTATAATAACAACTGACACCATGAACTGCAGTTAGAAACATGCCAGTTCACATGCCAGTTCACATGCCTAGTGTCATGACTTCAGCTGTTTTTCGGACTAGTATCACTAGCAGCAGCAAACTTCCAACAAACTTCCAAACTTCCCTCGTTATGCTTCAAGATGCCTCCACAGAATCGATATTCCACTGAGATAAAAATCTTAATCCGATCTGTTTTTCCGGACTGCCAGAGTGACTTGACATGACATGGCATCCCATCAAGCAAACGATCAATGCAATCCCCAGTTTTGGATTTTGGTCTGTCTTAATTAATAAGACCTCCTAGGCAGCTCAATCGATTACTTGCACAACAAATAATCAGGCAACCTTGAAAGTAGGTTCTTGCAGCACCCAAAAAACGACATCTGAATGAAGTTTATAACTGTCCCAATTCAATTCTGCTTCAATTGTGAAATAATGATCATATTTATTACATTTTGCTTTATTTGTGAAATACGACGATCATAAAACTTTTTTTTCAAACTGATTTATTATTATACACAATGAATGGTCCTTTTCTGCGTCACTAACGAAAATTATTCTGCTCATATACAGATACACGAGGCCTGAAAGACCCAAGCCAAGTGGAAAACCTACAAGACCAGGCTCAAGTAATGTTGGGACAACACACAAGGGCGCAGCACCCTACACAGCCAGTCAGGTAAGCACCAGATGTCGCTCTCAGTCACTGGAGTTCTGCAAGGCAGACGATCTACCAGTGGCATGTGTTGCCAATCAATCAACCAATATAAGTAATGAATCGTGCGTAATTTAGTTTATGTGCCCAACAAGTTTACATTACCTAGTTTTGTCAAACAATTAAACCATCACTGATCATGCTTTCATTTAGTTTCATCGTTGCATTGCTGTGTGTAGCTTTCTTTTGAATGCAACTTTTATTAAATTTCAGTTTTCTGTGCAGGTTCGGCCGACTGCTTCTGATGCTCCCATCCTTGCGCTATGTTCCAAGTGAGCGCATTGCAAGTTTGTTCTTCAGTCGAACAATAGGAAACACTCCAATGGAAAAACTACTTTGTGACATGTTCAAAAGTTAAAGAATATTTCAGAAATTTTTTTTCATTGCGCATTCTACACAAACTGTTCTTTACAAAGTTAGGCTGCAATGTTTGGACTGAATGTTATTGTTGTTTATTTCTTCATATGCAGCCTCTCAATTGCAATTGCAATCACTGCCAGCATTTGTTATAAATGTTGAGTGCAATTACATTGTGTAGTTCATTATCATTCTTACAAATCACAACATAAGGTAAAATGACTGTCAAATGATGATTGCTTTAATCAAACTTGGGCCTGTATGTTGTAAACTCCATTAATCATCATTCATTAATTCATAATTTTATTATTGTAAACAAACATTTTTGATTAGGTCATGTTCATATGCCATTGTGAGTGAATATGTATGTCAGTTAAACTATTTACTTACATTTGTGTACATAATCAACGTCCATCGCAATTTAAAAGTTCATATTTTAATTGATGTATGATTTTTAGTGAACTTGGAGGGTGATCTCATCAATATCCTGCCATTTGATTATTAATTATGATATTTATTATAATGTTGTCTTACATGTCATATCGGTATTGTCAGAGCTGTCATATTTTCCCATGTGTTTCAAGTGGTCGTTGGATATTGATATGAAAAGTAACTGGGTAAAATTTGTATTGACAATAAATTCTGAATATATCATAGATTTAGTCCTGAACTTGTCAATTCTATCAAATTGTTAGACATTGTTTAGTGACAGTAAACATGTACATTATGATGTTTAATGGGTATTGAAAAACAAAAACGGACTCTATCAAGATTATACTACATTTGTGATTGGCATTTGTATATTAAATTGATCTTAAAACAACAAAATGGTGTTGTGCTTGTTTTCTCTAGTAATTATTGCTGCCCTATTAAACAATTATTTCTTGGTATTTTTCTCACTGGGCAGCAATACCTGGCTGCCAAAAGAATATTTCTTGCTGCCCAGTAACTATAACTAGTGTCATGTATTAATATTTCAATTTTATAGATCCTGTTTCATAGTTACTTGTGTGTGAATTTAGTCCTTCTTTGTTTGGTATATATTCCATTGTCTAGCCAGTGCACCTGCATCATTTGCATAATTAATGAGGGTGCAACTGGCCCCAACAATCCTTTGTTTGAATTGACTGTATATAGCAAGGTCAGCCTGGACCTCAGTCAGTTTGGGTGTTTCCACCACAATAAACACCTCTCTCAACCTATATATCCCTGGATTTGATTCTATTCTGTTCTCCTTGGCTTAGGAGAGTAGATCCACTGGGGGAACTTTAAGGAGTCCAAAACTACAGCCATCAAGATATCACCATCCTCACCAGGCCAGAGGAGTCCGGCCATATCATCACCAACAGGCACAGTGACCTCTTGTTTCTCCCATATCAATGTTCATGAAAATGTGACTTCTAAAATTTGTTAATCATGTTTTTTTCAGTTTGTTTACAACTTGTCTTTAATGTCAGGTTTAGAATAAAGTGTAGGTTAAAGTTACGATTTTAGAATTTAGGTTGAAAAAAGAAGAAAAAAAGATGGTAAATTAAATTAACAATTAATAAAAAAAATTTCAACTTCACATTTTTAATAACTCAACTACATCATTAGGCATTGATCCACAAATCTTTCTATACAATGTAAATACAGAAAAGTAGATTTGTGGTTCTCATTCCTCACCTTAACTTAATACATACAAATTCCATTAATTTTATTCATCAGCCTAAATTGCAGTTGCGGTTAAACCCATAGACTATGGTTTGCGCTTCCGTCTTTAAAATGACATTGATGGATATTTACATATCCTGACACTACAGCACCCAAGGTGCCAGGGCGCTATTTCAATATAAATGTCAGGCTATCAAAATTACTTTCAGTCCCTGAGCCCATAACACATAAATAGGGATTTATTATATTAAACGCAATGCTTTTATTACAAACTATGGGTCATGGATGCTTGTCCTAGCATTCGTTTATAACTTAAACATAAGGGCAATAGGTGGAGTGTCCTCACACAGTGTAATTTTTAATTACAAACTCAAAGTGTGTGTGTGTGTGTGTGTGTGATTAGGGCTTTATGTCCTGTATATCTGGACCAGTTGGGCTAATTAGGACAGGCAGAGACCATGGCAATGAGACGAAGGATGAAACAGCCATCCAACTTAGGCTCGACCCAGCGGTTCAAAGCCCAGAGCGCTACCTCTGAGCTAGGCCCCCGCCGTACAAAACTCATAGAAGGACCCCTAGCAAAATTAACCCTAATGCCAGCTCATATCAATGAGATTGAATTTAGGGCATTATGGAAGCTAGCACCGTCCCTATTACGGCCGTAGGTATCAAAACCTGCCAAATGAATAGGCCATTTTATGTGTCTGAGCTTTTGCAGCTTTATTGCAGAGCTAAGACCTAAATTGGTTAAGATTCCCATCAGGGTAAAAGTGTTTCCCTATCACTTAATGGACAAATAGGCTTTGATTATGTCAAGTGTATGAATCAGGTATATAAGAAATTAGTATGAAACTAGATACTAGTGTTATGTACCTGGATATAAATATGGGTTAAATAATCTATCGTGTCATGATAAGGAAGAATGTCAACCTATAGTCTCTTCAAAATAATTGGTTTTGTGCGGATAAATTATTTTCATAAATTTAAATGATCAAATCATGCGGTCAAAATGCATAGTTCAATTGTTTAGTGTATGCCTTAGTCTACTAATTGGACTGTTTTAACTGTATTGCTTGCATTGGGGTATTTCTTCATTAAATGCAGCACTTAAAGGTTCACACTGCGTTTCGCTACCGTCCTAATGCAAAATTTCACAACTCCCCCTCTCTGATTCCATGGGGAAAAAATGGAAAGGGGTGCTAAATATGTATTAATATATAGGTCTTCCTCTATAACCATGTATATAAAGTTTAAAAAATTTTCTTTATTGTATTTTAGACTAAATTTTTTTATATATAAACTACATCATTTAATAGAAAGTTAGGGAGCTGCCTATTGTATTTAGCAGTATCCACATTGATATGTTAAATATCTGCAACCAAAAGCAAAACTTTCGCAAAAAACGCTATCATAAGTGACTCTGGGACATGATCATGAAGTAGAACATTGTTGCACTCTGTATTAATCATATATAAGGGGGAAAACTAGATTTTAGCAAATATATAATGACGCATCTTTAAAGGTCTGTATCTTAGTTCGACACATATAACAATCATGATAAAGTCAAGGTTTTCAGCTTTCAGTTGGATATGGCCACTTCTATAGAGTTATTGCAAGATTAAGATTGCATATGAAAAAAAAGGTAGTTGTTATTTGACTAATTTTAGACCATATCTACCTTAATATTAGGCCTAAAAATACAGTAATAACACTTTTAGAATCCTGGGATCATGCGGCATTCACTGGCAGTAATTCCAAGGGGTGGGTGGGTGATTAGAGTTTTACATATTTCTGCACCAGTTGGGCTAAATAGGACATGTAATACTATGTGTTCACTACGGCAAAACCGGGTATGTGAGACCTGGGCTTTAGTAACATAGCAAATTTTTCCTGGCCTAATGTAAAACCGTTGTAACCTTTTTTTACAGGATAACGACATAGTTTGATTACAAAATTTAAACTTGATTGCTAAAAAACATTTACTACAACTACAGACAACAAGGGAGTCGACAAAGTCCTGTGTCGAGGATATACAATCCAGGAAACACATCTCAAAGTCACAAAGAAACTCACTGGTCGAAGCAAGACATCGTGTCAGCCTGGAAAGATTAGAGCACATTAAGCTGGAGCACTTAAATTTATCAATGAGGCTCTGTTAACTGGAACCAAACATTGGGCAGCCAAACTTTTAACTAGAGCCTTACGGCGCTGAATCCAGAAGGTGATGATATTGTACATATAGTGGATTGGTAGTGCTAGAGTACTACCAGATCTATGGGGCGGGACATTGTTTGAATAAATTATAAACGATAATTATCACAATAATTATGAACAAGGCATTTCTTAAGAGAAACAAACAAGGTTTAAATAATATTATATGTTTTTAATGTAACAATGACTAATTGAGAGTTAATGCAATGTGTGAATGAGTGCAACATTCTCAGCTTAATGTATTTTTGCAGCTAAGAGCAATTATCAGATGGGTTCAGTCTTGTCAAATTTTTTTTATTAAAATTGCGTTAAAATGATTAAATTACATTCACCCTTGGCACACCTACTGTGGCATGCTTTCAACAAAGCTCAAGTGCAATTGAAACATATACAAGTCATCTGGTAAATTGCCCCAATTGTAATCTGGTCTGTCATTTTATGAAAGAACTAGTTGCATTTCTGGACAGGTCTGAAAAGGTGAGATCCAAACGGCGGTGTTTCCTGCCATTTTTGACGCTTGAGCCACAGGTCTAAATTACTGATCTCACAACTTCTGTAGACAACAAATTATTTGTCCAAAGAAGCCCAGTTCTTGACCATTCTGAACCTCTCCAATCCCTTTCCAGGCACTGTAACAGCTCTAAAGAGCCAACCTCTAGAGTTTCTGTTCAGTAGGCCTAGTTCTTAAATTCACCACTAGGGGCACTGAGGTGGGTTGCATACAAGGCTAAGAGCCACAGAAACGGCGAAATACCACGAAAATAGCCCTAATTTTGCAAACATGTCTCTAACGTAGAAAACTAAGTTGGAATAAGTCAATAACACTAAAGTGCCTTCAGAATCACTTTCCTGGCATGAAAAAGCTCAAAACATCGCCCACAGGTCGACCGGAAGTTGTTGGCGAAATGTAAACAAAGCTCCAGGAGCTAGGCTGACCAGCAAGCAAGACTTAAGCCCCCATCTCACATAGCCGGTTTTGCCGTAGTATTATATAACGGTTACACAATGCGCATCCTGGCTCCAACCCGACGGCTACCCGTGGATACCCGGCGATACCCGTCGCGCGACTCCTGGGACTCGTAATATTAGGTGAAGATCTTATAACTATCTGTCTATCCACATATTTATACTCTATGAGGTATTACTAACTTTATTAACAAGAATATTCTTGTTTGTGCCTAGTATACTCCATTAATTTTCCCCACCTTAACTATTATATAAATTCTACACATTTCCCTGAACAATTCAGTCTTTATTTGACGAAAATCGGACTAATATTAGGGGAGCAGTAGCCTTTTAAAGTATATAAAAAGTCAATAAAAAATCAAAATAAAACAATGATAACATTGTGAGACATGAGCTATCATAACACAAGTAATTCAATTCAATTACCAAATGTAAAGAAGTCCTTAACAAAGGTTAATTGTCATTAGTCAATTGCAATTAACCTGAATTACAGGTTTAATGTCATGTCCTATTCAACTCACAATTAAAAAGAAGCCACTTTGAACATCACACTTATCTGAGTTTCAATTGTCATTTAGTATAACGGTCATAATGAATTGTATATAGTCCGATTTTCGTCAAATAAGATTTATATAATAGAGGTGAGGAAAATTAATGGAGTATACTAGGCAAAAACAAGAATATTCTTGTAAAAAACATTAATCGCTGTTCTTTAATGTAGATAGTTAGTTAGTTAGATATATAGATAGACAGATAGATATGTAGATATGTAGATAGATACTTTAGAGAGACAGATAGATTTATATGCTTATTATATAATATAGAATATCTCGCTTAATATTTGGTTTACTGTCGATCCGAAAACACTTATGGAATCAGTATGAACTATACTACAATCAAGTCTTTGTTTAACGAAAATCGGACTAATATTAGGGGAGCAGCAGCTTTTGATACAGTCCGGGCGCGGACATGTGCGGGAGCACCACTGTTTGCCTCCGCCGCCAACCTAGCTGCCTTCTCAGACAAATAACTCGCTTAGTATTTGGTATGGAATCAGTATGAACTATACTACAATTCAGTCTTTATTTAACGAGAATCTGACTTATATTAGGGGAGCAGCAGCCTTTTAAAGTATAAACAACCCCCCCCCCCCCCTCCACTGCTGCATGTACAAAATATCATTCGACGAGTGACTCGCCGGGTTCAACGGGTGACTCGCCAACTTTCCCGTCGTTATATTTTAAAATTAGACCAGGCGATGTACACGTCGAGTTAAACTCGTAGAAGCCGTCAAGTTACTCGTAGAAGCCTTCGAGTTACTCGTAGAACCCATCAAGTAACCCCTGGAAGCTGTCGAGTCTCGTGTGGATTTCGTCAACTAATTGGCCGTAACCCATCAAGTCACCCGTAGAACCCCTCGAGTCACCCGTAGAACCCCTCGAGTCACCCGCCTTATATGACAACTGGAAGAGGGAAAATTAATGATGATATTGATTGTGATTTGTACTTAAAGAGGACCATGCTGCTAAGTAAGTGACTTTCAAAACTTCTTTCTCTTGCAGGTTTTGAAATGCAACTTTACCTTCAACCTTGAGCTGAACTGCATTTTGTAAAGGATAGTTGTATAAACCTGACAAAACAATGTACAAAACAGGCATGTCCCTTGTTTTATGATACACAACATACTTTTCATTACAGTCAAACCTTATGCAATTTAGGTTTTGACCTGCTGTGAGCTACTTGATTTACAAGTTAATTCTTGCACTAGTTTCAGGTAAGCACTTCTGAATTCTTGGTTTATGGCGCCATAAATGAAGGGGTTTATCACACCCTGGATGTTGAGGAGATACGCAGTAAGTGCAAGTTCAAATCTTATAATGGCAGATTTTCCCCAAATGTGCGTGAAAAGAAATACAATATAAGGGACATAGATAGCCAAGAAACAGACATAAATCGCACAGAACATAATTGAAAGTTTGAGATGTTTCCGGTTTGTTGAAGGGTCATTTCCGATGTTTGGTGCAACTTTCTTCCTTGCGGAGAAAGTGACATAGAATATTTTTCCATAGAAGTATGGCATTGTCACCGCTGGTAGGACAAAGAACAGTGTCACATTTACAATGTAATAAGCCATTTGGCTCTCATCATAATAAAGTAAATTGCAGTCATCTTTCCAGTAGATGAAACCACACAGTTCACTGCTCCTAACAGTAGGAATAGCGAGTAATATGCAAAATACCCAAACTGAAATTATGAGACAAAAAAATTTGGTTTTGTTCTCAAATAGATCAAAGTGCTTGTGGGACCAGATAATGCCATAGTAACGAACTAAGCAAATGAGAAACATTGTGATGATTGCAGTTCCAATTGCAAAACTTGTGATGGCAGCTCTTATTCTGCAAACATACATCGGGTATGGCCATCTGAAACACAAAAATACAAGCACAAACATTCATTTTAAACAATATAATGATATTTAACTATAAATTCAGAGCAGAGGAACCATTTCTTAAGAATCATTTTTCTATTATAACACTACCACCATCATCAACATTTTGAAATACATATCTTCGTTTAAGTTAACAACGTTTTAACTACAAGATCATTAATGTCTGACTAACAGACAGGCATAACCATTGTACACTGAATAGCGTTCTTCCAATAAGGACACCGAAGTCTTAAAGTGCCTTAAGCTGAAAATATTGCACAGAAATATAGTTTTATATATATACAGTATAACTTAAAATTCCGAAATACCTTTGCAAAGCTATGGATGGAAGAGAGAATACAAGATTTTGCAAACTGAAGATAATGTCAGCGACAGCCAGGTTAAGAAGAAGGCTGTTCGTCTTCATTTTGGTCACTTTTTGGTTACCAATGACAAGGATAACCATTAAGTTTCCAATAATCCCAATCACTGGAAAGAATCCAGCGAACAAGAGTCGAAAGACTATCCAGCCATGGGTGGAGTCTGTAATGCCTTCATTCGAACAATTCATTGATAAATCGAAGTCTTGTTGTACTGCTATCGATGTAAGCAATAAGTAATGAGATGATCATCCATCAGAGCAAAGAGCAAATGGAATCTGCATCCACCTCGGATCAAAACAACTGTCCTGATTCTGCGGACAATTAATTCATGCCAATATTAGTTGGTTCTTCCTGTTATCTTATCTGATAAGCAGTGACTGAATGCTGAGCTGGACACTTACAGGTGACAAGGTGCTCCCAAACGAATATTTGTTAGTGGTGCTTGACCCGTATGACAAATGACATAAATGTCCTTCATGTCACTCCGGCAGGTTAATTTCTGCAAGCGTTTATTGCTTCAGCATTAATTTATGGTCTCCAACAGTAATAATTACAAGCTTTGCCAGACCATTGTGGCCAACACGACACGAGTGCCTGATCACCTTCAATAATGTGCAATATATGCATTGCTACAGACTTTGACCTCAGCACCTTTGCCATAGTGACATGAAGTAATGCCTTTCGAAATAACCATCTGTTGGAACAGATTGCGATATTGTTATTTTTTTGGGACTCGTGAGTTGAGGAAATTATCAGAAATTACTATCACATGCCAAGAAACGCGCCTCTGAATATTTTCCACCTACCAGACGACCAATATGGAAATTCCTCATTCGGTCGTGATAGCACTACAACCACAGCATTCCCACAGCCAGCCCCATATATTTATCAAGTTTCCAAGCATAGAGAGCGTGTGATTTTAGGTTTAATGACATGTTTAACCTGGCAGCATTGAGAGGTAATTCACATCTGAACTGGGAACCGGTTAGTGCTAGGCATATTAGTATTATGGACAGCAAGGGAGAGCTGGAGTTCGAGGTCTTTGTCCACATAGTTACCACCGTTGCCACGGGGGAGCCCAGGATTTTCAAGGGACAAGAAGGGTGGTAGTTTTCCTTCTCTTTTTCTATTTTAGGTATCATCCTCATTCATAGGCTTGCCAACAACTTCAGCAAATGGGGCCTATTTATCAAAACAAAAAGTTCTTTAATTTAGCTCTCCCAAGGAGTTCGGAACTACTGCATGATTTGTTAAGGGCATGGTTACTTCTTTGAGTGAGAAAATAGCAGGGGGATATTATTTAGGGGTAGGGTAATTACCATATGACTACAATTTCCGTTGAGGCGATTAGATCTTGACCCAATATGGTTTGCATACTCTACAGTTTGTTACCATCATATTCCAATGCTTTTACAACTTCTATTTCTTTGTCTTCGATGATCGAATCTCCATCGCATATGGTTTGCATATTCACCCCGTGATGATGGGAATTCTATTGGACTGCAAACCTCCAAAGGTTGCAAAGGTGATGTATTGGGTTAATTACACCTTGATGGGGTAAAATGCCACGAATGTTCTGACATAACAGTGACCCTGAACAATATAAGAGCAAAGCCTAGGTTTGCAAACACACGCATGACACTTGGTCGCATGTCATCACTTCTTGAAATTTTCTGACAAATGTTTTCCCTGTCATAGTTCAGTATAATATCGCCCAGACCAACCAGTAATTCAATAAAACAAACTTTGCGGAACCCTATTGCTATGGGTAACAGGACTTCGGTCTCTGAAAACAGGCAGTTGATACAAAGGTAAAATCTCTACCTTTATGTGCCATATAAAATGAAAATAGTTCTTCCTAGAAATATTGAAGGAGATTGATGACATTCTGTGTTGGGGGCCATCTTGCACTTCACAGTGGCCCATTGTGGTTGTTCCATGCATTGAAGTGCCCCTCCCCCCCCCCCCCCATGCTATGTTGTTCCTATGATAGGCATGTTGGTTGGCAAGTTTTATCTCCCTTGCCACGCATACCCAGATTTGACGCTTAAATCTATAGATGATCACATATGTGCAATCATTGAGTTGTGTGTGGCCAGTTTTGACAGTTCTGATTTCCAAGAATGTCAGTTGTGGGTGTGTCACTGATCGCCAATCAGAGCCAGTGGCCTGCAATGGAATGACCACTGGTACAACACCAGCATCTGTTAAAATAAGCTAAAAACACCATAGTCACCGATTCAAGTCATTAGTTTTGGGAATGAAATAATGGAAGTAGATATTAAGCTTTTGTTGAGAATTATAACTGTTATTAGGTGGTTTGGGTTAGTCTGAAATACCAAAGGTTCCTCTGTTGGAGGTTCTACAAGGTTTTGCTGAAGGGGCTCCCCACCTATCTGATATGCACTTTTATGTGATTTACACCATGTTCTCGGCTGGCAGTTGAAGTCCGATAAACTTGGTCTGTCAGCTGGCATATCCACCAGCTGCCAGATTTTTCCCATTGCAACATTGCTTGTAGATTCTGCCAGCTGGCATAAATTGTACATGTGACCAAGGACCTACAATGTCCTTGATGTGACTTTCTAATATTGGATTTTACAGGTGCTTGTGGAAACATATGAGTATTAATATTGCACATCCAGATAATTAAATCAGGAAAGAGGTAATACCTTCCTATGCTATAATAGACCAGTCTGTCAGTCACACTAGGCTGTGTTCATGAACACCTAATTACTGCAAGGTGAATACCTCCGCAAACAATTTTGCTGCCTATATCAAGCTTCCTATTATCAGAAATATCTAGACTTATTAGTCAAACTTATTGATATTAAATTGTATTACTGAGCTTGCAGTGTTTCCATTGCGACATGATAGCACTGCATGTGCACCTGGTTACAGTGATATGTGTAAAGTGAAGACCTTTAGCTTTTTTGGTAACCAAAAAGTGGGCATGATAAGTCAAGTTCCTATGTGTTCCATGTTAACTTGGTGACTCACACCTGTAATCACATCAGATGAAAGACTCATCATGGGCCAGAAACAGCTGTCATAATTATATATAAGGTGTCTGGCTTTGTTTTACACCAGGAGGCAGGTTGATCAGCCCACTGATGATATGGATCAGTGAATCCTTCATTCAGCTGATCAAGTACTCAGCTGATCAAGTGCATTATACTGTTATGGCACCTCTTCAGACCTGCTGCCTATCATTAGTCATCATACAGCATACACATTAGCAAAAGAAAAGATAGGAATATGGGTCACTGATGACACAAATGTTACTCCCTAAAGCAGGAATATTCTTCACTCTTACACATATCACTGTAACATGGTGAGTAGCCTGTGAGAGCTTTCATCTCAATCAAGCTCTATATTGGCCTTTAATTGTGCACATTTTAGGCACAAGCTTTTTGGCCTAGAAATACTGCTTCAATGAGTTTCTATTGACATCACATGAAGAGTTTGCAAGGTTTTCCTTTTTGTTTAGTGCTTAGCTCAGTTTGGTGACTCAATAAGAACCAACAAGCTATAATACTTTACAGTCCTGCAGGCTGCTCTGATAGTAAAGTACCAGATAGTAATGTAATTTGATTTCGTAACAGCATCTCGACCTTGCACACAGTGCACTCTTCAAAAAAAAAATATATATATATATATATTTCTGTTTAAAAATTATTTTTATTCATCACAATACAATAACAACATATCAGTGAATGGAGTATGCATGCATCCATAACACTACCAATACTACCAATAATAACAAACTTTTATTTTATATTTGCAAAAATGATGTGCATGTATATAAAGTAAACATAACAACAATACACCAGAATAAAACAACCAACAAACAATTCTAAATTATGTCTGATATTGTCAACAGTACACATACAATTTTACTACTTGGCAAGTCGGTGCCATTACTTAAAAGCTAGGAAACACAATTTCTTGATGTACACGTGAACTGAAGCCATTTGGATTAATATGTAATAGTATTATATTTTTAAAACATCCATTATTTAAGCATATTTACAATATATAACAGCCTGGAACAAGAACTGCTCAGTCAGGCAAGTCAAGGAATAACTACGGTAATAGCAATATACACTTAATCATAACCATTACAGTATGTGGCATTTCAATGGCAACTGAGTTGAATTTATCTAGAAGTTTAATAGCCGCTCTTGGTATCAGCAGCTCCAACCACATTAGCATACCTGATTACCTTAATATCCCACATATAGGTGAGTTACTGTAATTTGTTTGGACACATTACCGTATACCATGTCTCCAGACAAAATCAAGACATTATTAGCTATTCCATCTCTTTATACATACTTGACTATTGAAATAATGATAGGCAAATTCAAAAGTACAAAATGCCAACTACGATCGTAAGAATTACATCACTAAAAATATATTTTAGATAAATTGCAGCTATAAAGGGCCACTGCCCCTCATGCCTGAGGTATTTCCTAGAAACCCCCTGAGTTAATCATTCAAGTTAATTTGAATGCAATTATCAGATAAATAGAAATAACGGCGCAAAATACATGCATGTTAATGTACTGAATATATATTGTATAATCATATGTGGATGCTACATGGCACCACAAAAACTCTTCTTACTGGAACACTTGATAGATGTAACATTCATACACACAGTCCATTAAAATCAAATAGTTCACTTGTGACATTCCAGCCCAGATAATAAAACTAAATAACGCAAAGCTCATGAGTGTTCATGTAAATCATGAATGAAAAATAATTTTTCCAATGAAAACCTGCTAGAGGAAATAATTAAACCTATTTTGTCTCTGACATACGAGTTGCACGGTATGACACCATATCTATCATACACAGCAGACAACTTTAGAGAGAAAGCATTAACATCAGAAGTATCAGAAGTATCAAATACCTTAATTACATACCCTAAATCAACATCAATGAATGAATATCTTCAACTCCAGTAGTACTTGCTCTGACATACAATTTGCACGACACATGTAGTGGAAAACTATACATACAAGTTAATTACTCTGACACCCAATTACTACACATGACATATTTTAGACATGTTTGCTCGGACTAATCTCTTCAAAGCAATACTTTAACCTGGTCCTGAATATATGTCTACACTGGGTATGGTGTTTGGGATGTGAAGCTAAGTTAATATGTATCCATCTTCTGTCCAAAACGAAAGTAGTTATTTCCCGTATTAGCCCTGAAAGAGAAACAAAAGATGGCGATTATTTGGGAAATTCCCAGTGCTTTCCACCACTTTCAAACCTCCCTCAGGATATACTTTACCAACCACAGGCCTACAAACAATACCATGTGATATCACACAAACCACATGCATAATATTTTTATCTTACTTCTTTAATAATTTCACCTTGAATTTTCAAAGTTTTACCCAATACCCAGACACTTTATACCACAGTCAAAAGGCACATTTTAACAGAAATGCATAATTTGTTTATTCTTACTCCACTGCTTTTTTTAATGCATTTTAACGCATTACACAACTTAAGTTCACACCTTCACCAAGCGGCTACGCATCTTATAACCACCACTACTTTGTGCCTATGTTTATTTGAGTTGAATATAAATCAGCTCAAATAACTGTAGCTTATCGTAGCAAAATCATAACAGTTTTAGATCCTCATATCATACAATTTATAACTACGACTATCTGCTGCAGTCTATCGATTTTGTAACATAACGTAGTAGGTAAAAAAAAATTTATTCGAGTTGTGTCAAAACTTATTTGCACTCCCTGACCTCTGATGATGCTTCCCAATCATAGAGCCAACCTTTGGAGGTTCCTAAATTTGCTAGTCTCAATTGATAGCAGTCAAAATTGTGAAGTTGTAAACTGGGCATATGGAGCATTCAAAGGAAGTTCTGACCTTTTATTCAAATAGACATTTGTGTTTTAATTGCTAATATTTGCAAAAAATTAAATTCAGATAATATGCTGTTTAAGGTATATCTTTTTATTATAGGTACATTGTAGGTCTGTTGTCCTCGAAACTAGTCTTTGATATGCACCACTAGTTTGGTACATTTCTCAAGTTAATAAACAATAGTAGTTATTATGTCATAATTGCAATTATGATATAATTGCTGTATCAAAATTTTTTTTGTTGGTTATAAGACATTTGGGAGTTTTACAGTGCAGTAAAATGTATCACTAATTTGTTTGTGTGAATCTAGATATGCATGCCCTGTGGGTCCGGGCCTCTGGGTGCAGGTGCATGAGGATTTTCACCAATTGTAGGACATCGCCACCATATTACTGTGACACCTATTTTGGTCCATGCGTGAGTCCTTTAAGGAGAAAAAAGTTGCCCTTCTTACACCTTTACAACAGTTAAGGCCCATAGGTTTGAGGGCAGGACAGTCTTAAGTGATACTTTGGTGGGTGAACAATAGACCAATTCGTCAGTCCCTCTATCAGAGTGGACATGGCAGATACACAGATGTGTGGAATTTAGAGATTATTAAAAAATAAAAAGAGTGAAATAAATCCTAATGATCAGGTGATAATTTGTGATGCATAAAAAGTGAACATGATTATGTTCCACAATTGACAATTTGGAAATTTTGAATGTCTGTTCTGCATGTCCAGGAGGGTTATTATCTTTTTATAAACAGCTTATTAATCACTTAAATGAATCTCAATATTTTTCCATAAAAACTAATTTTCCTGATTAGGCTCTCTGTGAGTGGACTGCTTCTTGCCTGTTGTTGTCCAAGCCTTGACAGAATTTCAGAGCTTGTTGTTAGCATGACTGACAACACAACCGATACATTTTTAACTTTTGCTGTGTCCCAGGTTTGTATACTCTGCCTTGCTGTCACTATGTCACTGAACATGAATGGCAGCCCTAACATCATCACACCTGAACTTGGTTGCCAGATACTAAGGTTGTCCTCTGGTTAAAAAACCTCTACACAATTGTCTCATAAAACTGATAGCTCCTTAAAGGGTTCCCATGGTCATGGAAATTCCTGGAAAATCTTTTAAAAAAATTGGTTGTCATGGAGTTATAGAAATTTTAAAAAAGGTCATGGAAAAGTAATGGAATTTTAGAAAGACAAAAAAAAATATATATATATATTGAAAGGCTTCATAGACTCTAATTCTGATAGCCTTGTTCAGTTTTTTTCTTGAGGGGCAACAGACTAATTTATGAAGTGTTGGATTTCTTGCAGGTGTAAGGTCCTTCAGACTTGACTCAAACAAACTCAAAGAATACATTTTGAAGCTTTATTGGCCCTGCCCTAGCCAAACGTCCTGCCTATACCATCTTATGGACCAAACTGATGCTGCCAGCATCCCTGTAGCCCCCAGTAGCCCACTCTGGCCAATAGGAACCCAGCCATGCCCCTATCATGTGCTCCCCTTACTGGGGCATAGGAAATGCCCCACATTCTAGGTCAACGGCCTCACAGAGGTCACTGGGGTCATGGGAACGGGTAACATTCGAAAAACGGATTCCAGGTCATCACACTGTCCTCTCCTAAAAATGAGGCATGTCCTCATGCCTCCGACAGAGCCCAGAGGAGACCTAATCACCAATGTCTTCCGGGGGGGATTGAGGCAGCATCAACAGTGACTTTTAACAAAGTACCCACTATTGGTTAACAATGAATAGGACGATTTGACCAGCGGTCAGGGCAGACATGTCATAAGCAACAACACTACATCAACAACAACAACAACCCACCCCAGCCCAATGATAGCTGGGCACAAATACACAACATTTAGCACATAACAAGGCCATCACTGGCACAACAATATGGCTTCCATTCAAAGTCCACAAGAGTCCACAATGAATTCACACTTTTTCTTAAAATAAAGAGTCAATCCTCCTGGTCCCTGTCACTGGGCACTAGCTCCAGGGGAGCTGTCAGTCACACTCCAGAGGCACAGTCCACTCACACAGTCCTGGGACTAGTCACAGTTCAAAGCCAAACATCGTCTGACAGCTGTCAAGCCGTGACCTTGTCAGGTCATCTGTCAGAATCTGGCGCGTTGAAATCACTACAAAGATGGACACTCCTGCGCATTGAAATCACTACACACAATAATCCAACCAGTTTGGGTATCCGTTAGGCATTCCACCTAATTAGTCCACAGACCTAATCCAAGGTCAAGTCCACACTTTAGGTAAGCCTAAACCCAATTCTATTGTCATTCCGTGGTAGTGTCCATGTATTTGTGTCCAATATGGGTCGTTTTCCGTTGATCAGTCTGCCTGAGGCCGCCACCCAGGAGGACCAGTGACACACGTCCTTGTCACCACATGGCCTCCGGGGGGAGCGGTCCAGTTCGTTGTCCAGGGACATTTCCGGTTGGCATCTGGGGGTTGGTGTCTGGGGATGTTATCCAGGGGCTGTGGGCCCAACGATCGGGCCACACACCGGAGGCTGGATGGAGGCTGATGGAAGGACTCAGGGTTTGGACACCCGGCGGAGCTCCTTCCACATCCTGGTCCGCTCCTCGGACATCCTGGTTACCTCCTCCAGGAGGAGGTCAGCCTGTCGTTTGGCATCCCGGCGCCTCCTCTTCTCTGACTCCGCCTCCTTCAGGGCCCCATCTCGTTGTCGTACAACCTCCTCATGGTCCCGGGCTTGGGCCGCAATCTGGGCCCGGGCCCTGACCAGGTTCTTCATGAGGTCTTGGACCCTCTCCTCTGGGGTCATCTCCGAGGGGAGCCGGCCCATCCGGTTCTCCTTACTCTCCCTGAGGGTTCTCAGGGGAGAGGACCCAGTGGCAGGGGCAAGGGTTCGCCAAATATGGAATTTTGGCACCATTTACCCCACCCCCCCTCATACTGAAGGGTCAACTAGGTCAACTTGCCAACCAAGGGGGGTGTTGGAACCATCTTACAGACACCCCTTTGTGCCAACTTGCTGAATTAATGACCTTAAATGGCAGAGGTCAAAAGTCCAGGCACTTTTTGGCGGGTTTTAACCAACAAGAAACACGTGTTTCCATCAGACAAAGAAACCCCAACCTGCCAACAAACACAAAATTAATGGAATCAGTATCTAGGACCTTTCAGGACCCACCCAATGGACCAGAACCAAAACTAACAAGTTTCGCAACTCCATACTGATGTCATCCAGTAACCAGGACAAATTTGTCCTGTCCCAAACCGTTACATGATAAAAATGCAGAGAAAGAAATACACTATCTGACAAATTACCACATGAAGACAGCTATTCCTATTTCTAGAAATCACAGCTGACATACTACAGCAAAAACCACTGCTAGGGCACTGAAAAAGTATTAAACCGACTTTTTACAATAACTCAACTTGTCACAGCAACATGTTCATAAATATGAACATGACAAGACACCCATGTTTCCGCAATCTTATTAAAAATAAGAAAGTTATTCCTATTAGAAGTTAAAGTCACACATAACTCACTAGGCGAGTGAATAAAAACCTTCGGAGAAAGGTCATGTCACACTGACACTTTCTTTGGAAAACCACATCAGGTACATGGTACAACTTAAAGAATTAAAATTGCCCTACGGAATTCTTAAGCTGATTCACTCCTTTCCGGACAGTTTCGCTAGCCTACTCCGTATTAATGAAAAAGTAACTTACTAAAATTAGCAAGGGGATCCCACTCAATCAAAAATAACTGCCAATTACACCAAATTACACTCTATACATATAGTCGCTGTATAGACGACAGACCGGGATTTGAACTAGTGAACCTTAATCAAATCCAATGTTGTGACCATATCTGTCAGGTGGCTGTCTCAGCCTCTTTGAAACAAAGGGCTCAGCCTCAGGATTCAGTCTGGAATCCTCAGCCAGCCAGGGTGACGCCACTTTCCCGCCACATTCCATGTGGTTTGCAGGCATCAACCTGGGCGCTTCCGTGCGGCCTGTACCCACGTGGGTAGACGGCGCTGCATCAGCGTTTGGGGGCGCCGCATCATCTCCCAGCATCACGTGTTCAGAGGATGCTGCTGCTGGTCTCACTGCAGTACACCATCTCGCGTCTCCCCAGATCGCGTCAGATGCGGATCCTGCTCTTTTTTAGAGGGGGGCTCATTCTGACGTTCATCATAGAGAAAGGGGTCTGTGTACGGGTCGGTCAAGGGCAAATCAGGAATTCTAGCTACATCACATACTTCAGCCAAGTACGGCTTGAGTTGATTAATGTGCACAATTCGAGATTTCCCAGTTGCAGGAGCCACAATTTCATAATTAAGCTCCCACACTCTCCTCACCACCCTGTAAGGCCCTAAAAACTTCAAACTAAGTTTCTGCCTAGCCAGGGGCGGATAAAACAGCAAAACCCAGTCTCCAGGTTCATGAGACTGATTGCTGGACAATCTGTTGTAGTGCTTCGCCTGATTCAGAGCTGATTTCCGCAGCTTTAGGCGACAGCGCTCAAAGGAATCTTCCATAGCTAACCGTATCCATTCAACATATTCAATTGTACAAGATGGCTGATCCTGGAGGACATGACCATACAACAGGTCAACAGGCAGAAGGGCTTCCCTCCCAAGCATCAACTTATTGGGAGTAACTCCAGTTGAGTGCTGGGGCGTAGCCCTGTAGGCACACATGACATAAGGCAGAATATCATCCCAATCATCTCTGTAGTCATTCACTAACTTAGAGAGCATGTCCTGTAAAGACCTATTGAACCTTTCCACTAAGCCATCGCTCTGGGGGTGATAAGCAGTCGTCCTGGTCTTAACAATGCCAAGCAATTTACACATTTCCTGAAACAACTTAGACTCAAAGTTGGTGCCCTGATCACTATGAAGCTGATAAGGAGCTCCAAACCTTAGAACCACCTGAGTTACCAAACAGTCAGCCACAGTGTAGGCTTCTTGGTTTGGTAGGGCAAAAGCCTCTGTCCATTTTGTGAAATAATCAGCAATAACCACAATGACCTTATTCCCCTTCTTAGTCTCTGGAAAAGGACCTACAATATCTACTGCCATTCTCTCCATAGGCATCCCAACAGGAACCTGTTGTAATGGGACTCTATTCCTGCCTGTCTGTCTACGCTTCTGACAGCTCTCACACCATCCAACCCATCGGACGATGTCCTCCTTGTACCCTGGCCAATAGAACCGTCTCCTGACCTTGGCTACTGTGCTAAGGATTCCCATATGTCCCCCTAACCGCGAGGTGTGCAATTGCTCAAATATCGCTCGTCTCAACTTAGAAGGGATCACCAATTGCTCCACATTTTCTCCTGTAGGCAATCTATGCTCTCTGTAAAATTTTCCATCTTTTATGTGCAACCAATTGTACTGAGCCCAAATATCTCTGACACTTGCTGGCCTATCTGCTATATCACTATAGGAGGGCCTTTGTCTTGCCTTCAACCAATCCACGGCTAAAGCAGTCGCACTATCCTGAGCTTGGGCAGCCACAATCTCTTCCCTTGTCCACACATTCAACCAGTTCGAACCCAGGACCTCAGATTGTTCAGGGCCACCCACTTCCGGTGGGGCAGTCACCACTTCCAGCGACGCCTCACTGCTCACTCCGGGGCTGGTCTCAGAAACTGCCACCACTGGCTGATTCACAGAGACTGTCTCAGCCCTGGCTGATCCATCAGCCACCTCAACAATCCTGGCTACCACTCTAGCTCTCCCTGGCCCCTGTCCCTTGCGCCACAATGGCGCCTGCTCCCATGGCTTCATCAACAAGTGAGCCTTGTCAGCATTCCACTGTACAAGGGCCACCATCATTCCCTGGTCACCATGCCCTGGATCAGGGCAATCATCTCTCTTACACCTTCGCACAGGAATTCTAGAACAACCATCTGCGTTTCCATGCTTTTTACCCTCCCTGTATTCAATTCTGAAGTCATATTCGGCCAATGATGCCAACCAACGGGCTAGCATGCCCTCTGCATCTTTAAAATTCTGCAACCACACAAGGGCACGATGGTCAGTTCTTAAAAGCACTGATCCCTGTCCATACAGATAAGGTCTAAAAATCTTAGCCATTCGGACAACAGCCAAAAGCTCCTTGTAAGTTGTACAGTAATTTTTCTGGCTAGTCGACAGAGCTTGAGATGCATAAGCAATAACACGTTCTTTTCCCTCAATTACCTGGGACAAAACACCACCTATTGCTAGATCAGAAGCATCTGTATCAAGAATAACAGGGCAGCCTTCTCGAGGCAAAGCCAAAACTGGCGCAGTGGTTAAAGCCTTAATCAGGGCCTCAAAGGACCTTTGACATTCGGAGGTCCACTCGAAAGGGACCTTGGGAGTCATCAGGGCATGCAATGGGGCAGCTAGGGCAGCAAAGTCCAGCACATACTTTCTATAGTATGATGCAAATCCCACAAAACTACGAATTTCATGGAAGGTTTGGGGCTCAGGCCACTTCCTGACAACCTCAATTTTTCGAGGGTCTGGCCTAACCCCTGCTTCTCCTACCACATGGCCAAGAAAGGGCACTTCTTTACTAAACAATTCACACTTACTGGGCTTCAAACGCAGACCAGCCTGGTCCATGCGTCTAAGGACAGTAACTAGATTAGCTAGGCATTGGTCAAAAGTGGAACCCTGGACCACAATGTCATCCATATAACACAAACAAGTGGTCAGATCTAACCCACCTAACATCAACTCCATCAACCTTTCTAATGTGGCAGGGCCATTTGTGACTCCAAAGGGCATCACTGTGAAGTGATAATGCCCTCTAGGAGCTGTAAAAGCTGTCTTTTCCTTGTCCTCACTTTCCATAGCGATCTGCCAATAACCTGAGGACAGATCAAGAGTACAAAACCACTTAGCACCAGCAAGGGCATCCAGGCAGTCCTCAATTCGAGGCAATGGATAAGCATCCTTCTTGGTGCAAGCATTTAGACGCCTGTAGTCTATACAAAACCGGAAACTGCCATCCTTCTTTCGAACAAGAACTGGAGGACTAGACCAAGGACTACTACTAGGCTCAATAACTCCCAAGACCTAACATACGATCTACTTCCTCTCCTAGGGCTCGCTTTTGGGCCCAGCCCAACCAACGAGCAGGTAGCTTAAAGGGCCTATGGTCACCAGTATCGATTTCATGCTTTGCTAAGTCTGTTCGACCTAAACCAAATTGACCTCCCTCAAAGCAATGCTCATACTCTAACAGAACCATTTTCAACTTTTCCCTTTGTTCACTACTAAGGCCTTCTGTCGGGTCAATAAGGGGTTTCAGGTGATCTGGAAGGTCCTTGTGTCTAGGGCCCTCCTTGGAAGCCACAGCTGATACTAGCGTGTCCTCTTCCAGAGAATCCTTGATAGACAGGACACTAGTCAAGTCCCCTAGTAATTGACCCTGTGACAGACAAATATCTTTCTCAGTTGGATTTGCTATCCAGACCTTGGCATCAGGACAATTCACTCCACTATGCCCCGAGGTACCATAACATGCAAATTCTGACTAACCTGGGGAATGGCTTCGAACAAGAGGTCATGACCCTGACATTTGCCCCATGTCACCAGTTTGACTGCAACCAATGACACATGCCTTGCTAGCAGGCAAATGGGTTCTCTGACCACTGCTCGACCTCCAAGACCTTCTGGACCATCTCTACACAGAACATCTGACCCACCCAAACGTAACACTCCAGAGGAACACATTAAAGTGGCTTTATGTTTCTTCAAGAAGTCCATCCCCAGCAACCCAGTCAGTTGTCCCATCTCAGCAACTAGGAACTCACACGGATACTGAGCTCTGTCCACACAGATCTCTGTCTCTAGCCTTCCATATACTTTGATAAGACCACCATTTGCAGCTGCTACTTTCCTTTCCATAGGCAAAAGTGGAGACCTATACACTCCAGCTATCTCATCATACACTTTCTTACTCATCATTGAAACTTGGGCACCTGTGTCCACCAGCATTTCCAGATCTGTGGAACCAATCCGGATGGACAAATACCAGGCTGTTACGGCTTCTTGTGCAGCAGCACATTGAGGCCTATCCTGTCCCTTAAAGACCTCCTCATTACTATTCATGGGAGCCACTAACTTCGAGGGCGGAAGACCTGGGACCAGATCTTCCTCCACCCTTACTCTTTTAGCGAACCAGCTCCCTTACCTGACTGTGAACCATTCCCTGCACCTTTTGGGGCACCTTTTCGGGCCCCTGACCCCTTATCCCAATCTTTCTTGTCCCTTGGGTGACTGTTTCCCTGATTGCCCCGGCCAGATTGATCTCTGCCCCTGTTCTGCTTAGGGCAGTCTCTATGAATATGGCCGTAATCATTGCAATTAAAACAGCGCCTATTGGAACCGGAAGGGGGCCTCGGCCCATCTCGGCTACCCTTATCGCTGGGCCCACCTCGATTTGCCAATACATCATTCATCAGGGAATAAAACAACTCTTTAACTTGCTCCTGAGTCATGGGGTCTCCTTTAGCTGAAGGAGCTACCCTGATTGACTTGTTGGAGCTAATTCTGAGGTCTCAGGATGGACAACGGGCAAAGCCACGGCCCCTATTGGCCCAAGGTCGGGTTTGTGGGGCCTTGTGGCTTCATAGGCGGATTCATATTGGACAGCCAAATCAATGGCATCCTGTAAAGTAGAGGGCTTGAGGGCACCTAACCAGAACCTCATGCTGGGAGAACTGGCTGTTTCCATGAACCTTTCCTTGGCAAACCTTTCCTGCTCCTCAGTCGAGGATGCAGGGTTCGCCTTCCTGGAAAGATCCATTAAGAACAAGCCATATGACTCCAGATCCATTTCGGGCCCCCTCTTTGCATTAAACCATTTACTACGATAAGCATCTAGAGCACGGGAGGAACAAAACAGACCGTTTAATTGCTCTATCATCTTAACCCACGATTTCTCATAGGGCAAGGAGACAATCTTAAGCCTAGCTGGACCAGAAATACTAGTCCATATGTGGAAACAACGCTCATCCTCTGTCCACCCATTAAAGTCTGCCACTCTCCTAAACTCCATCAAATAATCAGCAAAAGCTACTCCCTGACCATCATACAAAGGGGGTAGGGCTTCCCTACGACGCCTGTGCCTTGGACGATAGGCACGTTTGCCAGGGGCCACGTGGTCCGCCATTACTGCTCCAGCGGCCCCACCGGCCCCAGTTGGCTCAGTCCCCACCCGGGTCCTATATTCTGGAGAGGAGGTGAGAGTGGACGCACAGGAGTCATTCGAATCCGACTCTCTCTGCACCATATCCCTGGACCTCTTTCCACTACTTGCTCTAGGTATAGATCCCTCCCTAGGGAGCCTCACTCCGGAATTGGAGCTGATCTCCCTAGGTTGCCTCACTCCTGACATGGAGCTAGCACGTGGTCTAACTGGGGTGGCATCCCCAGAAGCCATGCTGGCGACTGGGGGGCCTGATGTGTCGACCCCTGTTGACTGGGGAGCCAATGTTCGGCTCTCCCTGTCTTGGGGTACCTTTCTACCAGGCTTGGGTCTCAATGCTGAAGTTCCAGGCATTCTGACAGAACACAATACAAACAGCAAACAAGACAAACAAGACAAACAGAGTAACCAGGGCAGGGGCACTCAACAAGACCAGTTTCAAAGTGAAGTGAAACTACTTAGCTGTTCAGATTCTGTTGTAGAAAACACACAAAAGAGTATTCCAATGTGACACAATGGTAAATCCTTAAAAACACAAGTAAATCCCTGTAAGCACCTTATTTGAAAAGGTCCTCACAGATCCAGAGTATTCTTGAGAATGAGTCAAGTCCCACATCGGGCGCCAATTTGTAAGGTCCTTCCGACTTGACTCAAACAAACTCAAAGAATACATTTTGAAGCTTTATTGGCCCTGCCCTAGCCAAACGTCCTGCCTATACCATCTTATGGACCAAACTGATGCTGCCAGCATCCCTGTAGCCCCCAGTAGCCCACTCTGGCCAATAGGAACCCAGCCATGCCCCTATCACGTGCTCCCCTTACTGGGGCATAGGAAATGCCCCACATTTTAGGTCAACGGCCTCACAGAGGTCACTGGGGTCATGGGAACGGGTAACATTCGAAAAACGGATTCCAGGTCATCACACAGGTCTTACCCCCGGACAATGCTTTTAACATTGAGAAGTATACACTATGAAGAACCCATTTCCCCCTGTTACGTAGATTTTGAGTTTATCTCAATTCAAAGAGGATGGGTACTCAACTGTTTGGTCTGAAGGAGATATCTGAATGAAAGCAAACTATATATTTTTTAAAGTTAAGTGGCCATGGTGCAGCACTGTAACTATATGGGGCCTGAAATTTACAAGAGGAATGGTACAGTCTTCTTCGCAGCAGTGGCGTAGCCCCCATTTCAGATTTCTGCATTGGACATTGTAGGTGCTGACCATGGAAAACAGCAAATAACGTCGACCTGCTTTTTAAAACATTATTGGCTCTACCAAAGCAAAGAAATATGGAAGGATACATATACATTATTCGTCTTCTTGAAACTCATAATCATAACAGATTTACTTAACAAAATAATGAGCAGCCAAAGTTACCCCGCATCGGCTTTTGCAATGATGTAGCCAATATTTTTTGCCATGATATAGAAATTTTTCTTTACAGCCATTGGTGGGACAGCAACAATACTTGGAACCAGGAACCAAGAATATACACCTAATTCCCCAAAAATGTTGCTTTTAAAAGTCAGTAAGAATGTATAACGACTAGATTAATTGATATGGACCCTTAAGCCTAAGTCTCACATAGCCGGTTTTGCCGTAGTGAACCCGTAGTATTACATAACGGTTATGCAAGAGGTTTTTTCACCGAGTTCTACGAGTGACTTGCCGGATTACGGCCGTTTGATCCACGAAACCCAGGAGAGACTCGACGTATTGTAGGAGTAACTCGCCGAGTTGTAAGAGTGACCCTAATATTAGGGGAGCAGCAGCCTTTTAAAGTATATACAACCCCCCCCCTTCTTGCCAACGCTGATGCTGACGCTAGTAGCAGTCGGCGAGTCACCCGTGGAAGTCGGCAGATTACTCCTGGAAGCCGTTGGCTTACTCTTAGTAAACCGCCGGCTTTACTACGGGTAAAATTAAGGATGGATAACTCGCCAACTTTGAAGGGTAATCCGCCGACTTCGACGGGTAATCCGTCAACTTTTTGGACACCCAGGAGTTTGCCACAGGTATGCCATGTACGCATGGCATACCCGGTTACCGGCTCCGAAACTCCCGGCTTGGCCACGAGTCCCAGGAGTCACTCGACGGGTATCGCCGAGTATCCACGGGTAGCCGTCGGGTTGGAGCCAGGAAGCGCATTGCGTAACCGTTATATAATACTACGGCATTATATAATACTACGGCAAAACCGGCTATGTGAGATGGGGGCTTAAGTCTTGCTTGCTGGCCAGCCTAGCTCCAGGAGCTTTGTTTACATTTCGCCGACAATTTCCGGTTGACCTGTGGGCGATCTTTTGAGCTTTTTCATGCCAGGAAAGTGATTCTGAAGGCACTTTAGTGTTATTGACTTATTCCAACTTAGTTTTCTACGTTAGAGGCACGTTTGCAAAATTAGGGCTATTTTCGTGGAATTTCGCCAGTTCTGTGGCTCTTAGCCTTGTATGCAACCCACCTCAGTGCCCCTGGTGGTGAATTAAAGACTGAATTGTAGTATAGTTCATACTGATTCCATACGTGCTTTTGGATCGAAAATAGATCAAATAATAAGCGAGATATTCTATATTATATAATAAGCATATAAATCTATCTGTCTCTCTAAACTATCTATCTATCTATCTATCTATCTACATATCTACATATCTACATATCTATCTATCTATCTACATATCTATCTATCTAACTATCTACATTAAAGAACAGCGATTAATGTTGGGGGCGTTTTTTACAAGAATATTCTTGTTTTTGCCTGGTCTCCAATAATTTTTCTCACCTTATCTATTATATAAATTTTACACCAGTTTGCCGCCGCCAGCCTACCTGCCTTCTCAGACGAATATCTCGCTTAATATTTGGTCTATTTTCGATCCGAAAACACGTAATACTACGGGTTAACTACGGCAAAACCGGCTATGTGAGATGGGGGCTTTAAGATCGTTTTGGCCATGGCCAAAGATACCCTGCACGGAGCTTTAGAGGGCTGAAATACTCATTTTCTTTGGATATACCAAGAAATATAATATGTAGTTTAAATTACCTGCACACTATTTTGATCTGTTGGACATTCTCTGCAAATTACAGGCATTTAAAGTTACTAGCATGTTTACACCCATGTTTCCTAGACTAAAATATGTAAGGCTACCCTGGATAGTTGCAAAAATGGACTCAAAAACTTATCTATTTCGGAAATTTTATGAATAATATTTTCACGTAAGTGCTGGAGAGCAATTTCATTGAATCTAGCAATATGAGTAACCTATTATTATTATTATTACGAAGTATACAGTAACTGCTGTGCCACTGAAAACCACATGCCCTAACATAACTGTCCATATAGCAGCGTATAGAGTGCATGAAAGCTCATGATTTTATTTAGGAGCTTATATTTATAGATCATATCTCTGCAAAAATAAGTTGCCTATATTAAGCCAAATCAGAGTGAGACTCAAAAAAAAAATCCCTTTTTTCATAGGCGGCCAAAGTTACCCCGGGTGGCTAAAGATACCCCGGTTGATGGTATCTTAGTGGGGTAGGGTGATTAGGGCTTTATGTCCTGTATTTCTGCACCAGTTGGGCTAATTAGGACAGGCAGAGACCATGACAATGAGACGAAGGATGAAACAGCCATCCAACTTAGGCTCGACCGGGAATCGAACCTGGGACCCAGCGGTTGGAAGCTAGGCCCCCGCCCCACAACGGTATCTCAGTAACACATAAAACATTTTAGCTAATTTTGGTATTTATAGGTAAATTGGAATTAACCAACAACAAATGTTCTATCCATTTGCTATACTGCAATCACTATTGCAAAGGTGAATTGTCTAAGTTATGTGGCCTGAAAGACTGAAACATCAATGAAGTGATTTGACAGTCATTTTGACTTAACCAGTCCCATTTCTTCTGTGACAGTCTGACTTATCTCACATACTTTGGAAACATAGGAACATTACATTTATGGGTTTATTGCAGATAGCCTGGCTGTGGTGTACAATACAGTCATAATATAAAAAAAATTGAATTTACAGTATTGCTGAATTTCCGTGTTACTCACTATCCCATCATTAAAAGTCTTCTTGAAACAACAGCCATCAGTATTAGTTCTGTTTTTATTTTGTGTGTTATATTCAGTGCATAGAAGACGTGCTCTCGAAATATAATAATTTTAAATAATATAGTGTCTTTCATCTTCCTGAAGCAAGCCACACTCTTTCGCACGCCTACGGCGGGGCCGGTTGGGGGAATAGGCCATTGCTTTAGATAAGTGTCTTTTTGTGATTCAATTGACACCACTAGGGTACACATAATTTTTTACAATATTTACCAAATGTGAAACATGTTAATCAGGGAGATACCTGCATCTATACACACCTTATATTTACATTAAACTATTATGACATTCAGACCTTGACTAGAATCATTTTGCCATGTTGAATTGTTGAAATGACCTCTGCTTTGAATAAAAGTCCTGCCACTCTTCTGGTATATATATAAATAAATAAATATATATATATATACTTTATAAAAATATTTTTTATAAGGTCCATTGCTGGATAATCTCAAGTCGAATAACGGCTCGATTAAGATGCTGAGTATCCATGTTCCAGTCGGCCCCCCTGATTCAGATCCTGGCCCCCCCCCCCCCCATTCCAGAAGGTCCAACTATGCCACTGCTTCGCAGACCCTCTGACACTAGAGGACACTTAGCAATGGGCGAATGCCCTGAGGGTCTGCCAGATTTTTCGGAGGAGCAACAATCCTGGTGGGGGAGCAAGCAGTTTGACTGTTTACATCAGTTTCTATCAATCATTAGTTAACAGCCCTAAATAATGCCAGATTCAGCGGTATTTAAAGAACTATTTTGTTCGCCGCTACATTGAATTCAAGGGTGCAGTAATTGACCTACCTCTAGCGCTATAGAGCAATTTTGCGAAATCACATAGTCTAGGAAAGGTCCATGTTTGTAAAATGGAATTAACCATGCTTGAAAATGGTAAAGTCTGACATCTCAGAGCAAAGGTTAATTTCGAGCCCTGATGTACAGTATAGTACACTTAGGCTAGACTTTGAGAAAATAGAGTAATTTTTCTATAGTTCAGTGACATAAAGAGTCCATGATATTATTAGTCAAAGGTACGCTGTGTTAAAGTAAAATATAATGCTCATTTTTCAACAGGAACAAATGTCCGCTATGAACTAGGAGAAGTAAGTAAATATTGTGTGAATTTATGATTTGATGAGGTACTAGAGAATTTTATGTGAATATATGTATGACTTTATGAACTGGGAGAAGTAAGTGAATATTGTGTGAAATTATGATGAGAAATACGAATGATTATTGATTATGTCCTGTATACAGAGAAAGGACAACCTGGTAGAGATTTGAGCACCCGTTATATGGGAGGTGGCTCAAACAAAAGAAAGCATCTTTTAAGGAATAAGATGGCTTTATATTTATATTGAGAGATCCCTATAGAGACAGGGACAGATTTATGAACCCCCCATTATAAAGAAGGGTTGACTTTGAGAATAATCTGGAGAAGAGAATGTGTTTGCAGGGAGTATCCAATGAAGGATAGCTCAGTGCAAGATATTAGATTCCTGTATACAAAAGAGACAACTGTATATTTAAATATGTCTGACCTGAATGATCAACTGAAATAGAAATACAAAGAAACCAAAGGTATTATAGACAAGATTAATTGAACTAATGGTTTTAGTAACAAGGGAGAGTCCTCAAATCTATGTAGAAATTATACTAAAGAGTATAAAGATTACAGTAAAACTGGCTAATGAGGTTATGTCATTATTGTTAATTGATCCAGATTGTCTGGACCAATAAAGTATCTAAATTATATGTAAGGTAAATTAACACAGAAGGTGATATAAATAACATGAGCATGATCCATGGTACTCTTGTGCTTGACTATATTTTGGTATGGGTGATCAAATACTCATGTTTGAGTAATAAGTGTAAATTCCGGACCCAGTACCTCCAAAAACTGGTGATCCCTATGTTTTATAATCATGTTTAGTCAACTGTAGCCATAGTGTATTATTCAATATATTTACTCATAACTATGTACTCATGTTTGAATGATTTGTATGTATTTAGGACCCAGTGTCTCTAAACTGGTGATTCCTACTTTGTAATACATTATATATCAGAATACATTTTAAACTCAATTTTCCAAATTGTTGATTATTACTGATAGATTTATTTGATACATAGAGTGATCTGCACACATGAGAGTGGCAGACAGTTACCACTAGTTCTTAGCCTAGCCATATAATGGGCAAAGAAGGCTACAAAATGCAGTTGACAAGGCAGTAAGAATAGCAATTATTCAGATTAAAAGAAGATTAATTAAGAGCACACTAGACCCGTACCAGTCCCCCTGGTTTAAATGGACCCGGAAGAACCAATATTATCACATGGTGGACATAACCGGGACATTTAATCGCTTAGTTGCATTTAAATTAAATTAAAGATCTTATCTAGGTGTGCTCAGAAAAATAGTTAGAGTAAAAGAGGTATAGAAATTAGAGAATAGAAAGAATATTGAGACAAATTATATAAATATCAAACGTTTAGAGAATAGAGAGAACACCATTACAATGATTACAGAACACAAGTCAGCTTAATAAAATATTAGTAAGTAAAGAAAGAAAGAACATTGCGTCCGGAGTCATGCTATCCGCTTTTAAGGGACTAACTGTATTCAAAGACATATTAGCCGCATGAAATTGATTGAATGATAAATACCTATTAAAATAGCCACAACATTTTTATATAGACTAGCAAAGCTTAACCATTTCACAACAAGCAGGAGTATCTGCATATGAAAATAGGGGGAACAGCCCCAAGAAAACAAGTAGCATTGAGTATTTTACATCCGTGGACCCTAGGGAAGTCAGAAACTCTATTGCTAGTGCTTTTGGGGACACAATAGCTAACTGTTTTACACCAAGAACTAGCGCTAACTGGAGTGCAGTAGATACAAGTTTCGTGCACCCAGTCCATAGAGTCATATTTGAGAGATCATCACATAAAAAGATAGAGGCGGGAGATGCAGCTAAAATCTTAGCATGCGCTTATGCATCAAAATTCATAAAGGGACATGATGTAAGAAGAGTGCTGGGAATGACATGGGATGTGTTAATAGGGACTAAACCACCTACTGGAGGGTTCACTCAGGGAGACCAAGACACATTTCTTAAGAACTTTGCAGGACCAACTGAAGAATCTGGAGACCATGAGAAGATTTGGAGGTTAGCAGGAATGATTCAAAGACAGGCACAAATGTCTATGAAAACACCCAATTTAACAGACCTGATGAAGCATGCTTTCAGAAACAAGTTCGGCTTCTACCCGGACGAGAAATATGCGAAGTTTGGGACGCCAGTGACAGGTGGGCCGAGGATAATGACACCTTCTAATGACCTCGCCACCCCACCAACAGCACCAATGGCCGCTGAACCGCTTGCCCAGGCCGCAGGGTCATCTAACCAGCTGACCACAACAGAGAGGAGCGGGAGGACAACTACTTACCAGCCATCAGACAATAACAAATCTAATCCTCTGGTGACTAAAAAAACCAATTAAATCACCAGATAAAAAAAACCGAAACCAAATCAATTTGTAAGAAGTTTCACTTCAACTATACAAAAGTTGAGGGCCGCAGTCACAGGTAAACCGTTAGCAGCTTCAACGCCAATGAATAAAAGCCAATTTAATCCCGCAGACACAGCAAGTGACGTACCAGATCTCAACGGGGGATCGCCTAAATTGACTGGCGCACCTGGGACCCGTCTAAAAATACAGGATAACTTGGCTATGACGTCTGAAGGGAATTCCCCAGAGAACATGACAACTAGCGACACGAGCCCAAGTAAATCACCGACGGTGGCCGAGGCAGCTTTAATGGCCGCTATTGAGAGGAATATGGAGATGGGAGCTAGACCAAAGACCATGAATAGCCGCCAACAGATCACGCAGGCCGAAGCAGGTCAATTCACTTCAACCTACGTATCATCAACACAGGCTCAACTCACGGTCCCTATTAATCCTACTATTGTAATGAAACCACAGTCACAATTAAACACACCACTGACCAACTTGACCAGTCATGCTACAGGACCCTCTACTAACCACCCCCCTCAACATCAACAACACGTTCAAGTAAACAATGATGTTGATGCGCACTGGGGTAATAATCCACAGGCCAGCCCAGAGGAGGCACTTGTAGGACTAGAAAATTGTAGCCAAATGGTGAATGGATGTCTAGCCCCAGTGCAATCTAATGAATCGAGTAGCACCGCGCCCCCTGGCGTTAGCACATACAGTAGCCAAGCAGTGGGAGGGATTATGACTCCGCAGTTGGTAGGCACCTTGAGTAATAAAACAGTGGAGCAATCATTAACTGACACAATAGTCAAAACTGTGCACCAGTTACATCTGGTTAACAACTTGAAGCCAACATATAACCAAGCCACATATACCAACTACAACCTTTTGCCTACTTCCAGAAACACACTCATCCATCCAGGAACAGCGGGACAGAGCATGACAGCTCAAAATATGACACCAACCTCAATCAACGGTTACACGCACACAGCCCAACAAACTGAGGCACCACCTCAAGACACCAGTATGAGGGGACCTTTTATTCCACAGATGCCTAACTTTACACAGACACCATGCTGGGCACCTCCATGCTGTCCCAATGCCACAGGTCAGGTAAGCCAAGGTAATCATGTCCCCCTCAGTTATTATGTTCAAGGTGACCAGCGAGCATGTGGCCACACCGGATTTCAATCAACCCTACAACCGGTGATAGGGAGTGCCATTTCATCTGAGACAGCCGGATCCCCACCAGCAACAGCATTTACCATGGGAGTCCCAAATGAGACTTTGAAACCAACTGATTATTCTAAAATCACGCAATTCTTTCCAAAGTCTTTCGATGGTGAAGGGAGCGAAGACTGTGCAAAAGGTCACTGGCTACTGTTTGAGGATTTTCTCGAACACCACAATATTAAAAATGATGAGCTAGCTATTAAATTATTTAAGAAAACATTAGCTGGCAGTGCTAGAAATTGGTTTAAAGGTGTGCTAGGTTGTGATACTATGCAGGTACTGAAGGAAGAGTTCCTCAACCGATTTGCAGGAGGGCTTGGATCACGTCATGCAGCCAGTCAAAGATTCTATGACCTGAAAAGGGGAGAGAATGAAACATGGAATGAAATTGTTCGTCGTATGATGGAACTGAACCGTGTACTTGGGTATAATGAATCAACACTGGTAGACAAATTATTGAAGCTGACCCCACCAGTCATCCGACTGAGAGTTAGAGAAAGAGGTAATGCGAATTTCAGGGAAGTCGTGGAACTTCTGAAATTCTATGACAGAGAGAACGAGGATGAAATAGCGAGTGAAGCCAGGTCAAGTAGAGCAGGAACCAAGAAGCTGATAAACGCCATTAATGCACAGTCCATGGCACACTCAGCAGAGCTGGAAAGGTATGAGACTTACACCGCTGGTACTGGGGGCGCCACCAGGCGAGTTGATTCAGGGCAGGATGGTAGGGGTAGCTGGCAACAGGAGGCACCCAGGAATGACCGCCCCCGGAGTCAACCCTCAACACCCAACACACAGCGATCAACACCCAATTAGTACCAGCCTAATCAGCCAAATAATTATGGCCAAGGCCAGTCAAGAATGACTGAGTCCTGGGAGTCAAGGTCATTTAGGTGCTATTCATGCGAAAAAGAAGGTCACTTAGCCAGGAACTGCCCATCAAATATTCAGCGAGTAAGTAGGAGTAATGGGCCATATCCAAATCAGTGGGGTGACAACTCATTCAACAATTATGGCGCATCCGACAGTTATTATCCCAGAGATCCTAGAGAGGCAATGGATCAAAGGTATAATGGTTATCCCAGATCCCCAGGACCACCAAGGAGACCTGCAATACCAAACCAAAGGGCAGGAGCATATGACCAGCACAGGTACAACCAAGGCCCCAGCAGGGAGTCAAACACCTCAGGAGGACAATATTATGGAAACAACAATGGCAACCAATCACATTTTCGCTAAGGGGATCAGGACCAAGAACAGTGCCAACTGAATCCCCTGTAAAGCGACCAGGCACCGACTATCGATCATCGATTAATGTAAAAAGACAAATCAAAGAAGTTAGATTCAATGAAAATGTAGGAATTAAAGAGATTTTGGACAGCCCTATAGATTGGGGGGAAGGTTTAAAAATCAAAGTAGGGAACATGAATGATGTAACCTGCTCAATGGGAGATAGCATGCAAAAAATTAGAGCAATCTTTGATACTGGGGCAATTAAAACACTTATATCCATTGACACAGTGAATGAAAGCCCATACCTCTCTCAATTAAACAAAGAACCCACTAATCCACTGACTTTCTTAGCGGGCAATGATGGAGAATTATGTTCGGATCACGTAATTAGAGTACGGATCAAAACTCGGGAAAATGTTAAAATGAGTATACCCATCCACGTCACGTCACACATGACGCGTGACCTCATCTTGGTGGGTAATGATGTCATGTCTCAACTGGGTGCAGTAGTTAATGTGGGCACTAGCGAGGTGTTGATCCACAGACCTGTGTATCCTATAGTCGCAATTTATTACACCGTGGTGAACGCTGTTCCGTCTTGGCCCAGGTCAAAACACCAAACACCAAGGTGCTGAGTACTGACATGTTCATGCTGACCCCAGTTAGGTCACTTGACCATGTAGTCAAGAGTGACACAATCACTTTTGTCAATGACACCGGCCTTATAATGTGTGAGAATGAGTTAAATCACAGTCTGAGCATTAATATTGGCCAAACACTAGCTTACCTGGAGTCAGGAGATGCTGTGTTTGTGGGGTGCAATATATCCAGTTTTCCCAAGAAAAGAGAAAGCTTGATACCTGGAGGCAATGACCTATTGACCAACACTATCTTGAGAAATAGGCCTCCCATCAAACAAGTTTTGGACTCGGACCACAGGGCAGAGTTCACGCTAAACATGAGTACAGACAATGATGATCATGAAGATTTAGTTCCAGAGAAAGGTGACAACACGAATAGAAACAGTGAGGCAGAAATTGAGAATTTGAAAAATTACCCATGGTTAGAATCAGATGATGATAGGATAGGTAAGACTAGGCCACAATTGATTGATGAAACGTTGCAGTTTACTGACTCTGTACTAGATGAGGAACAGAGAGGACAGATTAGAGAAATAGTCCAGAGTCATGCTGATGCTTTCGCCTGCTATGATGAAGTAGGTTTGTTGGATGGCTATAAAGCTAGCATCCAAGTGACTGATGATTTTAGGCCTTTTCTCTTACGACCATATCCAGTTTCATCATCTATGATTAAAGCCATGAACAATGAAGTAAAGAAACTCATGATGCACAACATTGTGGAACAAGGTAAAGCAATATGCTATTCGCCAGTGTTTGTTAGGGAAAAACCAAATTCAACCAAGGTTCGATTGATCCTCGATGGAAGGACAGTGAACTCAATGTCAGCAGCTAAACACCACCCACTTTTGACGAAACCAGAACTACATACCAAGCTAGCATGTCTAGGTAGAGTGAAGTACATCACCGCCCTGGACATCTCACAAGCATTCTACTCAATTGAATTAGATGAAGAGAGTAAACAATTGTATGGATTGTAATTTTACTCATTATCAAATTCGTATCGTTTATCAAGGGTAGCCATGGGAGCAAAGCCCTCTCTCTCGATCTGGAGCGAAGCTTTATCTCAGGTGTTACAGGGGCTAACATGGGGAGACAAAATTGCATTTTATGCGGATGATGTATATATATTCACAGAAACATTTGATGAGCACTTAGCGGCACTGGATGAAGTCTTATCCAGGCTGAAAGAGAAGGGACTGAAATTGAATCTGAAGAAAACACAGTGGTCTGCAAACAGCACTACCATCTTAGGGTTCAATTACATAACCGAGGAACAGGGGCTGAGAGTCGAAGTGCCCAACAGCAAGAAGCTAGCGGCAGACAAACTGAAGGAGCCGACGTCCAGGAAAGGAGTGAGGAAGTTTTTGGGCTTCGCCACATTTCTTGCGTCACACTTGCCAGACTTTCAGAAGTTGGCAGGCCCTCTGTATGACCTCACCAGCAGTAAGGTAAAATTTAATTGGAACGAACGAGAGCAAAAAGCCTTTGACGACATCAAAGCATTGCTAGCGAACCCCAAGGTGTTGACAGTACCTATCTGTGGTTACCAATACGTGCTAAGGGTGGATTCATCACATGAGGGCATAGGATGCGTCCTTTCTCAGGTGGAACCTGGAGAGGACATTGGCTCAGAATCAGAACGCATTATCTCATTTCAAGCTAAGAGGCTGCAGAACCTGCCAAAAATCAGTTCCTCAGCTGAACTTGAATTACTGGGTATTTATGTGGCCATTTCAATGTTTAGGAACTACCTGATTGGAGAGGCATTCCGAGTCATCACAGACTCCAGTGGTGCAATAGGCATCATAAGACCCACCACTCACCAGTCCAAAACAGCCCCTAGGCTCACCGTGAAGTTACTTGAGAAATTAGCTCCCTTTAATTTCACAATTGAGCACAGGTCAGGGAAATCTCTGTTGAATAGTGCTGATTTTCTCTCAAGAGAAGCTATACCTCCCGAGTTCCCTAGAGAAAATACAGTCCCACTCCCTAGGGAGGATGACATTTGGGAGAAATTATGGTATAGCGAGGACTCACTGATTGGTTCCCTATTTTCCTTAGAAGGTGGCGATGATCAAGCTCCCCGCTACAACTTAAGAAATAGGGGGCAAGTTCAGAAGCCAGCCAGGTACAATGACGGGGCCACCTTTGAGGATGAACGGCCATTTCAGCCTGCTGACGAAGTCATAGAGGAAAATGAGCAAAATGAACCCACAACTGACAAGGGACCAGAAGCTGATGAGCCACTGAGGACAGAGTTCCCCCCCCCCTCATTTGATCCAGTAACAGAGGCAGACGCTGAACCACCTGATGAATCACCAGGGGGCAGCACGACATACCAGTCGACCACCAACCCCTACTGGTCGCAGGGAGAGCCACTAGTACACATGGACGATGCTGGCCGGTTCATCATCACCCTTGACGACGTGACCCACATACCAGAGGATGAAGTAAAACCTGGTAAATTTGCGTGGTCAGACATAGTCAAGAGTGAAATAAAAATTAAGCACTTGCCCAGTCAAGTCCAACATTGATGAACACTTTGATAAAATTATGCAGGCTTGTGACCAAGGATTACTGTTACCACTGTCTAAAGAAGACATGGTTAGAAACCAGAAATTATCCATAACGTATGGCGCATTGTATAATTTTCTTAGTATCGGCACACTGCCCTCTGAGCAAAAATGCAGCAAAAAGGTGCTGGCCATGTGCGAGTCTTTCGCACTGGTGCACAATGTACTGGTCCACATTTCCGAGAAACAGGACCACAGGCTTTTAGTTAGACCGGTATTGAATGAACAGGACACATTCAAGGTGGTGACCAGAGCTCACCTGGACCCAAAAAGCCACCACATCGGGATGCAACGCCTATACACCATGCTGAAAAATCAAATATTTGGGACCAGACTGTACCAAATCATAAAGGATGTGGTAGGGAATTGCCCAGTCTGTATCCAAAAATCACCTGGCCCTGGTGATTGCGTTGGCTTTGATTTTTCAGAAAACCCAAGCATGGAGAGCCGTGAGCCCATGGACCTGGTGTACATTGATTTGAAATACATGCCCACTGCTGCTGATGGGTATAAGTACATTGTGGTAATGGCTGATGATTTTTCTCACTATGTGATGGCAGAACCCATCAAGCAGAGAACAAGTCATGAGATCCTAAATGTAATTTTGAGGTATATTGCCACGATAGGGTCACCCAAAGTCCTGGTTGCTGACTTAGATGGCAGCATGAGTGGAAAGCAATTCGAGGCGGCCTGCAAAATGCTCGATATAAACTTAAGGTTCATACCTAGTTTCTGTCACTTTTTCTCATTTGCCGAAAGGGCCATTGGATCCATCCAACGGTGATTGGTCTCGCTCACGGCCGAGGACCGTGAACAGTATTGGGTCAATGGAGTACATTTTGCAGTATGGGCAACAAACAATATGAGCTCCATGAATGGTATAACCCCCTTTGAACTTTTCTTTGGTAGAAGCCACAAGTACAGAACAGACCTCAGCAACATTGACATTGAACCAACGGCAGACGCGCCTGATGGTTATGATCAATACCTTAAAATGATCCACTCCAGAATGGATGACTTAAGGAAGGAGGTATTTCCGCACAAACATACACACAGACGTATGAGTGCTGGCAGAATTAGAAATAAATCACCGAAAACTGTGACTATTTCTCCAGGGCAATTCTGTTATATTTGGGCACCACAGTACAAGTCAAAATTGTTCCTAAGTAGAAAAATTTCTTTCTACTATATAGGGCTATTCGTTTGCATCAAAAAACTACCTGATCAATTCATAGTGATAAGCACATTAAACAATGAGCTAGTCACGCAACCGATCCACCTCAGAAGAGTGAGAGTGGCCAAGATCAGAGTGGGTGATAAATTTGCAGATACTATTGATGAGCTCCTGGACGTTACAGTAGGCATGGGTCCAGAGACGTTGGAGGAAATGACTGAGCAATTATGTAACCTGCAGAAACTCGCTGAGGGTTTGCGAATTAAGGAGCCAGAGCAACTCGCCGCAACCAACGCAATCCCAATCCCCGACGATCGCGAAGACTGGCTCAATTTCACCAATGGGGAGATACTGACAATCGAGCCTAAATCTGAGGACTCAGAAAACGTTTCCGAATCCGAGGAGGAGGGCCCAGAAAGTTATCAAAAAGTGACATATGTTGATGACTTTTAGAGATATGATAGCGTTCTACGAGTGAGAATCAAATAATTTTAGGTAGCACGCATGAGAGAAATATATATTAGTAGGTACGATTGTATATTATGACCTGCATTTATGACTCACATTAAAGAGATTAGTTAGAATTATACAATTACATAGTTAGTATATAAGCTAGGCAGGCAAGGTTGCCCATGACTACAATCAACGACACTATATTAACGTTATAATCTTGAGTAACTCATTCATTTGTAGTCTGAAAACGGGTGGAAGTGGAATAAAAAATGAAAATGCTGGGATTATTGTGCATGTACACTATAACCCTGCTGGACTCAATGCAGGCCCATGACCTACATTGCGCTCCCAAGGACCTGATTACAGAGGTCGTCAGGTCGGTTCAGGTATACCCCTTGCAACCAGGAGAACCTGAGTATGAAGGTAAAGTGACACACTTAAACTTATCAATAGACAACCCAAACGCTAACGTATCTATTAGCGAGATTTCCCAAAGGTATAACGTAATGAACGCACTTTTTATGAGCTGGCACAAAATAAATTCATTGACTGTGACCTCCGCTATTAAAACAGGACTTAAGTATTTAACAGGCCTCTTCATTAATGATCTAAAAGTGATCCACAACTCTGTGATCCCATGTCTGAAACAGCTAGCCGTGAAAACCAATCAAGTAAGTATAAACAACTCAGGACGGTTTGGCAAAGTACAGTGGATCACATTTATAACTCCCTTCACAAAAGAAATTAACCACCAAATTTTCGATGACCCCTGTAATGTAAGGTCATTCGACCTAGATGCAAGGTCACTAGTATCAATAAACAGATACATGCTAGGAGGATGCAATCGATCAAAGTACCTATTAATTCGTGCTCCATTACTCAAGCACCTAGAAGGACCAATTTTTATTAGTAACTCGATTTTTGAGACAATTCGATTAAAAGTTAATGAACTAACACCTCATATGTCAATGACTGATGTTTTCTGCCCAGACCAGCGTAAAAGGTGCATAATCAAAGAACTAAGCATACATACTGAGGGACAGACACCGTTCAAAATTCTAGGCGATGGTCTGTTTGTACGTAATTTACAAATCAAGCGTACAACCTCAGGAAAAGATGACGTAATTTATAGCAAGTGTGAACTAGAAGCCATAGATGTAGGAGGGTCACTTAGAATGGATAAATTTCAAACCAATGGATGCGCAGTGGCACCCAGAGTGGGCCTCGCTATGGGGATAAAATTGGGAATAAAATCAGTCATAATCAAGGAAGCATGTTACGAAAGATTAACGATACTAAAACACATTGACAGAGTGCATTTGCAAGAACTATCAATCACAAAGTGTAACCTAGTATACATAGACGACCTCAATGAATATGACCTGCTAATGATAGAACAATTGGATTTCAGTCACAACTATCTATATAGTGCAAACATAGATTTAGCAAGAAACAGCAACCTGTAGTTAGTAAACTTAGCACACAATAAACTAAGCCATTTGTCAATGTCTCTTCCCACCGGTCGAAATGTAACACTGAATGTACAGCACAATTACCTAGTTCAAGTAGAATTTAATTCGTTCCCATCTCAGTTAAATTTCCATGGGAGCCACAACGAGCTATCTACTGTCAGGTTTATCATTACATTAAGAAACATCCTGTTGAATGCTGATCTGCGTTACAACAAAATAAAATCATGGTCAGCGTTGGTACAGTCTCGGTTGAGCCCAAATTCAACGCTTAATCTTAACCATAACTTGCTGGTGTGTGACGAGGTAATATTATGTGATCACGATAAACAAGGCATTAAAGTATCCCTAAGCCAATGTGCCGAATGTTGGGATCAAACGTCCACCACTAGTGAAGCCAGGCAACTGACACACACCAGAGACCTCACATCAACCACCCCAAACTATAAAAATACTTATTTAATTGCTACAGGTCCAGAAGATACAGAGACTAGGTGGGACCTATTTGATTTCTAAATACAAAAACGAACTGTGCTACGCTGATTCCATTAGAAATAGTAAGTAAGCGGCTGAAACTACTTTTATGCTTGATAACCCTGAATATGGTATGGGCCGATGACATGTTAGTACCAGAGTATGGCACTATCTTCCAGGAGGAAGGTAGCATCCACCTGTCACCTCAGGTACTAACCCTCAATTTTTTAATTAAATTCAATGACTACGACTGGCCATCAGTTGCAATCCCCCCATCACTGAACTCAACCTGCCATGAATCGTCAAGTGAATTCATTAAGCAGATCTGCAGACACCAGCTCCCCTCATTAGCATCCATGATTGATAGGTATGACACTTGGCGTGAAGAGATCACTGGCCTCAAGAATGAGCTCATCATGCAGCATGTAAGTTTCGAAACACCCAATAGAAGATCAAAGAGATTCCCATGGACCATGATAGCATCCGGGGCGACTTGGCTAATTGGTCAGGGGATCAACCAATTTTTAGCTTATAAAAGGAACAAAGATATCAAAAAGGGACTTGAAATACTAAATGATCGCCAGAGACAGCTTCATGATAGAGTAGAATCAATAAAAGGAAATTTTGCTCATTATATAACACTTGACTTGAAACATAAACAATACTCTGAAAAAATGGTGAAACAACTAAGCAGTGACCTCGCAGAAACACAGAGGAATCTGAACCAGCTGAGATCAGTACTGGGGGCTTTCACTAGTTCCACAAATGCCAAAACAGACACCATTCCAGTACTGTCCAAGTTGAACCAAATCCAGACGGAGCTGGGCATCGCCATGCTGCATGACATGCCAACAGTGGCCAACGCATTACGTCAGACTTTGGAATCAGTCAGGGATGGCAAAAATGGGATCATCAGACATCGTATACTCCCATACGCTACCTTGGCCAAAGCTTTTGAACAAGCCAGATCAGAGGTCAGAGAATGGCACAAAGGGCATGACCTTATATTTTCCTGAGCAGAGGACCTATACACCTTCAGCAGATCCACCATGGCAGTCAGCCACGATGGCCTTGTTATCCAGCTCCCAGTGGAAGTGATTAAAACTAATAGCCAACCCATGTCTTTGCTGACAATTAAGACAGTTCCAGTCCCCATGACACAAAACAATACAATATCAACTAAATGGGAGCCTGCGGTGACTCAATTCGGAATATCTGAATCCTACATCATGCCTATCAACCCGGTTCAGATGTCACAATGTCACTCAATTTACTCAAACCCTCAAATCACCGTTTGCCCATCATTAGTGCCAGTCATCAAAAGAAAGAATAGAACATGCATTGAACAAGTAATGACAAAAACAATCGACCACCATTCCCACTTAGACTGTGGCTTTAGAGTATACCAAACAGAGTTAGTAACCCCCGAGGTAATTGAAACCCGAGACACAATCATGGTGTTTGGATTATCCAAAAAGGTCCAATTATGGTGTAATGGCCAGGACACACCAGTTGACCTAACTACTCACAGAGCAGCAGTGATAGTTAAGAAGACACTATGCAACTGTATATTGGTAGATCACGACTTTCATGTTAAAGATCCCTTCTGCAATAAGACATCGGCTTCGGTGGTCATTAGCCGGATTGACAACCCGTTAACTGAATTAATAATAAACAATATTAGAAATTTATTAAAATTAAATGACAGCCTACCAGCCCCTTGGTCCGAAACAGGCATCGATAAGTTTATCAAAGAAGCACTAGCCGCAAGATTCCCCGAAATCCAACTAAATGACGCCACAGTTAATGATTCACCATTGGAACAATTTGAATTAGAGATCACGGATCTGATAGACAACCTTAAACCCTCCAAAATGGACCAAGTCTCATTCGAAAGAATAGATCACTTATTCGGATCACAAGCTTGGCCCCTGGCACTTTCATTTATCTTATCAATAATAGGCACGCTGGGATGTTTGCAGTCAATGTGGAGGGCTCACAAGCATGCCAAAACATCAAACCTGGTCAAAGCGGGCATCTTAGGGGGGCAAGTCCAGCACGCATTCGCGTTGCCAAGCCAAGTCTGCCGGTCCCAACAAAGTGATTTACTCTGGCAAGCCCTTGGGACGTTCATAATCGCTGTTGTTCTTATGATCATTTATCAAGTGATCAAGAGAATTTGGGCAGCGATGACGGAGCCCAGGATCCCAATGATCAAAAAAGACACATCCATGGGCCACCCCAGGTTATCAATCCTACTAATTATCAACTCTGGTACAGAAAGAATAGCCATCAAAGTAGCAAATCTGCACGCCCAGGTAAGTGAGGTCTATTTTATAGGAGACCTCATGCCATCAATAATTAATGTAAGAGGTACAATCCTGACAGGGGTACTCAATTTTTCATTTACATCAAATGGCTATGCTTCACTACAATGCGGTGCCATACGCATGTCACTATCAGAAACGGTTCCCCTACAATGGAGAAATACTCTCAAGTTGAAAAGGGCCATTAGACAGCAACACGGAGTGTCAGCAATGATTCTGGACGATTACGGCGTGTGCCACCCACTACCTAGCAGATCAGGATCGGGGGTGCTCCAGATCACAGAGCAGTTTGATATCTAGAGCTAAATTAAAACAAAATCCAGAAACAAGTAAGAAACGTTTCATAAAATCTTTATATAGATTTCAACATTTGTATTTTCAGTTACAGTACCCAAAAAGGGGATAAAGAAAAATAGTACCAATAGAAAATCATTCCCCTGAGAATGGACAGTGCATCATACTTAATACAAAAAATGACTAACTAGCATCAACTAGCGTACATATACACTGAGCAACATTATAAAAACACTTTTCCTTGTTGAAATTGGAACATGACTATATAAAATCTAAATGAATCTAACATTTCTAGACAATAGTCTAATAGAACTTGCAACATGGTGTTACGCAAGAAGCACAATGGGGTGACCATCTGGGGGCGCATGACCCAGTTACAATAGTACCCGCTTGTAAATCACCGTCAAACATTAAGAGCATTATGAAAAAACATATATTAAAAAAAAAAAAAAAAAATACAATGCAATCTATATTATAATGACAAATGTTTTTTAGAAAAGTAATACTATGAAACTATACAAAACTCCTGAGTAAATATGGGATAAATACAGTGAAATAAAAATAAAGATCCAGTCTGTTGTCCAAGAACACATCTTGAGGTGGAAGGGCTCGGTTGCCAGATCAATTTTTCCAGGTCCTCGGGATGTCCATGGTCCTAATAGTCGAGGGGCGGTTCCGAGTCAGCATCAGATGGTCATGATCCACGCAACGTCTTTAAGAAGTTCTGAAATACAGACAAAAAAGGTGTTAATGGATTACCAAGACCGAGCCATAGCAATGCACCTTAAAACAACTAATAACAAGTAATTACCAAATGATAGATTAAGTGATGACTCACCACTGGAGATCGCCGAGATGTTGTCCCACTCGAGGGAATTGGATCCTCATGACGCGAAGTTCCCCATAACGGATGACCAAATCACCTGGCCAATATGGCAGCGTCATTAAGACAACTGCAAGGAGTGCACCCAACCACGGTTGGACACTCCCTACAAACATAATGGTAAAGCAAACACAAAAAGCCACAAACGCCAAAGACATGATCTGATTTGTTGCTCTGTTGCAATGGGAATGGCTGCAACAACCTACCCTCACCCTCTTGATGACGGGACACCTAGCGGCGCACCCCCTGAAGCTTTGGGGACCTATCACAGTGTCCAACGTGGCCGTCTAAAACAAAAGCCATGAACAGAATGTTTATTTAAAGAAAGTGAGGTCATTTACCAGGGGAGAAATTAATCATCACCATAATTATAAAATATTATAAATAAGGGTTGTACTATGGTAGAAAGTTGTATTTTGACATTATTAATGATTCCTTACAATCTGTTTCAGGAAATAAGCAGAGACAAACCGAGAAAACAACAAAATCACAAAAACCAAGATAATTCACAATGAACACGACTCAGGGGTCTCTAACTGATGTGGGTAACTGGGGCCCAGCCACCGACCGCACAGACGTCGGATATCTGTTCACACTATTCTGCAAGCAGATCCACTCCATTGAACTTAAACATGATGCCACTCGCGAGATTCACCTCTCATGTCCATTCAGCGATGTGACTGAGTTCGAGCAAATTCTGCTGACCATCTTACCGGCCAACGGATCCGAGGTGACAGAGGACAGCAAAATGCTGTTCATGCTCTGTCGCCACATATTATCGGAAATTGATTTAGGGCACAATCCTCATGTACCATGTAGGGTACCAGAAACAATAAACAATTCTGAGGTACGGCACATAGTAGCCCGATGTGCAGTAGAGCTAAAAAACGCTCTGATAAATCCCGAGTGGTGAATTTCCATTTACAATTACTTTTTGTAATACATAAAAGCCGTTCAGAAACCCCCAAATTGAACCCTGAGTCGTGGTTAATTTTTCTACACTAATAGGTCAATTCTATAACGTCACGATATACTTACATAGCAAACCCCAGTACTTTCTGTAGTGCAAGTACCACTAGGCCCGTCAGACGCGCAGTCTAAACCTGTATTTTTGAATAAATGAACATTAATATAACCCAATAATCAAAACATTTATTTTCAGATTCTTATAATAAGTACGATAACGTTGGTAAATATTGAATCTAGATAATAAGCCATCAAAATTAGTAAAACACATATTTTGTAAAAAGAGGAACATGGCCTTATCAAAAAATTGACCGGCACCTTTTTATAGAAAATTTTATATACAATAAATGAATAATATTTACCGTAACCACGGACGACGAGGACCAAAAACACGAAGAAAAACGAAATCACTGCCATGTTCCTTGTCTGTTACGTTGAAGTAACACTTTTTGCAACCTACGCAAAAGAGGTCAGCTCAATGCGCCAACCAAAAGGGGGGAAAAGGTAGTCAAGCACAAGGTATGATGATGGGATCGATAATGCTCCGAAGGCTAACAATTTAGACTATATTTATGATTAGGATTTTACAGCAGGAGACTGCTTATTAGTAAGAAATGAACAATAGAAAAATTAAAGGCAATAATGCATTTATCTGTGACACCCCTGCATCTCATAATGGAACCACCCCATTAAAAGATTGATATGATAAGGGCCCACGTCAACGTCAACGTTGGTTACATTAAGCTAATAAAATCCTTAATGTACATTAACCTCAAGCATTACAGTCACGTTCACATGGAGAAATCACACCTAGCACCATTACCAACTAAGCACCATACAAAACACTGTTATTGGACCCCACGGAGTCACTACATCGCTAGAGACCCTGGGAGCCCATAATACAGTGGCGACCCTGGCGAGCGCCAAAACGCTACCAGATGACAATGTTTGGAGCCAGCGCCACCTAGAGTTGACAGTTAAACTAATGGCGGCTGGAATGACTATCACGACGAAGGACTTGACCCATCTTGATTGAGATGCATACATCTGTTAAAACACAGAGCCGCTCCAAACGCTGCAATGAGAGAGCGCGTACCCAAGATCGTTGACTCCAAATCATGCTTGAGGTTAAGGTAACAATACAATAAGCTAAGCGATAGCAATTTTCGAAAAATTCTTGACTGCTACTTGAAGCAGCAATCTCAAATTTTTCATGGGGGGTACAGGGGATGTCATGTAGAATGTACTTTTATGTATAGTTATGCTTTTATGTATAGTAATAAGAAACTATTATATGTACTGCCAATTTTAACATGTAAACACAGCCTGGACCCAATGACAAGTAAATCCACCAGAGGGCCGCACAACCTAACAAGAACTGAAGTAAGACTAGTGGTCACAACATGTAAACACAGCCTGGACACAATGACAAGTACTCTGTCATGTAGAATGTACTTTTATTTATAGTAATGCTTTTATGTATAGTAATAAGAAACTATTATATGTACTGCCAATTTTAACATGTAAACACAGCCTGGACCCAATGACAAGTAAATCCACCAGAGGGCCGCACAACCTAACAAGAACTGAAGTAAGACTAGTGGTCACAACATGTAAACACAGCCTGGACACAATGACAAGTAAATCCACCAGAGGGCCGCAAAACCTAACAAGAACTGAAACAAGACTAGGATGCCACCTGGGGATAAACTATGACAACCTGGGAAACGAAAAACACTGGCACAGAGACTATCAACAAAGCCATTGATCACCAAGGGACCAAGGGGCCAACAGAACACCAAAAGAATATTATTGTGCAAAAATGCAAATGTATATTCACAGACATATGTGAATTTTGAACACCTTTTACTAAAAACCACAAAACAACAATTGTCACTAGTCATCTAAGGACATGAACTGACCTCTCAGGACAGAAGCTTTGGCCTGGATGCATGACAGAATTGTCCGATCGATCACAACAACAATGACAACAGAATGGGGGAATTTTTAGACAATAGGTCATTAAGACAAAAGGGGACTAGTATATAAACTACAGAAATATCAGATAGAGATATATTCCAATATACCAGTTCTGGACACCAAGTCACCTTGGCCAGATTACTTTATGCTTCGACAAAATTGGAAGATCACAGGAAATCATTTTTATTTAGCTGTATTTAACCAAACCTGATTGGGAAACCAAGTTAGAAGAAAGTAAGTGAATTTTATGTGAATATTTGTATGACTTTATGAATTAAGAGAAGTAAGTAAATATTGTGTGAATTTTTGATTTGATGAGACATTATAGAATCTACTGTGAATATATGTGTGACTTTATGAACTAGGAGAAGTAAGTAAATATTGTGTGAATTTATGATTTGATGAGGTACTAGAGAATTTTATGTGAATATATGTATGACTTTATGAACTGGGAGAAGTAAGTGATTATTGTGTGAAATAATGATGAGAAATACGAATGATTATTGATTATGTCTTGTATACAGAGAAAGGACAACCTGGTAGAGATTTGAGCACCCATTATATGGGAGGTGGCTCAAACAAAAGAAAGCATCTTTTAAGGAATAAGATGGCTTTATATTTATATTGAGAGATCCCTATAGAGACAGGGACAGACTTATGAAGCCCCCATTATAAAGAAGGGTTGACTTTGAGAATAATCTGGAGAAGAGAATGTGTTTGCAGGGAGTATACAATGAAGGATAGCTCAGTGCAAGATATTAGATTCCTGTATACAAAAGAGACAACTATATATTTAAATATGTCTGACCTGAATGATCAACTGAAATAGAAATACAAAGAAACCAAAGGTATTATAGACAAGATTAATTGAACTAATGGTTTTAGTAACAAGGGAGAGTCCTCAAATCTATGTAGAAATTATACTAAAGAGTATAAAGATTACAGTAAAACTGGCTAATGAGGTGATGTCATTATTGTTAATTGATCCAGATTGTCTGGACCAATAAAGTATCTAAATTATATGTAAGGTAAATTAACACAGAAGGTGATATAAATAACATGAGCATGATCCATGGTACTCTTGTGCTTGACTATATTTGGGTATGGGTGATCAAATACTCATGTTTGAGTAATAAGTGTAAATTCCGGACCCAGTACCTCCAAAAACTGGTGATCCCTATGTTTTATAATCATGTTTAGTCAACTGTAGCCATAGTGTATTATTCAATATATTTACTCATAACTATGTACTCATGTTTGAATGATTTGTATGTATTTAAGACCCAGTGTCTCTAAACTGGTGATTCCTACTTTGTAATACATTATATATCAGAATACATTTTAAACTCAATTTTCCAAGTTGTTGATTATTACTGATAGATTTATTTGATACATAGAGTGATCTGCACACATGAGAGTGGCAGACAGTTACCACTAGTTCTTAGCCTAGCCATATAATGGGCAAAGAAGGCTACAAAATGCAGTTGACAAGGCAGTAAGAATAGCAATTATTCAGATTAAAAGAAGATTAATTAAGAGCACACTAGACCTGTACCAGTCCCCCTGGTTTAAACGGACCCGGAAGAACCAATATTATCACAATATTGTAGAGCTTGACATGGATTAAAAGCATGCTGATGGACTTTACCAATTTGTTGGTATTTATTGATAATATGAGGAATATGACATGGTGGCAGCGCACGGGATTAGAGCACGGAATTAGAGCAGTGATACAGTGGATTACATGCTCATAAAATTGGCTCATTTGATGCAGAACTGACTTTGGTTGGACAGCAAGATTCCCACACAAAACCACGTGGAAACGAAATGGTGAACGGAGTGAAGTGCCCTACGTTACGTTGGGACACCGGCGACTATCAAGTGGCCGTGGAAGACTTCAAGTCAAGACTTGAGAGATGGTTCACCATTAAGGACATAAAAAAGGAGTCACACCACAATTACATTGTATTTCAAGCTGGGGAAAAGAGAGAACAGCTGGCCAAAACATGGCAGCTCAGTGACGAAGACCTGAAAGACTCCATAAATGTTTGGACTCAGTTGCGACAGTCAGTCGGCACATCTGAACATTTTCGAGTTCAGCTAATAAAATGTAAACAGGAGCCAAATGAATCCATTGATAAATTTTACACACGTTGTCATGCTGTGGCACTCAAGTGCAAATTCAAGGAGGCAGAACTGGATGGCAGGCTCATTGATCAGCTCATAGTTGGAACAAGGATTTCAGACTCAAGAAGGGAGCTATTGAAGGGTGAAGAGAAAATGACAGTTGAGCAAGCTCTGAACACTTGCAGGACACAGGAGGCTTCTGAAGCCCACATAAAAGCATTTGAGGAATCTGGGGCAAAAAAAGTTGATGCTGTGAGGACTAGAAAAGAAATGATAAGTAACTGTCAATTTTGTGGAAAGGACCACCCCTATGGAAGATGCCCAGCATATTATGCAAGGTTTGGAAATTGTGGCAAAAAAGGGCATTGGAAACAATACTGTCATGATGAAGTAGCTGAAAAGGGCCCTGGTCAGACATAAGGCGAGACACAGAAGAAACCAGGAAATGGAGCTAAGTTCAGGCAAAGGTCAAGGTCGAGAAATAGAGACACAAAGAAGGATAATCATAAGGATCAACGCAAGGTGCACTCCATTGACCTAGAGGAATTTGAAGATGAGTTTGAGAGATTCTTATTTGATACCATAAGCCACAAGAATGATTCAGATGACATAATGATCCATATTGACACACAAATTTCAAATGACAAATTGGCAGACCTGTACTGCAAGGTGGACACTGGAGCACAAGGGAATGTGCTTCCCCTGAGAACATTTCGCAACATGTTTCCTGAGTGTGTGGAAAACAACAAACTGCCAATACAAGGTACTTTTGTGCGAGCAAAACCACTTGTGCGCCTTGATGCATACAATGGCACTGAGATAAAGCAGTATGGATTAGTGGCATTGAAATTACGCTATACCCCTTTGGGCAACAAATGGCATGAAGCAGAATTCTTCATTGGAGACACACCAGGACCAATTATATTGGGCAAGAAAACAAGCCAAGAAATGGGCATTATCAGTCAATATCATCAATGATGTGTCTCTCACAGCGCAGAGCCAATAAAAGACACTGGGGAGCTAATGAAGATGTACCCGGATAGATTTCAAGGAATTGGCAAGTTTCCAGGAACATGCCACATTGAGCTCAAGTCTGATGCTAACTCGGTAGTACAACCGCCCAGGAAATACCCAATACACTTGAAGGAAGAGATCCAGGAGCAATTGGACTCCATGGTAAACCTCGGTGTGATCAAGTCAATCCCAGAGTACAAATCCACAGAATGGCTCAGCTCCTTGGCATTCAGCCGAAAAGAATCTGGAAAGCTTAGGATATGCTTGGACCCCAGAAATTTGAACAATTCTATAAAGCGGACATACCACAGGACAGCGACCATTGAGCAGACCACTCATAAGCTGGCAGGGGCAACTGTATTTAGCAAATTGGATGCTAAGAATGGATACTGGTCTATACTCCTTGATTACGAGTCAGCAGCCCTCACATCATTCAGTGCCCCAAACGGGAGATATCGTTTTCTTAGGCTACCATTTGGCCTCAAGGTAGCACAAGACATTTTCCAAGAGAAAATGGATGTAATATTAAATGGACTGCCTGGAACAATGAACATTGCTGATGACATAATAGTCTTTGGCAAAGACGTGAAGGAACACAACAGGAATTTACATGAACTGATGTTAAGAGCCCGAGAATGTGGTTTGGTATTTAACCAGGACAAATGTGACATTCGTGCAAACAAGGTGAATTTCTTCGGAATGACGTACTCGAAACAAGGTGTTGTACCGGATGCCAGAAAGGTCAAGGAAATAGCTGACCTTCCACTCCAACATGTGTTGTAGAATTACAGCAATTTCTAGGAATGGTGCAGTACATGGCATCCCTAAACTCTCAGAAAATAGTTACGTACTGAGGGAACTCACACAGATTCTGGTTGGAGATGGAATGCAGAGGAAGAGAAAGTATTCTGTAAACTGAAGGATGAAATCTGCAAGGCTGTTATACTGAACTATTTTGACATGAAGAAACAAAGGTTCAGGTGGATGCCTCAAGTAAGGGCCTCGGAGCGTCTTTGATTCAAGTTGACGAAAAGTGTCGCGAATATGTAATTGCATTCGCATCAAAAGCCCTGACAGATACAGAGCAGAGATACGCTAATATTGAACGCAAACTTCTTGCAGTGGTTTTCGGAATAGAAAGGTTCCACACATTCCTATATGGCACATCGTTCATTGTGGAGTCGGATCACAAACCCCTGGAAGCTATACACTTGTTTGCAGCGTATGCTATTGAGAATTCAACCATATGATGTACTAATCAAGTACCGACCAGGAAAAGAGCTGAAACTAGCTTACCTGGTGAAACTATCAAGATTGCAGTTAGATGGTCGAATGAAATGATGGACAAGCTAAGAAAATTGACTGGCGATGACCCAATATTGCGTGAGTTGAAAGACATTGTTCAACAAGGTTGGCCAGAAACAGCACATGAACTACCCAAATACCTGCGTGAATACTGGTCAGTGAAAGACTTTCTTGCTGTGGAGGATGGAATCCTACTTAAAGGTTCAAGAATTATTGTACCTGAAGCAATGACAGACGAGATCCTGAGACCCTAAACACATGGGGATTGAGAAAACCAAGTTACTGGCACAAACATGTGTCTATTGGAAGAATATAGATAAAGACATTACAGACTTGGTTGCAAAGGTGTGACATTTGCTTAAAATTTTCACGAAAGGAGCAAAAAGAGAGTGTGCTTCCACATGATACACCTAGCGGCCCATGGAAAAGTTGGGTACTGATCTCTTTCGACTGAGGCGGACAAACCTACATCATTACCTCTGACTATTACAGCAAAATGCCGTTCATTCGTAGATTGCACTCAGAGACTAGCAAAGCAGTCATAGGTGTCCTAAAAACCATATTCAGTGAACACGGTATTCCGGAGATATTGGTAAGTGATGGAGGGCCCTGCTACAGCAGTCGGGGGTTAAGCAAATTTTGTGAAGAGTGGGGAATGAAGCATATAATGTCTTCTCCTCACTACCCACAGTCCAACGGTCTCATCGAGAGACAAGTACAGACTGTCAAACAAATTATGAGAAAAGCAAACAAGTCAGGCATTGACCCAGAGCTGGCAATGCTATGTGCAAGGATTACCCTCTTGGATAATAAAATACCCAATCCAAGTCAACTGTTGTATGGAAGAAACATAAATGCTACATTACCATCACAGAGTCACGGAAATATCGGCATCTTTGAAGCACTTGAGCACAGAAAGGCAGTGCAGAAGTCTAATTACGACAAGCATGGAACAAAAGATCTTCCAGAACTAAGTGTTGGGCAAGTTGTCAGATTACAGAGTCCTCACACGTTGAGATGGGGGGAAAAGCGAAAGTGATCGAAAAGTGCAAAGAGCCAAGATCATACATGGTTCGTACACATGAAGGAGCACTACTTCGACGTAACAGAAAATTTCTTAAAAAACTGTCAATTGACTCACCGAAAGATCAGACCATTGACAAGACAATCAATGTTGACAGGACGAATGCTGACAAGCCAAGTGTGGACAAGTATATGACTATTGACAAAAGACCTAATGGACAGACAAATGAAACAGAGTCAGAAAAGAAAGCTCATAATACAAGAGCTGAAGAAGCAAAAAAGACAGTGACATTCAGTGACAAAGTGGAAGAAAGACCAGTGAGAAACATCAAGAAGCCCAGAAGACTGATAGAGACAATCTAAAGACATTTTGACTATTTCACATGATACCACTTTGTGTCATTTTCATGTTGATTAGCAATGTAAGATCTGAGATGTTATGTATTGTATTGACCTGATTATACTAGTTATTACTAGAAAAATATAGCATTATATGTTATTCACATGTTACTTAGATAAACAGATAAAATTTAGAGCTTAATGTCTCCTATATTTCAATATAGTCTGAAGTTGGTAACTGATAAGATTTGTTTGTATTTGGTGCTGAAATTAAGCTTGTCACAGTTAACCTTCTAAGTAATATGTTCTTTATTTAGAGATGTAGTTCAGTTTCAAGTATTACTTTATAAAGTAGAAACCTCAGCTAAAAGAGAGGGGATGTTATGATGCGTAGTTCTAGTATATACACTAGGTGGTGTGGAGACGAATGGGCGATATTGTAGAGCTTGACATGGCTTAAAAGCATGCTGATGGACTTTACCAATTTGTTGGTATCTATTGATAATATGAGGAATATGACAATGGAGACTACTCCCAATGGCAAGAAGTTACACATGATGCTAAGACGGTGCATTGCAAACTTTGCAAACAAATATTTGATATCAGTAACATGGATGTTAGAGCAGTGAAAGGTCACATGAAGAGCAAGCGCCCACCAGGATAAATGCTTGCACCAACCTCCCAGTCAACCTGCTGAATCTGCTGACTACACTCGAGTCCAAGCAACCCACAACTGACCATGTGACGTACGCGAGTTTGGGCTCAAAGTAGCAGTGAACTAGTGGGTGTAGCTCTAGTGGGTGAGGATCGAGAGGGCCACTAAATCAAATTATTATACCTCTGCAATGTCTCACGAGTTGTGATTGGCCGAAACCAGGTCACATGACATAGCTTAGAAAGTACAAGTGCCCCGAGGGCACTATTCATTGAGAATAGTGACCAGCGTCGTGGCCGTCATGAAGAACATCGTCGATTAACAACTTTGAGGTGGTTTTGAGTGAAGGAGAGGCTGCAGACATCAAAGTTAACTTTCATAAAGAACCAGTGATAAGCTGTCATTACGTGTTTTCAGATCGAAAATAGACCAAATATTAAGCGAGATAAAGGAAGGAAAAGGCAGGTCAACAGGTGCCGGAAAAAAACAATTATCTTGGGTCCTGTGGATGATCAAGTCTGAGCCCGCGCTAAATAACCAGAGATGTTGTAATTTGTCTTTATTTTCGGCATAGGCCTACAGGTACATAAATAAATAAATGAGTATATTTTGATGTGTAGACAGGCAATGATAATGAAAGGGTAAATTTAAGCAGTTGTGGATTAGGCCTAATAAAAATTAAATTAAAAATAAACTTTTAAAATTACCTTCCAAGTTTTAATTAAATTTGAAATAAATTTGGGGTTTGACAAACATCTGGAAGCTGAAAAGAGCTTGTGTACAATACAAGTTAACATTGTTTTGATTTAATAACTGTTGTTTTCAAGCAAAAAAGCTTGCATATAATAATAGGCCTAAATTTAAGATGGTGGAGGTATAATAAAACAATTTTTGACCGGTCACTACGGGTCCTAGTACATTTTATTTGATCACTTCCATAGGTCGATTAAAATGTACTAGTGCCCTTGCACCAGTCAATATTTGTATAATATATAAACCTTGCTGCAAAAACACCTGGCCCTCATTTAATCTTTAAAACCCTCCCTGGAATCAACAATTATTTGGGCCAATAGCAAACTCAGGGATTGACCAGAGCCTAACAGCATGACATAACATCGTATGATGTTCTAATGCAAAGTTTCGTGTAGCGAAGCATTAATTGTTTGCAATAAAAAGGGTGGTGAGGACGCGCTGATATACATGTAATTTGCAATCGTTGACTTTGTTGCGCAGATTTTATCGAAACAAAGTCAGGGAAATTCTGTGAAAGGCCATGGAAAAGTCATGGAATTCCATTTCATGATTTCTGTGGGAACCCTATCCTTTGCTTTTAGTTAAATCTTGGAGAAATTAGTATTTCCTCAGATTTCACAGGTTTTACAAGAGCTTGACTTTGAAATCCTCATATGTAGAATCGGCACCATGCTGGCTGTGGCAGGAAGTGGCCCTAACAGTTGAATCTCCTGCTCATTAAAAAGAACTCTTAAGCAGAAATGCTTCTGTATAGTTATTTACAGTCATTACATAAACCCAAACACCCACACAATTAAATTATGCTTAGATGAAAGTAAAAATTCTGGCCAATAAAATGATGCAATCTATATTGACAGCTTGATGTGGTATGTCTACTAAATCTCCACCAGTTGCCCCCTGGGCTACATTGGATTTACGATAATTAGTTCAGAACATTGAAAGGACGTCTTAGCTTTGGGGGATTAGTGCAGTAGCCTGGAGTGCATTAATGTCATGAAATGTGAATAGCTTAGGTCATGTGAAGCTATCTTTATAATTGTAAAATGTTAATACATAGATTATTTTATTCATTTGTGCCCTGTGCAATGAAAGGTGAGGACATTACTGAAAAATTCATCGGAGGTTTACCTCCTCCGTCTACTGAGGAAACATATGAAAACTCAGGGCTTAGTTCTGCTGCACATAGCTCTCCGGACGTAACTCTATGACAAGCACTAGCAATTGAAAACTTTTTGGGAAAATTCACACTAAGAATGTAGTTATTTTCATTTGCCAGGTGGTGATTCTATATATTGTTATTATCACATGCATAGTTAACCTCTCTTTACGCAATGGTGATAGCAGTTTGTGGACGGCACTCTTTTCGTCATCTCGGGGGACGAGACCAAAGAAGGTGCTGATGTCTGTGGTCTGTGGATCCACGATGTCCTCTGGAATCACCACTGGGAAGACAGTTTTCAGAACCATCGGATACAACGAGCAGATGACAAATCCTATTTTCTTCCCATCTTTGGCCTCGTGGTAAGGTTTCACGGCATTTACGCACCCCCCATAGAAAGAAGAACAGGGGTCAAGGCATGGCAGCATCTCGCAGGCACTTTCAATGGCCTGCAGCCTCTGATTATTCTTCAGCATCCCACGATATTTGCACTCCCACATAGTGTGAACTATCTTGAGACTCTCACCCGTATGGGGGTGACGGACATTTGGCATGGCTTTTGCTTCACCAAAACACTACTTGCAGCTGTGAAACACACATCCGTAGAATTCCCATGCAGACACATGAACTGTCGCTGCATCAAGATAGTAACCATCTAGCTTTAACCAACCATCACCAGTCTGATTCCTCACTCAATACACCCTGCCGCTGTGAGCATGCTGAATGGGCACTCCCAGTTGCTGTGACTCGTATTCCAGCCAGACAATAGACGAGTGTCTGTGAGCGTCAATACCAGCAAAACCACACGATGGCATTTGGGCGAAAGGTGTGGATTCAAACTGCATCGCACGCACCTGTACATGCTCACTACCGATAACGTCACCCTTCCCCTGCTAGCTCTAACTTGTCATTTTGTAGGAAGCCCATCACAGTGCGACCATCCTCAAACTTGGCCGAATATTTCTCCGTTAAAAACAGATGTCTTTACATCACCACACACATACTGGCCAGCGTGTTGTTTTGGAAGGGGTCAACACCAATCGTCTTGTTCACCCGCTCCCCACCCTCTCCGATGTCGACCACCTCATTGCGCCATGTGATGCCTAAAAGCCAGCTCCTGAACACGATGCAGCTTTCCTGCAGAATGTTCACATCGTCCTCACAATATGCCAGTAATTTCTTCTTTAAGCTGCTGCACATACCATTGCATGAACTCTTCATGAGCCTTAATTCATGCTGTTCACACAGTAGCGGTACGGGTGAGGCATGGGCCCCACTTAGTCCCATTTCTCCTTCTGATCAAAAAAGACTGGGAACGTGCCCTACTTGACACCCTGCCAGCCGAAAACTTTAGGCATTTGGCACAGGGGGAAAGTCAGAAAGTTCAGAGAGTCAATCACTCTGAACTTCCCCGTGTCGATCACAACGATCTTGCTCCCTCTCTGGACATTTCGCGCGTTATACAGATGTACTTCGCGATGAAATATGCGTCATTCGCCTGCCCATTGAGGAAAATGAGTGTATAGCCCTCAAATTCCCTGGTGAAAAGAAATTCGCAAAACTCAGTGTTGGTGTCATCGCCGAAAAAGCGTACGGACCTCATTCCACAGGTTTCATCAACCATGCAGAGTGCTCTCTCAGGGTGTCCCCTGGCAATATTGCAAGAGACGAGAGTTGAACATTTTGCGCAGGCAGTGCCAGTGTGCACAGCCCTGATTCTCTCTGTAATCGATGCAGTGCTCACAATCCCAGTGGGCGCTGAGCAGATAAGGGGGGTGATACTCGGTGGTGGGTTCAATTTCAAAATCTGCAAAAATATATTTACATGACACAGCAAATTTTACACTCATGCATGTCACATCAGTGTTCGCAAGTTGGAATATAGTACACAACGCAGGATTTACACCTGTGAAGCGATTGCACATAGCTTTTCTTTGTTAACAATAACACACGAATCACCTCTGACACGCACTGTTCACAGCCACTGTGAATATAGTGCTTGTCATAGGGCTGCAGGCACTTTGAGCAAAATGAGCTCTTTCCAAAGATGCAGTTCACTCTGGTTATGGTGTGGAAGTGACCTACAGCTCTAGGCCTCAGCGGATCCTCGATGTAAAGCAGGTAAACTGTTCGCTGGTGCTGCTCAGCACCCACATAGAGTGGTGTAACACCGGACCCCCTCCCAAAAACTACAATATGAGTATTAGCCCTCTCAAAAGAGGGAATGTCGGTGAAGGATGGCTCTGCCTCCACCATTTGTAACTTTCGTCTGGAGTGAATCATAGTAGTATGTTGATCTGGCCTTCTGATGTAATACTCAGTTCGATGAAGGAGCTTCATGGAGATTCGCCCTGGCTATTCCCACAACAATTGCCCATGCTAGACATAAATTGTCATTATTGTTTATTTTGCATATGCATTGGTCATCAACATAATTAAGCTACCCGCTCCGAAAGGATTGCATATACGTCAACGTGGATTTTGAGAGGCTCATTTAAGTACAGCTTGTCATCCGACTGTAACAGTTTGATAACTTTAAAAATGCTGAGTTGATCGAGAGGCATGAGCTCTAGGGTATGCGGACTGTAAAAAGCTTCGTTTTGTATGAAAAATCCCACCAGATCAGGCGGATTGTAACTCTCATTGAGTCTGGTGACGATGTCTTCGATCACTACTTCCAGCCCACCCATTATGTCGACTAGATTTACACCCGCCCAGTTGGTATTAAAGTGCACACAACACACAGTCTCTCGGGCTGCTCCTCCATCGAACTCGAGGTCACGTATGTTTTCAACATAAATGTGGCGGTGGAAATTCACAGAGTAGTCGGGTCCCTCAAAACTCATGTGTAACCTTCAAAATCATCATCATAATCGTTGTTATCACCATCATTATTTACAACAGGCACATTTTCGACCTCACCACCTCTCACTATATTATTGTCATACAGAATGTCTAGAAGCAGCCTAATTTCATTTCCAGTGTGCATACCACAGCCTATCGCTCACGCCGAAGGCTTCACAATATTGTGGTATAACATCGTACCATGGCGGTGAGTTTCGTATATCGGAAATTACCGATGGGCTTTGCCTTATCGCCAAGCTCAGGCCAAAGAATTCTGCATAGCCATCATGGACGACCTATTAGTATTTTCACATACAAAGGCAGACCACTTCCGGCATGTAGAGACAATCTTATCAGCCATTCGCAAAAATGGCCTTAAAATCTTGCCTGCAAAAGCCAAATTGTTCAGGGATAAAGTAACATACATGGGTCACAAATTGCTCATTCAAATGGCTCATTCAAAATGGCAGCCCATGCATTGCTCCGTTACATCAGCGTACAGAGGCAATTATTAAAATGCCAATTCCAGACACCAAAAGAAAGCTCAAGGGCTTCATTGGCAAGGTATCATATCTATCAATGTATCTACCAAAATTGCAGAAGCTTCTCAGGCCTCTACATAAAATTGCAGCCAAAAGCACCCAGTTTATATGGGACCATGAAATGCAACAAGCACACAATTTTATTGTAGAGCTCCTGGTCAAACCACCCGTACTAGCAATGCCAAATAGTACCGGATTATTTTGACTATACTGCGACACCAGTAAGATCAGAGTAGGTGCAGCCATATATCAGATCCAAAGAGGCCAAGAAAGACAACTAGGATACTTCTCAAAGGCATTACCACGAGCAGCAGCAAATTACTCGATTACAGAACTTGAATTTATAGGTCTATACATTTCAGTGCACGTCTTCAGACATTTATCAAAGAGTACAACGTTTGAAGTGTATACCGATCATTCGGCGATCCCGTAGATCATGAAGGCCAAAACAGAGCCAGCCACACAGAGAATTAAAAGACTTTTAGAGCGGCTCAGTATGTATTCAATGAATGTCGGATACCGAAAAGGTTCGACAATGGCAGTAGCTGATTTTTTGTCCCATAATCCCCAGCTGTCAAATGATGACCTCGATATTGCATTTCTTATGACAAGGGCACAAGCAAGACAGCAGCAAGCCCAAATTCGATACACCAGTACATCCTGCAGAACAAATGGTGACACAGTCGCAGACCGACCCACCAGACCAGAGAGACCATTGGTGCCTGCCCCAGCAGGGCACACAATAACACAATCCGTGCCCACAACTGCCGAGCCAAGAAGGTCCAGAGGTCGCCTCGCCAAGAAGTCAAAACAAACTGACAGACACAATTCAGCAACGTCTAAATCTGTCACCCCAAATAAAGTAAAGTTACAATGGAAATCAGGTCGAAAAGTCATGGCCCTGTCACTAGAAACAGAGACTCGTCATACAGTCTCCCAAAACTGACAAATAATACCAGCACTGCCACATTCGTCAAACGCTGCAGCAGCAGTTTCGCCTGCAGTAATTACACCAGCCACTTTAGTGGAGTGTGCAGCCAGGCAACCACAGCACCAGCCAAGCACAATCATATATACAGACCAAGTTGACAGTCCAAAGATGGCAGAAACTCACTCACTGCCACTGAAGTATCTGTACAAAGACCCAAGCACTCTTCAATTGGACAAATCTATTATTGAAATGAGACACCTGCCCAAGCAAAAGATGCTCACAGAACAACTGAGTAAATTACAAGATCTAGTCAACGATACCCCTGCCCTTCCATTTACAAAGACTGAGTTATCAAAACAGCAATCCCAATGTATACATTTTGCTTACTTGTATAGATATATTGCAGATGGGACATTACCATTTAACCATCAAGAGGCGAGAAATACTATGTTACAGGCTGAGTCACATATAATCATAGACTCTGTCTTATTTAGATTCTGTGTAAATGATTCTGACTGCACATTACTGATCGCGTTGCTACAAGCTTTGGTAACCCAAATACTGCACATTTATCATGATTCCCTGCTTGCATGCCATCAAGGAGTTGTCCGCGTCGCGGCTAATTAAGCAGCATTTTTACTGTCCAGCATTTTTATTTCACACTGCACCAACAAGTCAATGATTATGTGAAGACGTGTGTAACATGTCAGAATAGAAAGTCACCTGCGCATGAAGATAGGACATATGCACTAAACATCCCAACATTGTATGCCCCATTTTCTAAGGTATATGCGGATTTAAAGACCATGCCACCATCGTCTGAAGACCACCACTACATCTTGACATTAGTGTGCAACATCACACGATATGTAATCCTAGTCCCTCTCAAAACCAAAGATGCAGCTTCAGGACATATCGTTGTCCCCATCAATATGGCACCACACGATCGACCACCTGCACCACTCTACAGGAACTTAACGTCATGTATATGGAGTTAAAAGACCGGCTAACCATGGACATCCACACCACCCACACATCGATAATGGACATAATGAAAGTCCAGGATTACACTCCCACACGAAAATGCAGAGGTTGGTTCGATCTTTTAGGTAACATCGCCAAGAAAGTAATGGGAGTTGCGACGGAAGCGGATATCAAGATCCTGCAAGGTCACATAGCACAAATAATGGACATGATCCGACGGGATAAGAAAGACCGTATCCATGATGTAAGCAAATTCCACTCCTACGAAGTGAAATCTGACATCAGGATGAAACTACAAAAACACCTGCTAAGACTGGACCAAACACTTATTGACATATCAACCGACATATCGACATTACAAACATATGCCCATATGGCCGAGACACTAGCTAAGCAAGTAAAAGTTCAAGGACACCAAATTAATATCACTATGGCAATTGTGAACTGGCTTCATTGTTATAATATAAACTTACACACATTGAACCAGCTCAGAATATCAGCTGGGTCTCAGCTGTCAGATGTTAATCAACTAAAAGGAAGATTAACTGTCAATCTTGTGGATCCCCAACACCTCAGAGCTATTCTGAGTGATATAAATACAGAGTTGCAGAGCAAATCTAAGAACCTATATATTAAACCTGACATAACAGTATTCTATAAAAATGACAATGTGGTCACCACCTCGCATGACAGCACCTTTTTATACGTCAAAATTAAGATTCTCTACGGAGTTTGCTCTTTATAAAATTGATGCTGTGCCAGTCCCCACTTCCCAGACAAATGATATTTAACCAAATTGTACGGTTTCATAAGTGTTTTGCTATCTCCACAAATTCTGATTATTTCTTAGAATTCCTGGACGAAGACATATACCTCATAAAGGACATCCTAAATACCGTAACTATTTGCCTTCAAAGGCACATAATACGTCATGCCCCTATGCCTTTTTCATGGGTGACTCCACCACAATCATATCGATTTGCCGGCACAAATTGATTAACAAACCTATCATGAGCGCGGAATTTGTCTATACAGTTCCAGCTCAAGGCTATTTAGTATACACAATGGCACGAGTTTGGACCTTGCAATGCCAAAACCGAAAATGAAACAAACACCACCAACATTTTCCACAAAGGTCTTTTTAAGGTTAACATACAGTGTGGCTGCAAACTCACATCTCACCTTACAGAGCTCTTGGCAGATTCTAACACCTGCGCTGCCTCAAAATCAATCATATCATACAGCGCCAATTTTCTGGTTTATTATAAACTATACATAGAGTCTCTCTGCCCCTCAACCTCACCATAAACGAGTTTACAGCAGAACCATATAATTTCCAATTGCCAAAATTAGTCCATACCAATTTGAACTTTATGACCTTAGAACTGAATGACGGACTATAAGAGCTGACCAGACAGACCTAGATAATATTCACGGGTCCCGCACTGACAAGACGAACCTCTCGCACAGCCAGTAGTACTCTGTTTCGGGGACTCCGCATCAGCGACGTATCGACCAACTGCAACTCTGACCGACGATCCAGCTCAAGTCCCACTACTTGTCCAGCCCGGCATCGTCATCTCACCCGCACAGGCGTCAACATCCGGAGCACCTAATGGAAGATTACTCACGCCATCGACCGACAACACCACCCACCGACAGACAAGCATGTCATCCAAAGACTTCTCAATAATCTCAGCTCCATCAGACGCCTGCCTACAGCATAGAATACAGATAACAACAAAACACTAACGGACACACAACCGACCACAACAGACCACAGACCACGACGAACCATCACTGTTAGCACAGATAGCACACAGTAGATACATTAGGGATAGACATAGATTTTACCCCATTTAGAAGTTATAAATGAGATTTACTATTATTTCTCTCACGAACATGAAGTACAACCAGAAAGTGAACTACCAGTAGCTATGTTGTCATGTACCATTTGCAAAAGCTTGAGCAACCCAACAACTAATTTTTTATAAAACATACATAATTGTTGTATCGATATAATAGGCAATATTCTCATTATTTAATATCCTATGCACTTGTGTTTCTGAGCCATCTATAGATAGCAAGCACAAACAAGGACTAACACATTTTACTCTATCAATTTAATCAACAAAGTCTTTGAACCACTGTATGTCATAACAATTCTGGAACTGAATCTTTATAGTGTATCTGCCATTGATCTGAACTTATGCCAGAAGCCAAATGGCATATCATGAGTAACAATGTCAAACATACCATGTATACATGACACAGCTGAAGAAGATCCTAAGGATCCAAATATGTACATAACATTATCCATGTAAATACAAGTATTCCAGCAAGCAGAAAACACCACCAGTACAAGCCAGCAACAATAAGCAGTGACAACCGAGGCCATCAGGAACCTAGGATCTAGAAGCACACCTCGTTTCAACAAAACCCCACCATCACTGAAAGAAGATTGTGAGCCATGTCCCTGGTGATCCAGCCAAAATGCTGATCTTCTTTCGTAAGCTATGTCCAGTCCAACAAACGCTGAAGCTCCTACGTCCTACCCATCGCTGCGGATTTCGATCCGGCGTAAGTCGTGTCCAACCCAATGCTGAAGAGCTCTAATAAGACATGTCGCAATCTCGTTATCACCATTCCACCGCCATCGCTGAAAGAAGATTGTGACCCTGATCCCTGGAGATCCTGCCAAATACCGATCTTCTCTCGTGTGTGTGTGTGTTATTGTTTAACGCCTCATCAGCACCTGAGTTGGCTATGTAGAGGCCCTCTAGGTTAAGATTAATTATCTATATTTGGTAGTAGAAACCAGAAGCATGTAAAAAATCAATAATTTTCTGTGTTGGATGGCTTGTAAAGAGATGTTGTAAGGTAGTAGCTTGAAACAAAGGTCTTCTAATACGTTGTAAGTGGATGCAATCTAATAAAATATGTTTGATTGTAAGGGGCACCGACAACTCTGGCATACCGGTGCCGGTTCATTGACTAAAAGGTGTAAATGTGTAAGTCTTGAATGTCCTATGAGGCATCTGTGATATATTTTGTCTTTGCCAGCAAGACATCATAAAAGATTTTATAGTCATTTTAAAATCAGTGTACGGGATAGTAAAATCAGTTATCTCTTTCGTAAGAGCCCTTTTTGCTGCTTTTTCATTCCCTTCAATGCCAGCGTGTCCAGGAATCCAGCAGAATACAATGTCTTTGTATTCGTGAAGATGGAAATACTTAATAAGAACATCTAATATCCAAGGGTTATCAAGTTGTATATTTTTGATTGCTTGAAGAGCAGATTTGGAATCAGAACAGATAACATAATGATTTGATTCTGTCTCTCGTAAGCCGTGTCAAGACCACCCAACGCTGAAGGCTTCAATATAAGACGTGTCAAGTCGCAACGCTACAGATCTCGATCCGAAGTAAGCCGTGTCCCACACAACGCTTTGAAGCATTCATAAGACGCAAATACCATCAAGTGGTCCATCACGTAAGAAGGTGGTGGTGGATTAAGGCTTAACGTCCTGTATTTCTGCACCTGATTGGCTAATTAGGACAGGTAGGGACCATGGCAATGAGACAAAGGATGAAACAGCCATCCAACATAGGTTCGACTGGGAATTGAACCCAGGACCCAGTGGTTGGAAGCCCTGCGCGCTACCAGTGAGCTAGGCCCCCACCCCCAATCACGTAAGAAGGAAGTACAGGACGAAGAACACAGATACAAGTCATAAATATAAGAACAATTTCCACAATGGAACACTGTTATATGTCAATGTTAAAAGTCAGAATGTAATTATTTCACCTTTTAATTTCGTATACAGCTTAAATTCATTTCAATTTTTACCTTGTCAACTGACAGCATGTCATACAGTCAAAATGTATTAATGTATCAAAATATCAATCTATTTTGTATTACTGAACTATGACTTAAGAGTTCAGTAATAAGAACTTTAGCAAGCCTGCTTTAAGGCATTTAAAGTCTAAACTTAAGCAAAGCTAAGTGAACCAGAAAAAGGGGTAGTGACCACTGTCCACCCCAAAGCACAAGCCAATAGAAACAGGCCATGTATATGTGCACTGGAGTAGAAAGAGCCAATAGCAAACTGACCCCTGGAAAAAGGGGCTTTGATACACTTGTGCAACATAGAGTTTTAATCAGTTTACCAGCTGTAGCTGAACCTGATACTTGTACCTGATGAACATTATATGTCTGGATTTAAAGCCACCCTTTCTATGCCAAGGTACACTGTGTTAAGAGTTATTCCTCATCTATAATACACAACATTATCATTGCATGAATGACGAAAGTTCAACTAATAAAAAACTCACTGCATGTGTGTTCGTGGAGTTCATTAGATGAATGAAAGAAAGCAGCACGATAATTTAGAGAAATTGAAACTGTGACGTAAATTGAATTACATCACAAATGCTTGGCGTGAGTTAAGGCATTTAAATATTTCGTGTTAAAAAAAAAAAAATGTAACACAAAATTTTAACTAATAAAAGGCCCATGGCATTAACCAATAAATTATGCTAATTAAGTCAATATGCTATCTACAGTGCTTCAAAAAAGTGATGGGACAGTTCAAGATTTTCTCTAATATCACTGGCCAAATTTCAAAGAATGACATTAGAACAATAATACTCACAAAATGACTTTATTAAACATAGTAGAATACAGTTTTAAAGCAACAATGACAATTATGTAATCAATAGATCTGCAACAGTGTGACAAACAGACTACAGTGATTTATCACTTCAAAGAAGTGTCGGGACACACATGATCATTATATGCAAAATCAATGTCAGTCAATATTTTGTGGCATAACCTTTACTTGCAATGACTGCTTCAAGACGCTGTGGCATAGAGTGGACAATCTTCTGGAAAATGGATGGTTTAATGACGTTCCAAGCCTTCAAAACTTTTTTTTTCAGTTCAGCCTTATTTTTTGGATTTTGTGAATGCATTTGCCTCTTCAGGAGATGGAAGATGGGCTCAATTGGGTTCAGATCAGGCGATTGACTCGGCCAGTTTAGCACTTTCCACTTTTTCTTGGCAATGAACTCTTGGGTAGCCTTTGCAGTATGTTTAGGGTCGTTGTCAGACTGCACAATGAAGCCCCTGCCAGCAAGTTTTTCCCATTTGGCTCAATGTACTTGCTAAATATCTTCCTGTAGTAACTGCCATCCTTTATGCTGGATCCATCTTCGGTTATGTCATTAATGAAGACCAGGTCACCAGGTCCTTTGGCAGTAATACATGCCCAGGCCATCACACTACCTCCCCCATGCTTCACAGATGCAGAGGTATACCTTGGATTATCAGCTTTGTTCTTTGCAATTGGTCTCCACATTGTGCACTTGCCATCAGACTGAAACATGTTTATTTTAGTTTCATCTGTCCACAGGACCTTTTCCCAGTAAGATGTGGGTTTATCAACATGTGCCCTTGCGAATTCCAGCCTTGCTCTTCTGATCTTGGCACTTATCAGGGGTTTTCAGCGTGCCCGACGTCCCATGAACCCTGCAGCATGTAACCTATTCCTGATGGTTTGGTCACTGATGTTTATTCCTGCATCCTTCAATACTTGGTTGATCTCAGGGGCAGTTAGTTTGGGCTTTTTCTTCACCATCCGCCTTATGGCATGGTCATCAGCAGCTGAAGTTGCCCTTGGATGCCCTGATCTCAGAAGGTTGGCTGTGCTGCCAGTTTGTTTGAACTTCTGTAGCACATTGTGAATAGTGGTTTTAGCAACTTTCAACAATTTAGAGATGTTGCGAATGCTGAGGCCATCATTTTCCAGATTTATTATAGTGTCTTTAATTTTTTAACACAATTGTTTCCTTGGCATCCTTTCAGACATATTGACACTAGACTGCCAAAAACAGTCTCTCCTTACTCAGTGTCACTTGGAGTGATAGTCTGAACTTAAAATTGTTTAACTTCAAGCATAATAGCAGATTAGTGTCTAGCAATCAATTAAGGCTTTAATCTTAAGTTGTCCCAATACTTTTTTTGGTCCTCTGTGACATAGTTTAACGCTTTTTGTGTAACTGTGTGCTTTATCATGCATGGAAGGATAACACAAGCAGCAAACATTCTCACAGCATTCAACAGAACACCATGAAACAGTAAATCATAATTTTTGAATGTCCATTTCTACAGAGAAAGTAAAAATAACCCCCATTCATGTCTGTCCCATCACTTTTTTGAGGCACTGTATATGGAGAGCACCCAAAGGACAATGGTATTAACGTTTGATCCCAATGGCACATAGCCCGAGGGCAACTAGTGATGGGAGTCAAGCTCAGCAGGACCAGTCTCTGCAGCCACAGCAGGATATGATATCATAGCCTGGGGCTGATATCATAAAGGCACAGATGTAGTGTTGTTTTCCATACTAATATCATACTCAGTATATTTTCTTTCGTGCTTTAGTGCTCAGAAAGAATCAAAATTGTGTATAATGGAATATTCTTGAAAACTAAAATACGCATATTTCAAGTATATTGTTGCACTCTGAGATGTTAATTGCCCCCAATTAGGGGCGGTTCCCTTTTGGTCATTAGGCTTCTGGTGCAGTGATTCTACTTTTGATGTACCTCGATCAGTGTTCCCTCCTTTTCTAATTTCTCCAAGAATATAGTCATTGGACCTTGGAGGAATTAGAGCAGGAGGGAACACTCGGAATTTGCAATATGAGCGTGTCGTAATGAAAGTCTGTATTTCCTCAGATTTCACAGGTTTAAGGTGGAGTTTGACTTTGAAATCCTCATATTAGGCAATTAAGTACCAGGGCAATATATTAGGCAATTAAGTACCAGGGCAATAAATGCCCTTTAATGTACAATCAACGCGCTGGATGGGGGTAGGCAGTGGCCCTAGAAGTTGAATCTTCCACTCATTCGCAGGAACTTTCCTTAGCAGTCATTTGTCTATGTAGTTATTTACCCAATTAAATGTTTTTATTTCATTCCCACGTAAAAGCCAGTTTTGTGGTCTACAATTAGAGACTTCTCCCGTGAAAATCTATATATTTTTGGTAGAGATATGAAAATAAAGATGACGGTTTTTTCACATTGCCGTTATAAAACCCATAAATAAATACCCACACAATCAAATTATGCTAAAATGAAAGCAAAACTTCTGGCCAACAAAATGATAGAAGCTATATTCACAGCTTGCTGTGGCATGTCTACTAAATATTAAGATAAACACCACACACTTTATAGGCATTAACATAGCAATTACTTGAAAACTATGCATCTGAGTGAATTAAAATTTAAGTGTATTATCCATAAGGTTGTTGTCCACCTAATATCATCGTCAACATGGTTTTTTTCAATGCTTTAGTGCTCAGAATAACCAGATTATGAGCATCATAGAAAACAAATAAATATGCGTGAAAACTGATTGATACGTATATTCCTTGCTTATTGTTGCACAATTAGGGGCGGGTCCTTTGGTCATTAAGCTTCTTTCGTGAGAGTGACTCTATCTTCGATGTACCTAAGTGTTCCCTCCTGTTCAAATTTCTCCCAGATTGAACTAATCAAACTCACAGAACCTCAACCACAAGGCTCCCAAGCAGTCATTAGAATTGTTCACTTGAAGTGCAAGCTTCAATGACAAAGGCAATAGTCAGTAGATTTCCTAAAATGTGAGCATGAACATTTCAGGTGTATGCACAATTTTTTTCTCAGCATTTATGTTTTCAATGCTAATGCCAAAAGCTGTTTCAAAAAATACTTGAATGAATCCAGCTGAATTTCTTAAGATGTCTCAATTTAGATGAAATTCACAAGCCTTTGGGTGGAGTATTTTTCAAATTTACTTCAAATATTCAATCAAAACTGAATGAATCAAAATGAATCCCTCAAGATTTCAAACTTAGATGACACTCACAATCAGTTTAGTATAGACTTTTTCCAATTTTTTTTCATATTTAAAAAACGATAAACTTAAGACAAAAATTTCCTTCTTCAACTTCGACAGGGGACACTTGAAAATAGTTGATTATTTTATGGAAAAATATTTAATGAGCATAGTTATAACAATTACTGGCACATGTCCACTTGACTATGCAGTGCATGTAAAGGTCATCATATTCACAAAATGAAGTTTATGAACAAAAAGACCATTGAACAAAGAAATCATTAAAGAAAATGCACACTTAGGTGCTATTGTAAATTTCAACGCATTAACATGCTCAAAACAAATACACCTGTATACCACTCATCTCAGTGGTAGTATAGAATATCTCAAGTATTATACCCAATGTAATAAACAATACTGAAAGCGTAAGACAAATGCCTAAAAATAGAAAAATGCATCTAAAATACAGAGTCAAGCTTATGAAATTTGACAATTGAAATTAGTATCTGTAATTTGAGCTCTGGCCCAAAAGTTGGCCTAACTTTTCTTCTTTTGCCTTTCGTAAGTACGCAACCTGAAAATAATCAAATTACAATAAAATATATTATCTCTTGCATAATTTGTCTATATATTCCCTTTTGGGTTATTATGGCATATGCATTATTGCTTTTGGTCTTCTTTCTAATTGCTTCCAAAAAATACAACATTTGGGATAAATTGATACATATGTGAAATTATGCAGATTGATTCCCTTCAATCAAAATACATTGCTATTTACCATTCTCTTGTCCATGTACTTCTTGTTGAATTCTTGAACGTCAAGTTTACCTGCAAATAAAGGTAGACTAACGTATGAGACACTAACAATGTAATATATTGAGTGTACTCTTATAATACTGAAACGCTATACACTGCTATATAGTATGTCAAACTTATCAATCTTAGGAACTCACCACCCAAAAATTCCTCTGAAATTTGTTCAGCCTCTTCTTCAGCCTGTACTGTGGCCACCTTTAGATTGATTTGCAAATTACTAGGGTTGACCTGTTCCCGTAATTCAGTCTGTTTGGCATACAGTTCCTCCATTTTCTGTTTCAAGTCATTTAACTGGTCATACTGGGAAAGAAACAACAGAATAAGCAAGTGCAGTGCTTAAATATATCCCGTATGATTAACAAATTTGTACCTTCTCTAAAAGCATCCTTTTCCTATCTTCTAAAACAGGCTTGTAGGTTAAATTTTGTTCTGAAATAAATCACAGTTATGGTACTGAGATTCTGAGCATTATATGTTCCCTAAAATCTTATGACCAGACAGAATATCTTAACGTCTATGATAACAGGGGCCCAAATGCATAGTCCAGAATATAGAGGAGCCAGGGTTTAATTTAACAGAACACAAAACTTACTGGCTTGTTCTTCATTTATGCGACAAAGTTCTGATCGTGTTTCAGCAATTTTTTGTATCTCAGGAAGTTCCAAAATGAGTTTTAATAATTTGTCTTCATCATCTTCAAGGGCTTGAAGTTCTGATACACTGGAACAAAAATCAATTGGTGGTTAATGACAATGACCTTGCAAATCCATATAATTTGATAAAAAATTTTTTAGCAAAATATAAATATAAATTTCATTATTACCTCATTTCTTGAAGCTGACTAAATGACATTGGAATATCAGGTAGCTGAGATGCAGATTGACTGGAGTTCTATATGAACAAAGAAGGTTCAGTATGAGTTAGATGCAACACAGAACCTGGAAAAAACAATCTCTACATGCTGTGGCACCTATGGCTCTGTCTTGAATGTCTCAAGTCTTAAAGAAAAAATGACCTACAGATTTCCAGCAACTAAATTTTAATATCCAGCGATCAAATTTATTAGTAATCCACAAAATCCACCATAATATTAAAAAGAAGCTTCCAGTGGCACATTAATTGTAGCTTTTAAGAATACTCACTGAACAAAACCATTCCTTTTACTAAAATAAGTATAAACTTTGGCTAGATTACATTTTACCATTATTCACTGAGCCAGAAAGACAACAAATCTATTTTAAGGCCACAAGGACTGCTATACCTGTGATGGTTGTCCTGATGGTGTTGAAAAATTGTATGATGCTGGTTGAGAAGCTGCAGTAGAAACTGAGGAGCCACTTGAAGGTAAAGTTGGCATTCCAACAGTAGGAGGTCTGTACCCAGCTTGACTGTATGTAGGATACTGAGGGGGTAAAGTTGGTGGCCGTGCCCCACCGGAGTTTACAGAATATGGCATTCCACTGTAAAAGATGAGTAACTGCATTCTTTTAACAAATTTTTATTTCTCATAATTAAATTAGCTATTCATATGTTATGTTCTATCTTGAAGTATTCTTAATTAAATGTATGACATTACTTTCATAGTGTTTGAAATTGTTTGTCATGAGTCATTCACCATTAACCAGTCTCTAGAAGTTACAATTATGGCTAATGATAACATCAACAATACACTGATAATGCCAGGTGAAACAGTAACTAACAAAACTAGGTAAATTGGTTAAAAAAAAAGGTTTTGTTTGCGCCTATAAACAGAAAACTTTTCATTTACTTCATGTATTTTTAAATGTCATAAGCATTCATGATAAGAAACAGCCATGAGTATTTACTAGCCTTAATTCTTTTTAAATTAATTCTCCAGTATACTGTGTTAAATTTTCATAAACCACTGTTTACATTCACCCCATTGGGATTATTTCTTTTTGGAAACAAGGCAGATTCACAAGTACTTTACAAATGAGTCATAGCCAAAAATACTTGATTTTTTGTATATTACTCACTATGGCTGTTGTTGCATGGTGGTTGGTGGAGTCTTCTGGAACTCTTCAATTATAAGCTGAACCTCTTTTCCCAAGTTTGAGTGGACTGTAAACTAGAAACCAAGTACAACGTACAGGTAAATATATAATTAAATTCAGGAACAAACGTTAACAAATGGTTAATAACGGTATTCTGAATATTTTCCCAACATAATAATAATGTGATTTAAAAAGACTACATAAGACAAGAAGCAGTTCATGAAATAAACCAAACTGGAATTGAACTCACATATCCTAAGCATAATTAAAGAAGCTTACATTGTTTAATGTAGGTGAACCGGTAACAAGTTGTTGATCATTAACCCAAGGGTGATGCACAGGAGGCGATACTTTTATAGCAGGTTTCTCATAAGGAAACTGTGGTGGCAATGATCTGGTAAATGTCATAGGAGGCAAAGTATCAGCATGCAACATTTTCTATTTGAAACTAGCTTTAACAATTAACAGTACTGGTGTAAGGTGATGTAATAATGACAGATCAAGACATCAATATAAAATATATGTGTAATATAATGGTTATACTTACATGTTCAGAATAATCTTTAGGTTTCCGGCATTGAATGTAACTTGATATTCAACATCACGTATCAGTTCAGAAACACTGAAAAAAATGACAATTTATTAACTTTGACTGCAAAGTGTATCTAAAGAACATCCTATGGATACCTATGGATGATACTGGAAGCTGGCTAATGCCATTACTTCCAGATCTGGGGTGTCTTATTGGGTTCGGTCTTCGGAGAGTGCCTGAAGTCTAGTTCTTCCTTGTAGTCTGTTCTAATGGGTTGGTTTTTCCACCATCTGTCTAGTCTAGCTTCGAAGCATTTGTTGGATGGGCTGTTCACTACTTCTGCTGGAAGGCTGTTCCAGGGTGCAACAATTCTGGTATTGAAGAAGTGCTGTTTAGGATGCGTTTTCAGGGGTCTTGGCATGGATAGTTTGTAGTTGTGGCCTCAGGTGTTGGTGTTTGAGAGAGCTAGTGATGGGATTACTGTTTTGTCGTAGTGGTGGAACATTTTGTATGTCTCTATCATAGCTCCTCTCATCTTCTATAGACTAGTGGAGGTAGTCTGAGGCGATCAAGTCTTTCTGGGTAGCTTAGACTATGCATGTCGGGTAGCATCTTAGTCGCATGTCTCTGGATATTTTCGATGGCTACGATGTCTTTCCCAAGGTATGGGTACCAGATACGTCCAGCATATTCTAGGTGTGTCCTAACACGAGAGCAGTGAATAGCATTTTGAAGATGTCAGCATCAATGTGGTAGAAGGTCCTTCATGTGGTTCCCATGACTGAGTATGCCTTATTGATCTTAGCTTAGATATGTTCTTGGAATTTTAGGTTGTTGTCCATGCTTACATCGACTTTTTCCAGTTCTGTGTAGGGGTCTTTCGATTCACGGTTGCCTAGTTGTAGAATCTTGCATTTGGAGGCATTGAAGTGCAGCAGCCATTTTTTCTGACCAGTCATTGAGGGAGTCTAGATCACTTTGGAGTTGGATGCAATCATCAGGGCAGCTCATCTTGTTGAAGATCTTGGTGTCCTCATCAAAGAAATAGCATTCCGACTTATGTTCCAAGGACCAAGCCTTGGGGAATGCCACTTGTTTCCAGCCTGATAAGGTTGAGTTTACACATACTATTTGTTTCCAATCTTGCAGAAATTCCTCTTTCCATCTTAGTATGGGTCCAGCGATACCGTAAGCAGCTTATATTTTAGTCGACGATGGAGAACAGCATCGAATGCCTTGGCGAAATCCATATAGGCTATGTCCACGGATCCTCCAGCATTCAGGATGTCACATCAAGTTTATAGACACTTTAGTAGTTGAAGGACAGTAGATCTTCCACTGGTGAATCCATATTGTCTTGTTGACAGGAGATTGTTCTTCAAGAACTGATCCATTATAGTATCCCCAAACATTGATTCTAGTAATTTACAAGCAGGTGAGGCTTTTTGGTCCTTTCTTGTAGATACAGGGTGCGGCATAAAAACTTGCACCAGCAGCTACTGCTACCTCTTTTGTATTACCTCAATTGACAGTGATCGGGTGCAGCTGCAATCATACACATGAAAGTACTAAATTATCTTTATGAATATATTCTCTTGCTGCCTGAATAATTATAGATGATATGGATCTAAATATAGCACAAGCACACTTACCACACCTTCGGGTCATTTTCACCTTGGCCTTTGCAATACAAGCATAAGATTATGTCACTGATCATACCGATGTGTTACAGACACCTTTCTTGACCTTTGCCGCCAAAAAAAGGGCAAACAGATTAATTTTTTAGTAAGAAGGTAGACTATTGGCACATTTGAGGCAGAAAGTACCATTTTGGATTTCGGTAAATTTTCTGTTTTTTCTGTCTAATTAACTGGCCCATCCTCCTGAAAATCATGTGATTATTTCCAGATTAGTTGTAGATTCAAAAAGTCCATCTGGAATGCCATTATATTTCTCTGTTTTAATTTTATGAACTTGCTGGTATAAAACTGGAACTAACCTTATCATCTAATACCATAATATATATCTGACCATATAAAAAACAATGAAGGAGGATTCTGTGCAAATATTATATTTTCTGTGGCTTCATAGGTATAGTAACTAGGAAACTTTTAATTTGTAAACTTTTCTGCAACTAGAGACACCACGCAAGCAGACAGAAATTTGACTTCTGTGATATGTGTCACTCAGAACAAGCCCTCCAGCATGCACCCTCTCAATAATTCAGACATTGATATTGTCTGACATTATAAGATAAAAAATATCACAATGACCAATTGCTTATACCCCTGACTAAATGTGGCAAAACTTTAAAAGACCTCATAAGCATTTAAGTAACCTGGAGATATCCCGAAAGAGGAGATGCCGCACCCTGTAGCTGATATTTGTGCCATTTTTCATTCTTTTGGTATGGTAGCTGTACTGATGGATAAACTGAAGATCATACTGAGTGCTTCTGTAGAACAATAGGATGGATTCCATCTGGTCCTGGTGATGTCTATCTTGAGAACTTAAAGCTTTTTGAAGAAATTGATAGCCATGTGCATTAGGACTGGTACAGAAGGTGGGTTTGGTAGGGCTGGAATGTTGTCACCTGTCTCATGCGTGTAAACTGATGCAAAGTAGTTTCATAAGATCTCAGCTTGTTAACTTGGGTTGTTTGTGAGAGTGTCTGTCCCTGGGACTTGTTGAGGGGCTATTTCATTTCTGGTTTTGGTCTTGGGGAGTTCACCTAACTCCAGAGTCTTTCGGATATTTCTTAGCCTCGGTCGTAATATTCCTTCCAAAGTCAACATATGCTTTTCTGGTAAGTGATTTGATTTCTCAGTTTGGTGTACTCTCTTCAGTAATGATCACTCTTGGTCTCATGGTATCTCTGCCAGGAACAGTGTTTGCTTTTTATGTTGTCCAGGGAATAGTCCTTTGTTTTCCCATGCTGGGTGTTTGAGGAAATTCTTGGTATGCAGTGTCTTTCAGCCTTTTCGTAGACAGCTTTGAAATATTTCCACTGGTATTCTATATCTTCTTTGTGTCCACTGAAGCCCTCATTCCAGTCTTTATCCAACATAATTGACATGGTGACAAAGTCAGCTTTGTTGTAAAGTTACTTTGGTCTGCTGGAGTTGGTTGGGCTGGATGTAGCAGTTGAAGTTGAAGGTGAGCACAGCATGGTCACTCTTTCCTAAGGGATTCTGATGCTGTATGTTTGATACCATTCCATCCTCATTACTGAAGATTATGACAATTAGACTGGGATGGTTGGGAGACATGTTGATAGAGATATACATCTCTAATACATTCAATGAATTGGTATTCTTCACTGTTTGTGTCCTTGGTTGGTGTCCAATTATGCCAGTTTATGTCTCTGTAATTGAAGTCTCCAACGATGAGGTAGTGACAGCTACAGTATTGGGTCATCTCTCTAATAAGTGACCAGAGGTTTCCATTGTTCTTCATTGTTCCATTGTTGCTGCGGTAGATGCATTCTACCAGTAGCTGGTCGCCTTATGTTAAATTAATTTTGACCCAGAAGCAATCTGAAAATTCTGTTTCGTGGGAGATTTCAATTACATGGGTTATGTCCTTTATAGTATATAGATGATTATCCCTCTGCCTGTGTTTGTGCTCAGATTCAGCTCATATGCCACATAGTTGTCTAGCTTGTATAGGGAGCTTCTTGGTAGTTGTCTGCAATGTTATGGTTGGACTTCTGTGATACAGATGATGGCAGGCTTTTCCGGGCTGATAATTCCGGCATTTGTTGGTCAGGCAATCAGAGTTTGATTTAATTCTGTTGGGTTAATGGACGGAAGAGGTTTGTACAGTTTGACTAGTTTGTGCAGCAGATTGTAAAACAGGAGTAGTACTTTGTATATTATTTACATTTTTTACACTTTTTACAGAGTGAGGCAGTGTCTCATAGGAGTTTAGGCGGGTGCCTGTGGAGGCTTCACTGCCTGTTGCTGCTGCCCCCGATTTTCTGGAGTTTGATTGGATACTTTTATCCTTGTGATGTGCCGATCCCAAGGTGGGCCCCTGACCTTGTACTTGTTGTTTCCCAATTTGTCTTTTTCCTCACGCTTCTTGACCTCCAGGTGTAATAATTTCTTACTCTCCTCTCTTTTGGTTGTGGTCATGTCATGATTAATCTTGACATTGCTGTATTCTGGGTGGCTCCTCGGGTTTTCTAATGCTCGGAATAGCTTACATTTCTGTTAATTTATTTTGAGAGTGACAATGAGCGGGTCTCTTTTGCCTATTCTTTCTATGGTAGTTATTTCATCTCCTTCAATTTCTTGCTTGCAGATGGTGTTGGCAATAAATTTGAATTTCTCTATGTCATGCTGTTTTGCTTTGGTGGTGTCTTGGCTGGGGCTTTCTGCTATTAAATTATTCCTCCTCACCTCACATTCTTATAATTTCTTGAGTTTCCTGCTCTGACAGTGGCTTCAATTGTACTTCTCTGCTCATGTTGAGCAGGTTGTATCTGCTGAGAGGGTGTAGATTTTAATGTGAAGATAATCAGCTCATTATTCCAAAAGTTCCAAACACACTTATGAGTTACATTACTTTTATTTTATTTCATTGTATTTAGTTTATCGTACAATTGCCAGTTAATAAATAAATATAGTATAAATATATTAGCATAACAAGTTTGTCCCTGCCGAATTTACTGAAATCGACGGGTGTATTTTAGTACATTAAATACTCCTTAAATTTAAAAGTAACACAATCACAAGAATTTATTACATTACATTAAATAATACATGAAAAAAATGCCTATGCCAAAGCTTGATAAAAATTTGTATGCAAGGCCTATTTGCACATCTTAGACAGCCACTGCAACTAAGCTCCTCATAGTTTTTCTGTTTTTTCACAATTTATAACATATAATTTAAGAAAGAAACAGAAAATGGTATCATAGCTCTTTACTTTATGACATTTAACCATCAGATAACTGAATAAAAGTTCAAAACTATTGGGTATAAAAATAGGTAGGTCCTTTTTTTTTACACATGGTTCTCTCACATTCCCAATACTTGTATTGTGATTTTAACTTGTATCCTTGGCTCACCAACATATAGTAGTTTGACTAGTTATAGTAAGCAGCAAAGTGACAACCAACCATTGGAATAATGATCTATGTTGTAAAATGTCCCCTTTACAACCACTTCTTGGAAAAAAAAAGTCAGTAACTTTAGAGCTAAATGAAATATCGCAACAAATACACCAAATTTCCATTATATAATTTTTTTGACTTGGGCACTTACTTTGTGGTACTTGTAAAGGAGTATGGTCAAGTGGGCCACCAGACGACTGGTCTGCAACCGACTGGTCCACCGTCAGACCGACTGGGCCGATGCCGAGAACGACTGGTCCGCCGGTCGAAACCAATTGGTCCGCCGTCGAAACCTACTGGTCCGCCGGTGTAGACCTACTCGTCTGCCGACATTTTAGTAGTCCGACGGCTGCCAGGAACTCGTCCGTCGGCCAACCAACTGGCCTGAAGTCAACTCGGCCATCGGGAAGCAGCCCATCGGCGCGAGTGGCTTCGCGGGCGTGCAAGTTCGGATTTGACCTGACTGGCGGACCAGCTATACAGGCGAGCGAGTTGCTTAGAGGACCAGTCATCGGTCAGACCACTTGACTAGACCCCCCCTTGTTAATATTATTTCATTAATTATGTGTTGATATAAAGTTTTAGCTAAACCACACACTACTTAATTTCACTTGCATTTCGTTTTCAGCTCATACTCAAAACTGAGAAATTCATAATAGCTCCCTATTCTTTGCACCTGACAATTTTATTTTATTCACTTTAAGCTATTTAAACCACCATGGCTGGGGAACAGCATATATTTCCAAAAACTAGCTAAAACATGACAATAGTATATAAAACCATACATTAAAAAAATTATTTAAAGGAAAATACTTTCACTGCGCCGAGTACACTATTTTTGCGAATTCACCAGTTTAGAAGCGCCGAATACGCATCAGCGCCGAATTAACTCGGATTCGTTTTGACGATTAACCCCCTTTAAATATATATTTTGCATCAACTGGGTATACATTATTTTAAATGATAAGTTCAATTGTAACTCCCAGTCATGACAATGGGTCAGTCTTTTTTATATTCAATAAATATTTCCATATTTGATTTACAAAGTTGTACATATAAAAGTACTGAGAGTTAGCGAGACTAGACTATGGGTTTACCTTAAATTAAATGCCCTCAGTTGTTCTATTTGATTTGATTTCTGAACCTGGAGTGCTGTCGGCTCTGGAAGGCCTGTCTGAGATTTTCCAAATAGCCAGTTGATCATTCTCTGCTACGCATTTGTGACTGTTACAGGATCACTTGATCATCACTAAACTTCATCTGTCATTATCAAAACCGGAAACCACAAAACGTCATCAGTTTTTGTGTTGATACGTGAATTACGCATGCGCAATAGCATTCAGGGACAAGGTGGCCGGGAGAAAAGAAATAAACAGAGAAACGAGAGTCGCGGCGTGTGGAAGTGGTTTATTCCCCCGCCCAAGTGCTAAAAGATATGTAACTGGAGTGTAGGTGTGTTTTTAACGGTGAATGACTATCTTGCACGTAAAAACGTGATTTAAAGTCGTACAAGAGTAAAGAACAAAAGCCTGTAAATCATGATTTAACAAATCTTGATGGGTTTTGTTAGTTGTCTTTTACATGTCACGCAGATGAGAAAATACCATCGACACCCAACAGAAAAACTTAGCAGCATTGAAAAGAATCGTTTTCAGAGCTTCCCGTTTTTTATTGCATTCTCCACAACCTATGGTTGTCCTAACAAGGATTTTGTCCGTGCAGAATCTAGGATATCAAAATGGTTCAGCCGACTTTTTGGAGAGTTATCTGAGATGAATACATGGTTGTAATTTCATAAAAATAAAGACCCCCTTACTGCTGAGAAATTCATTGCATTTGTTGATTTTGTTCTGTTCCGAAACCATGGGGGTTAGCTTAGCGAATTTACTGTAATAATTTTCCAGGAAGTTACAGTTACAATGTCAGCTTTGGAAATAAATATGAAGCCTTGGCTTACCGTTTGGTATCCTAACTTACGTCAGTGCAAATGTATTTGTTCATTGGCTGTGTTTGTTTTATATGTTTTGCTGACTTTATAAATTCTTTCAGATGTGGCATATTTGGCACTAAGCATTGTACCGAGAGGACATCAAAATGCCATCAACAGCAGTGCCAGAGTATGGCATTGTTGATGTCTGGCATCATAATCTGGAAGAGGAGTTTGCTAATGTTAGGAAAGTTGTCCACAAATACAACTATGTTGCGATGGTGAGGTTTCATTTAGGCCACTGTTATTTCTTGGGTTATTTTGCACAGTTTTGGTGTCAGCTCTCTATAATTCACGGTTTTTATTTTATTTTTAAACAGGACACAGAATTTCCAGGAGTGGTTGCAAGACCTATCGGAGAGTTCCGCAGTACTGCTGATTACCAGTACCAATTACTGCGATGCAACGTAGATCTGCTGAAGATTATTCAAGTCGGCCTCACATTCTTGGATGAGAATGGCAATCCACCGCCTGGAAGTTCAACGTGGCAGTTCAATTTCAAATATAATCTCGCGTAAGTAGGCATTTCCCCTGTCTGAAATTGATATGATGCTTTTCTGGTGGCCACTGTTGCTAGCCAACTAAAAGATACCCTGATATTAAATTTGCTACTTTATATTTTTATTAGCCATATAAAAGAATTTATCCTGATGTGCAGTTGAATCATTTGCTGATTATTTATTATGGTCAACTTTAAAGTTGTAGCATTAGGCCCTTACATATGACATCACATCAGGCACCAACTACCAAACTTCTGTGGTAAAGTTTATTAAATACGAGTCACCCTCAAATTAAAAGTCATATTTCAGCTTCATGAATGCAGTCAAGTACAGTAGTATCTGTAGAATTCAACTGTAGAAGTCACTGAAGCAGAACCAGGATGCAGGGATACTGCAGCGAGTAGGGTCTGACGTGTGCATATATACAAGAATTATGGGATGTCCTGATGTTGTGTCACCCTAGCTCACTGGCGGGCACTCTGGCTTGGACAAAATTTCACATTTTTGGGGCTTTAAATTTAATTGCAGTGTGACTAGTGAAAGGTTATTTGCAGGATACGTTGTAACACTTGGATGAAAAAAAAAAAAAATCCATTGATGTAATCTTTAAAAAGAACTTTTGTGTTCCAGGGAGGATATGTATGCACAAGATTCTATTGATCTGCTGCAAAACTCTGGCATCCAGTTTAAAAAACTTGAAGAGGAAGGAATAGAACCCAATGACTTTGCAGAGCTTCTCATAACTTCTGGTCTCGTTTTAAGTGACCACGTTAAATGGCTTTGTTTTCACAGGTAAGCATCTGTCAGTTGCTAATAAATAACTCAAGAGAATGTGTAAGAACATCTGAGACATGTCCAATTTGAAGTCTGTCATGATGAGGTGTATATTGTGAATATGTTGTCCCTTATTTCAAATAAATGGGCTTTTCTGATTTTGGGATTTATATAAATGTCCTAAATACATTTCGATATCCAGGTTTGTGGTTTTATTAATCAAACGCAAATATAATGTAAAGTAAATTTCAAAAAGGATCTAGTCAGTTTGAGCAGGTTGCAGGAATGTTTTGTGTAATCAGTAGAACTGGACTAGTCCTAACCATATAGTGTCTATAGCTAAATATGGCAAGAAATTTGAATTTGTTGGGCAGTGGTGGTTGCTGGTGGTTGTATACAATACAATGCAGACTGCCTTGTAGACACTACAAATGGTAATAAATTTGATGTGTGGAGCTCAATATTAATACAAATTAACTCCCCTGTGAATAAAAGAAAAATTCATGCACAGAGAAAAGAAAGACCATAATATTGCAAGTAGACTTGACACCTTTAAATGATGTTCAATTAAAGAACTAGTAATGCTTATGTTACTATACTTATGTTTAACATTTATTAGCTTAGAAATAATTAAAATAATTATATGCTATTTTAAAATAATATCTGTAAATATTTATGCAATTATTTATACTTAATGTAGCAACTCAACATTTACAAAATGCCTCATGAGCAACAAGAACTTTATCTCATTTTCAAGTGCATCAACTAACTGTACCTCACTTCAAAGTTCAGTATTTAACTGACATTTGAATATCAAGTTTGTTTAACATAGGGAGTTTAATCATCCTCACCCTTGACACCATGATTCAATTCCTAACCCTATGTACATAAATTCAATATTGCTCATGGCTTTATGGACGTAATTGTTAATGGCAACTTTACATTAGTGATCAAAAGTATTACAATATCTACTAAAAGTGAACAAAACTTACATTAGTACATGTCATGTACTTAGGCATAAATATCTACTGATGGATGTACAGTGAAGTAGTAGGCCAAAATAAACAATTTGAAAGAATGCAACATAACAAACTTATGACAGTGCAACATTACAACTAAAGTTTGACAGGCTACTTGCCAGTAATTTTGAGCACTGCATGTCTCACAGAAAATTATAAACGGTTTCCTGGAGCGAAAATGCCTCAAATTAGTAGACCACTGATATTGAGGGCTTCACTTCACATTTCATGCTGAATGGGTCAGCTGGCTCTGAAACCCATGGGTTCTAGTAGTACAATGTTGATGTTTCTTTTCAGTGGCTATGATTTTGGATATTTATTGAAATTGTTAACCGGTCAAAAACTGCCAGACGAAGAATCAGAATTCTTCGAACTGGTGCAGATCTTCTGTCCAAAAATATATGATGTCAAATATCTTATGAAGAGTTGCAAGAATCTGAAAGGTGGCCTCCAAGAGGTTGCTGAACAAATGGAGGTAAGAGGAGTATATAATCCATCGCTTTTTGTTGGAATTATGTTGATCGCTTTTACTCAGCCTTTTATTCCATAGAGAGCTGATAATGATTTTAAAAGAAATTACTTGTAATACTGTGCAATTTTGGAACATAAAAGGCCTGAAATGTAACTTTAATTTCTTCATGTCTAGATTGAAAGAATTGGACCACAGCATCAAGCAGGAAGTGATAGCTTGCTAACGGGCAGTGCATTTTTCAAGATGCGTGAGGTGAGATTCAGAAACATAATTAGTAGCTATTAGTAAAATCCAATTGTTGAAATTTACTTTTTTCTTGCCGCTGTTTTATTTTACATCATTAGCAATCAACCTGATGTGGTGTCATATAAGGTGGTATCAAATATGTTACCATGTGTATCATCATCTTCCTTAAGCAAGCCAGCCTAGCATATGCTGCCATGCTAGAAATAGGCGTAATTACCTGGTTTATGCATATCCAGGTTGATTGGTAGCGGAGATCTGTGGACCGACAAATGAGCGGTTATGATTATGAAATGTATCTAGTATATTTAGCGCAGAAACGTCTCCAGTTCGACTGTTGAATGTTTTGAACGCTCAATGCATTGCTTGCATTGGCTGACCTACTTAGTCATGCGCCATGACTCACTTATTTACCCCTAGAGGGCCTCTACGAAAAAAACAATGGCATTGCCGTGAAATCTCCCAAGGCTGCACGTAGCCGTGTGGAGGATGAGGACTTGCGTTGGGAAGATGGTGTATCATCAAAAAACTGTTACCTGGGAATTTATGTGCTGCTTTGTATATGTATTTGTATCATATTTAGTGCTGTAACATAATGGTAATCTCAGTAAAGTATACAAACGAAATTTGGTAAAGATCTTATCACGAATTAGCACTTTGTATGATTAACTAATTGACTGTCATTGCAGATGTTCTTTGAAGATAACATAGATGATGCTAAGTATTGCGGACACATGTATGGTCTTGGACAAGGGTCTGCATATATTCAGAATGGAACTTCATCAACACCTGGCAACGCTGCGTATGAGAATCACAACCACAACTTCTCTACAGGTAACAACAATAACAACAGAGGAACTCCAAATAATGTTGACACGCCATCTAGTACGCCAACCACAACAGCATCAAGTTGAAATGTTTTTCATGGCCTGTTTTACTTTGTAAATATAAAATACTGACTTTTGTTTAAATGCAAATAGTTGTGCTTCAGTGATAAAATTGTGACTGTTGTAGGAGTATCCCTTTTGTCACATACTGGCAGCATTTCCCTTCCGTTTTATGAGTCATTTGTGAAGGTGGTTCTCAATGTGAACTGCCCATTGTGCGTCTTAACATTATGAACGCAAGTTTTCTATATATGTAGCTGCTTTAGTCACAATCTGATTTATTGCTGAATGATCCAAGATCTCTATCTTTACATTAAACTAGATTATAATTACTCTGTTGTTCATAATATAAAACTTTTATGGCAATGTAAATACGATTTTAGTAATTTCATGTCAAATCATCATAAACTTTTTCATGTATTGTAATACTGGAAATTCATAACATTCTAAATAAAAATAACATAGCATTAAAATTTGTGTCTTCAATTTTATGAATAACATCTGGAAAATGTGTTTTATTGGTTATATGATACCTGATGTAGATCTATGCAAACAAATTAGTTGAAGGATGTCAATTTTGCCAATGAGTTAAGTCACTGCCACATGAATTCATTTGCTTAAAGCTACATATGTGATAGCTAAGCAGCTAGAGAGGAAGCGTTGAAGTAGCAGGGGTACAAGGAACTGATGTAAAAAAAAATTGTGTAGCTGTCGATAGTACTTTTAAACTTTGTGACAGTTTGTGTCAGTTACTGTAGGTGGCAGTACGGAGAAAGTATGCAATGCCATCTTGTGGCAACGTCCCTAAAATCCAACTGCCTGGTGGTGGGGTACGTCTCAAAGAACTAAAAAATTACCTAATGTAAAAATATATATATTAACTAACGAATATTTAAAATTAATTAACTATAACTGCAAGAGAAATGACACGAATTAAGCTGCCACCCCACTAGTCAAAATGAACTTGTCTCATTCATTTGCCAATATGGCGGCTTCAAGGATCCTTGCTCGATGGTCGTCTAGTTTTCGACAAAGAAATCTGGCTTCGAAGGACTTATCAACACTGTGATCATGACATCTAAGAGACATATAAGTAGTCAAACACCGACACTAGAATTAGTGTGTGTTGATAATTTTAAAGACTGAAATTTACGCAAATACATGTCGGCTCGTCAAAAGTCACAGATGACATTTGTTTACAATCAATCAGTAGCTGGCTCTCACTCATGACACTGTCACGAATAAATGACAAGGATTCGCTAATTCTGCAACATCTAGGAAGTAGTAGTACCTGTCAGAATGAGGATATGATTTGTATTGTGTAGATAACACCAGCAACACTTCAAAATGTTGACCGTCATTATACTGTCTGTTCTCCTTGGCATTTTGCTGACTCTGGCTGTTCAGTTTATTTTCATAAGGCGGTGGTTCTTTAGTCTACCAGTTGTGGAACCTTCGAAAAAGGAACAATATGCCAAATTTTCTTTACCTGAGGTATGTATATATGAATTCAAACTATCAAAATACCTCCTATAACATAAAATTCACTTTCGGGGTCATCGAAATTGGCCACCCCCACAACCACAACCTGCAACTTCATAAATTGTCTCAAAACTAACCCTTCTGATCATTTACAATGTTCTGAAACTTCAACAGGCATTAAAAGTGTTGGTTATAATTTATTTTGAGAGGCCAATTTCGATGACCCAGAGTGCAACATAGCACATTATAGAGAAACATATATAATTGTAAAGTTGTAAATTTCCCTGTTCATTTGGTAGTGTGTTATGCCATGTTTGATATAAACAAATGCAATGTCTAAGTGTTTGATCATGAATAGAATATGTCCAATGTTCTTGCTAAATCAAATATTTATTGTGATACTTCTTATTCAGGAACTGGTAGAGGCTTTGAAAGACCACGACTTGAAGAACAAAAAGGAGTCAGTGCTTAGTATGAATCTCATTTTCCAGTTTCTTTTCAAAGAGCTACGAGACACGCAACATGTTAGGAGGTCAGTCTTTGTAAAGGTTTGATTACTTAATGGGTGTAAACTTTCGTAGTTGGAATATGCTACTTGTATAAATATTGTATCATAATTTCATGAGTGAATGTATCAAACTTACCTGTTGTGACACATGCATATGTCACAGTTTATGACCTAAAGTATCCGTTGTTGGCAACTGTTAAAAAGCCAAGTCAGGTTGATAATGGTAGAACTGCTGTGCATTGTGCTTTTGTTGGGCGGGGTGTTGTGTTATATACATTAGCTTATATATCGTGATTAACATAACAACATTTTTTCATTTAGCGCAATTATCAATTAAATTTCATAAAAAAATTCCTGGACCAGAAGGCAGTGGTAACAATCCTAAAAATAATGGTTATATGTCAATGAAAACATCAGAGCATTACAGTTTACACATGTCAAGTTTTCTTAGTGCACAAACTATGTAATTATGGATACTCTGTATTGTGCATTACCTTCCAAATCTGCCTTTACTTCAAATGCCTTTGAAGTAATGTTATAAATACACCATATAATTGTAGGGCAATGTGTATAATTTCATGTCACATGGATCTTATAGTCCATGTTATATAAGGACATCTTATAATTCATCGTAGAAACTGCAGTTCGGAAGTTTGATGGTGTTATGAAATGTATTGATTTGATAAATTGAAATTTATGTGAGTTTAGAAATAAAGATACTTTTGGTACTTGTGAAGCATAAGTTCAACTTTCCTATGATGGAACTTAATTAGGTAACATGATTATTATTGCACCTGCAAGAAATTAAAATGTTACTTGAAGGAGAGGGGTTTTACTTGCTTCAGTATAAAAACACTGTATAAATACTGAGTTATTCTCCTTAAGCAAGGCCTCTCATTTTCACACAGAGCTAACGAATGTGAGAAGATTAAGTGTGACAACAAAGTCATGATCAAATATGATAGTGGGACAAGCTAGGTCAGTAGTGACCTTTTTTAATCCCTTTGAAGCATTGATACCCTATTATTGAAATTGATGACACAACTTGGTTCATGTCCATACATTGGTCCACATCAGGAATGCATTCTGGACATGAGAGGGGAGCTGGTGGATTTTTTTGATACTGTTGTAATTCCGCCACTGTTTGGGGGCTCCAGAATGGTCTTGAACTGAGCCAGTAAGCATGTAGATGGCTGGTTGTATAGCGAATTTTGCAAATAACAGCCCTTTATTGAGAAATAGGCAAAAATAGGGCAATTTTCGTGGTATTTTGTCGATGAAGTTCATCCACTGTTCACCAGCTAAGGCAACCAACAAACCTGGGAGCGGAGTGGCAGAAATGGTGGATCCCAACTTTTCTTCTGATCTATAGTTGACTCTAGCCAATTCCATGAAGAGCAATCAGCATTTGTCAAACTGAGATGGTTGCTGTCAAAAACGTATGTGTTAATTGCACTTAACTTTGTTCAGAGCATGCCTCCAAGTGTGCCAAGGGCCCAAGGCTAAGTTGTAATTGAATGTAATTAGGAGCATGTCAGGTATGAAATTATGAAAAAGAAACCAAGGGCAAGACTGAACCCATCTGCTAATTACTTTTAGCTACAAAAATGCATTCTGCTGAGAATGTTGCACTTGTTCATTCATTGATTAACATTTTATTCATTGCAAACTTGTCAGTCTCAGCATTGTCTTAATTTATGTTTCTTTGTCATTAGAACCGTCAGGTCTAGTTAAAATTTGTATCGAAAGTCCACAATTTTATGAAAAAGACCCTAACGCTAACGGCTGGCTACAGGCCGGTACATAATTATATTCCCTTCACTAGCTTTAGCTGTTTAGTGGGTTAATTGTTTAAATCCTCTCTGGCTCATTTAAGCATATATTTATTTATTATTATTATTTTATTGACAAATTGGGGAATTTGTTCATTATCATTGTGCAGAATTAGGTAATTTCACAAGAAATAAATTAATAACAATGGTGTACAGGTGTATGGAAGTTGCAACTTGCACAATGTAAAAAACTATTTTGAAAGCAAGACCAGCTGGAGTAAAATTAATGTCTAGCGTCTTGTGTTTATGCTTAGCACTGCGATTTTCTAGAATGCTTACCCACACTTATTACAAAAGCCACAAGTTGATGTAGTATTTACGAAATACATTTTACAGCTCTTAAGTTGCTAATTTTGAGGTAGTGGACTGAGCTTTTATTTCGTCTGGCCTATACCAATGTATATATACATTTTGTAATATCATTGAATATGTTGGCAACTTGCTGTGTTTTATATCCTGCTTCAGTGTTAGCTGAGTGAAGATCAAGGTTTATGTTGAATGGGATGTATTCATTATCTGTGGAATATCCAAGGACCTCATGCAGAATCTCAGATATGTCAAGTACACGTAATGACGAAGATATGTTTGTTGTATGTGGTCCAAGGTCTGCATAAAAGACAGCAAGAGATAGATATAAATGTGCAATACAGTATGGTTTGTTATGATGCAATGCTTCTCATGCTACATTTGCTGGTCTCTATATAGACCGTAGGGACTGATTCCAAACCATAGGTTTTTTCAGCCCATAAGCATTTTCAAAAAGCCACTTTTGCAAACAATCACTAATTGAAGAATAATGCTAATTTTCGGACACAAACACTCAAGTCATAACTGTAGGCAATATATTTCTCTACAATTGTGTATCATAATTGACCAAAAAGGTGACATAATTTCCCTAAGATAACAAAAAGTTGTGCTAAAAAAGTTGCAATGGTCATGCCGTCCTCAAAAATATCAACAAATTAACGAATTGGCGCCTATGGCGTCACAAGCCATTCCTTGTGATTAGACAAAAATTGTCATCACAGTAATGTGTTCTTCCAAAAATTTACATACCTTGAAACAAAACTAATGCTCATTTAAAGTTGCGAATCGATAGCGTTTGATCTTGTTTACTCATGATGCAACGTCGTGGTGGCACATGCGAGAATTTAGAGATTATAAAAGTCAGGAAATACCGAAAGCATGAATGTAGATCATACATTTATACTTAGCAACACTTTAAAAGTCCACTAACACTCTTTTAAGATTTTATGTAAGATTCAAGATTCAAGATTCTTTATTTCTCAGATCACAAAAGTGATATGGAGCATACAATTTTACATAAATAATATAATGTCATACATAAATATATAATGTACCAGGACTAAGTAAATATAATAAAATGTTAGAGATTATAAAACCAACAGTAGTGACATCTACTGGAAAATTTATAAAAATCACTCGGGGAACAGCTTAAAGTATAGCAATGTAATATACGACACTAAAGTGTAGCATGAAGCATGGCAAATAAAAAATTTTCGCTTATATGAAAGAGATTATCTATTCCCAGAGGGAGCTGCAGTGACGTGACAATTGCGCCACCACGCAAGTATTTAATTTCCCTAAAAATAGTTTTTAAAGCTGTTAAATATATTATTCAGTACTAATATAGCATCTTTATTTAATTTAGAGATGTAAATGTCGAACTGAAATGAAAACCAGTCCCAATTCTTCCTCAAAAGCGTAGTTCAAGTTTGTTTTCTGTTGTTCCACTTTCGACGCATTGACTTTAAGTCCTATATTTTGAGCGGCCTGAATTTGTATTATAATCAAACTTTTCTCGGCTTTTACTGGTCGGATCTTCATAAAATTTGGTTTGTAAGTTGCGCTTTTGTATCGCGGTTCTAATAATGTGCCATTTATACCTATACGCCCAAAACTACAAAAGCGCAAGTTAAAACAGTTTTGGCAGGATTTCCCTATGTTGTGAAACCGCGCTAGTCTCGTGATTAGGTCTTCTTGTATTATTAGGCCAATTACTGGCTGGTTCCGCTGAACTGCTGAAGGTCCTGAGCTGGGTTCGGTTTCCATCTGGAAGTTGTGCACAGTGATGGTGCCTTGTACCATGACTCCATGCTTGTACTCCGTCATGGTGACTGTGCTGAGACTAGTCTACAATATATAATAGCTTAGGGTGAAGGAACTCTTTTTACTTTCACAAAAGGCTAATAAACCACAGGTTTTGGACCTGATAAACATAACCACTACTTACTTTGGGTCCTAGAAGAATCATGAATATACATTTGGTGCCAAATTTATGAAGTTTCACTCCTTTATTTAATGATTTTAATACACAAAAGCTGGAGAGCTGCATGCATTATGTAGGTCACTGTATCATCTGAGAGGCAGCAGCTGCAGCAGCAGTGCAAACACTGGCCTGTGAGTGTGTTCTGACCACTAAATTTTGTTGTTAATCAACCTATGCATTCCTTGGTAATTACAGGGTGCCAGGGCCGGGGGGGGGGGGGGGGGGGGCATTGCTGGGCATTGCCGGGGGTGGGGAGGGGACTTCGTCAGAACCAAGCCTATCTCCTCATCATTATTTGCCTCTGGCTACTGGTCATATAAGCTGACTTTGTTGTTATTGAGATATTGTTTCAATACTGAATAGTGATGTGTTCTTAGTACAGTTGTATAGTGAAGACTGATTCATGTACTTTCATGTCAGGTGCCATTTAACATGTTCAGTAGTAAAATGATCTTGTCTTTAGAGGCTGTAAACAGTGTGATTTGGTCTGAACTTGTCACCCTTCAATCTCTTCGAACACATCATTCAACATTTTGAAGTTATTTCTAACATAGTGCCATTTAGTCCCTTGTGTAAACAGTTCATTAATTTTAGATATTCTTTTAAGACATGCAAAGATTAATCTGATCAGCTGATTTAACTAATCATGCTAATTTTAGAACAAGCACCTTCTATATTTAGTATTTTTTAACACTGTTTAAGCTGATTTAATGTTGTTTTAAAGGCTCCTAGATTCAATCTCGTAAGCTTTCGGCATCCAGGTTTGCTTTGCGAGGGGACTCCACGTAGTTATTTGTCAGGTTTGGAGATTACTGTAATACAATCTTCACTGGGACTAAGCTTGGCTGCATCGGGCTGTGTGGCTGTAACATTAAATGTTTATGGAGATGATGGCTTGCCATAAAACTGGCGTTCTGTGGCTGATTATGGATGCACCTTGTCAGGCTGCTGATGCTGCTGCTGGATGCTGCTGTGCTGATGGATGCTGCTGATGCAAGGAGTTCCAAAGCTCGCATCAAGGTTGATGGTCTCATGGCTTGATTGCTGTGGAACAGATCTCTATAAAATATTTGATAATATTATTAATAACCCTGAAAGAAAGAACCCTTTCATATCAGATCAAAATTGCTGTTTGTGCATAGGGCTCTACTGAGCTGTCAAATCAATCACAACCCGGCCTCCTAGGCGCCCTCATGCTCAATAGTAATTTACAATAGTCAAAATGGCAATTACAATGCTCCCTATTGTAATCAGTGTAAACCTGCAATATTAGCCATGGAGGTAACAGAAACCCAAGCACTCTACTGCCATTACGTACTTGTTGCGGTGGCGGCACTCCATATAGGGAATATCGTATATTGAAATATCGTATCCATATCGATGATATTATCGTATAAGAAAGATCGTAAAATGGTATAATGCCGGTTTATCGATCCCGCCCTATTTAAAATTGTAACAAAATTCTTGTCTCTGTGCAAATATATTTTTTATAATCTCACTTAAGAATATCAGACTGCAGATGCAAGGAGTTTAGAACACTCACATCAAGGTTGATGGTGTTGATGGCATGATTGCTGTGGAACAGATCTCATGCAAAATATTTTATGACAATAATGAATATACGATTTATTGGCTTGATACTAAGGAAATTCATAATAATGGAATTAGACATACTGAAGAAATAACCTAGGCCAGCCTCCTGGCACTAGATCCTAAGCACAAGTGAAATTTTTCTGATGCTCACATTTCCATGTTGGTCCTTCTCTCACCTTTATACCAACCACTGTAGATATATCACTCTATGGATATTTTTTTTACCTTTAGCTTCATTTTATTGGCATGCATATAGCAGTACTTAAGTTTTTGTGACACACCTCTCCCTTTCCACTTCAAATCTGCCATTTTCCCACACATTGAGGTCACATGATCAGTCAGATGACCCAATTATATGGAATTAGGGCGGGACCTTATCTCTCATGTGTACTGATGGTCATGGTTAGACCCAATCAACTTCTGTATACATATATGGTATAGGCCAGTCTAGAAATATCCACGATGTATTACTTTCTGGTCGTAATGAACTGAGTTTGCAAAGCATGGCGTTAAGATTGATGTTGTCAGTTGGTGATTGCTGTGAATTGTGTGGAAAAGGTCTCATATTGAAGTGTTTCATAATAATAATTAGTGGATGTGTTCATTTTATGGTGGATCACATTATCATTGAATAAAAACATAGGCTGCGCTGCAGCAAAACCCTCAGCGGATCCCACATAGCACGCAGGCATAATTTAAACGGTTCAGTGTTCATCCGACAAGTAGGAGGGCGGGTGTTACACTTTCATTTCCAGAGCAGAACTCTAAACACACTTTTGTTTCCAGGGCTATATTCTAACATTAATGCACTTATATAGCTGTATACAGTAACACTATATGACCTAGTTGCGCCTTTTGATAGTCACATTGACATATCTCAGCTATGTTTTAAAAAATTTGGAAAACTTACCTATCTTCACAGAGAATTATCTTGCTATTTGGTCTAATTTCGTTCTATAAACATGTACGTAATCAGCATGAGCTATGCTAAACAGCGAGCTACCACTCTGATGCGTAAAATTATTTTTAAAGTCTGAATCGTGGGATGGCTGCAAAGTATGGGATGCTATGGAATATGCTGAGGAATATAAAGGAAGCATCCAGATGGTTTCTAGAAACCTCCATGATATTGGGATGAGTACATCAGAATGAAAAGGGATGAGTAAGGAAGATTTTCAAACAAAATACCTCAGTAGAGATCATGCTGAGCAGTGTCTCAAAGGGGTCAGTATACTTTAAAATACATTTCGCAATATTCGTTAGGAAGGATAGAAGTAAGCAAAAAAATGCATAAAATGAGCGTTCGTCATTTCACCTACCGGCACTAGCTGTTAAATTTCGGCGACAACTTCCGGTTGATTTTATAGTGCTCGGTGTTTTGAGCATTGTAAGGCCTTTGCCACTCTAGAAAAGTCATGCTAAAGTCACTTTAGTGTGTAATTGACAAATTGCACCTTAGTTTTGTCTGTTAGAGGCCTTTTTAGAGCTGTAGTAAGTGTAGGAAGTCCGTTAGGTGATCGATTAAATGGATCTTGTCCCAGTAAGCAACCCATGGCGAAATGGCGGGAAATGACATGATTTGGATCCCCAGTGATCCAAGTAGCTGTCAGCCATCTATGAAGAAAGTCTAGAGGAGTGAGACAAATGAGTGAGACTCGCTCTCAATCAGAAGTGTGAGACTCACTCTCAGTGAGTGACATTTGGCATGTCTGGTACTAGCACTATCAGTCTGCCAATCCACTACATGTAAAATATCATAACCTTCTGGATTCAGCGACGTAAGGCTCTAATAAGCATTTTTTTCCCAGATTTTCCATTATTATAACAAAAAAGAAGGTAAAATCTAGATATATCATTGGCAAAATTTTATTGATGTAAAGATCATCTATAGAGTCATTTATATAAATATGAAACTTTGAAGGAGTACCAAATTTTTATATTTTCCTTATTATATAAATTATCTGTTATTAATGGTCATGAAGCCCCAAAAAGGTATCTCTACACTATTTTAGTGTGAGTTCTGCTCTGGAAACAAATTTTTATTTATTTTTTCATTTTTCTAGAAATATTATTAAACACAGCTGAGATGTGTCAATGTGACTATCAAAATGCACAACTAAGATATATAGAGTAATACCATATAAAATGTTGTTTGGAAAAGTGCATTCATGCTAGAGTTCTGCTCCAGAAACAAAATTTAATACAAATTTTAAACATTTTTTCAGATTTTACATTATTGTATAAAAAGCATGAAATGAATATAAAATGAAGTGAAAATACTAAAATTTAGATATGTTATTGGCAAAATTTCATTCATGTAGGGTAAATAGTGTCTTTGGTATGGAGGTTTAAAAAAGTATGATCCTAATTTTCCCTTTATTTTGAAAATTCTCTGGTATTTACAGCTATGAGACCCCGAAAAGGCACCACTGCACTATTTAAGACATATTATGACAAAGTTTTAAGCATGTAGATGCAGTTGTGTCAGGGTTCTACTCTGAAAACGAATTTTTTTTATTATTTTTACATTTGTCAATGTGACTATCAAAAGGCACCACCAGGCTATACGGAGTATCACTGTACAAAATTTTGTTAAGGGAAAGTGCATTAGTGTTAGAGTTCTCCGGAAACGAAATTGTTACTCCCACCCACCTGCCTGTCGAATGGACATTGATGAAAACCATAACCCTCTTCAAGCTTTGTTCGCTGAGGGTTAAAAAGTACTATCAAAAGTAACATTTTAGTTGCTAATACACATGCTTGTTTATTCCACCACATAGATTTTACTTTGGCAAAGCAGCTTGATCGGATTATTGTGAATTAAATGTAGGTATTTCTAGTTCAAGCATTTTCAAACATAACTAGTGAAAGTGTTAAAAGGCAGCATTGCTGGAATTGGGTGTCAAAATAAATGTACATTCCTCGAATTTAGGCGCCTTTGGCAGGCTCAAATAATTGAGACCGTCCAGATGGCTGAATAATTTAATTACAGTCTGTTAGGAAAGAGGGTTATAACCTGAGAAAGGGCTCTGGGCTCCTCTAGCCTCCGGGCTTGGGTTGATAAATGATTGTCTGAAGTACTGCCAGGCCAACTATTTGGCACAGTAAAAAGTCCTCATTATACACGGTTTTGTTACATGCAGATCTGGTGTGAAAGACTGCAGAAAACTTCATTGTTGGACCCTTGTTTACCCTCTTCATAACTGGACTAAGGCAGACTTCCGTTTTAACCTTTAAGTGTGATGAGTATATAAGCACAGTGTTCGAAATAAGATGTTCTGGAGTGGTTGTCCGCCGGACAACTGGGCCAAAATTTGTGGTTGTCTGCTCAGATTTTCAGTCCCCAAAAAAAAAACAAAAAAAACAACTGTCAGTTGTTTGACACCCCGTGGTTGAACATGGGTGTCCGGCTGACAATTTAGTTGTCCCGGACAACCGGAAACCGCTTATTTTGAACACTGATAGCTTAAACCCCGTTTACACTGTTAGTAAGACTAATTAATAAGAGAGTCGAATGACCACGGACATCAAAGACGGACCATAAGTGTTCACACGTGCCTCTGTTAATCACGTGTAAATTATTTTTACGAGTGTGTGTGAGGCACTTGTAGATCGCTCGGCGAGTAGTCCGCGAGTGAAGGAGGAGAAAGCTACGGATTGGCACGGTGCCAGCGCGGACAGTTGAAGAAAGAACTAGAGGCCTCCCCTGCGTACCCATGAGTGAGCACGAGTGGCCGCGATTGGTCACAGATGTCCATAGATCACTCGTCAACCACTCGCCGAGTGCCTCCAGCAAAAAGGGAAACAATATTACTCATTGAACGTCCAATTTTGTCCTCGCTACGGATATTCACGAGTGATTTAGAGGATCAGGAGCGTTCTACGGATTACCACGAGTATCCGTACATTGCTCGCCAATTGAATTACGTATGGAGAAGGATAAGCAAGAGTAAAAAATGTTTGTCATTCGCACACCTTCGCCGTCCCCCATTGTGAAATATGAACGCCACGGTTATTAGGTTTATTTATCAACAGGCCTAGATCACCGTGACATGTCACTTCTGAAGTTCATTGGCTTATAATGTCAATTGATGAAATGGCTCAGCATAAGTTAAACATGTATTAAAGGTGTGTCATATCTGGCATCTTGGGTTCTCGAATAACATCCAGTGGAGATTAACATCGTTTGGAGTTTCCGAGAAGTCTTCTTGATTCCATGATAAATATTGATATCATCATTTTGGCTTATCTTGTAAATAACAACTGCATGTAATCTACTCTTACAGTACAAAAAAAAATATTCAGAAAACCTACAAAAAATAGTAGACAATAGTAAATGACTGACATGAACTCTCTGAGCTTTTCATGTCATGTTTGCAGTTCATTCACTTTAACCCACGAACCTATTGTAATTTGTAAAGTGCATAGGGGTTCTCTGTCTAAATATGGAAAATTCGAGAGACATTAAATTTTAAAGAAAGCTTTGGCCGAAATATAACTTTTTACAAACTGCCACTATGGAGTCTGCAGTTAGGCTTTTTTGCTAGTGTATAGTAGAAAGCTACAAGTTGTAGGCATCGTTATATAGATAGATATGGAAAGTGCAGCCCTTTAAGGCAAATTCTTGCCGCTATTTTGGGTTGGTTGATGAGGTAAGAGAGAGGAGGAGTCCACCCACATTACACATTTACCCTATGGGTGGGATCTTTTACTTGACTCAGCATAGACACTGAGTACAAGGGACCGACCATTTAACGTCTCATCCAAACGACATCCTGCTGGTATGTTGCTCATGAAGGGTGCCAAAACCCGGGATTAAACCTGGGTCCTTCGGAGGAGCGCACGAGCGTCTTACCACTAGACCACCCAGCTGCTAAATAATGATATGATAGATATTGCTGGCTACTCTAGTAGCCAGAGGCCGTAGGCCGTATGATCAAGTTGGCAGGAGGTCACGTGACCCACGATTATTGAACATTTCAGCAAAATGCTGATCTTGCAAAGGGTACCCTTGGAGTTTTTCTTCATCCCATCGTGTAGCACATCTAACAAGCTTTAATTACATGTTTTCATCGGAAATAGACTAAATATTTAGCTAGATATGAATCAAGAGAAGCGGGTTCTTGAGCGTCATGGCCAACATCATTAAGAGCATCGCTCAATTCACGACTTTTAAAAGTGACCTTTTGTGAAAGAATGGTAGTCCATCGTTAATATAGCTCATGCTGATTGTTTACATGTTTCCAGATCGAAAATAACCAAATACTAAGTGAGATATTCGTCTGAGAAGACAATTAGGTTGGCGGCGGCAAAAAGAAGATTGTGTTGAACTTCCGCTGACAAACGCTCCCGCGCTATATAAACACGCCGCGCTCGTTTGTTCATTTGACACCGCGCTGCGGTCCTATAAACTTCGCATTCGGCTGGATGCTTCTGGCATTTTCATATTACAATGAGCTATACTCAGCTATTTGTCTGAATGGCTGGCTCATCCTAATTCATATTCATCATATTCATCATCATGGTTGGTCAAATCAGGCTGCAATGCTCTTTGATGGTTATGATTATGTTTCAGCAGAGAGAATTCATTTAAGTCTATAAAGGATGGATTAATCATCATGATTGTGATCATCTTGGTGGCTCAATGATTAACGTGTTGATTGGCTCATTTGATGATCCTTGAGTTGTGGGCTGGCATCTTGATGCACTAAACCTACTAGATCGCTGCTCTAACTGGATTGGCTCGAAGGGTTTCAATCGCTGGGTTGTGGGTTCTGTACCCTATGAAGCCTAAGTTGGATGGCTGCTTCATCCTTCGCCACATTGCCATGGCACCTGCCTCTCTTAATTTAATTACCTAAAGCTCACATGGTGCAGAAATACTGGACATAATATTCCATTCCACCCACCCATCCTTGCTAGAATACCTTGGCATGCGACTTGCTGCCAGGGTAAACTAGCTGAAGAGACCCAAGAAGTGAATTTAATAAATTTATGTGTAGCGTTTGGTTTGGGCTCCTAAAGTTTTCATCTCATCACATTTCTGCCTTTTTACAATAGGGGACCTTTATATCCAAATGGGTCATCCATCAACAATAATCTAAAGTGGAAATATTTAGAAATTTATCTTATTTGCTCATAAAAGTTTTTTTTTTTTCCCCAATATAGCACAATACTCGTGAAATACAGTATTGTATTCATTAGGGCATTTGCTGCACATATATTTGACTTTTAGAATCAGAGTCTGAATTGCATAGACCTATCCTAATCGCTCTGCAGCCTTTGTAGCATCAGCCATTGCCTATCATTGAACATTGGAGCATCAACATGATCAACACTGTTGTGGCAGCTACTGCATCAGCAGCAACAGTAGCAACACCATCATCAGCACAGCAGCTTCTAATGAGTGATGATAGATATTTAGGCACTAATGCCTCGTATAATGAGTTCTGATCAGTTGCGAGTTAATTAGCGTGCTACTAATCAAGAGATCTCTCTCGAAGTGTGCCCGTGGGCAATAAATGTTTCCACAGCCTTTTAGCTTCATTGAATACAATATTGTATAGATCAGTTTGATGATGTCAAAAGACCGTGAGTCTACAACTTCTTACTCAACAAATAATACTCAAAAATATCCTGTAATACATGCTATATAACAAGGTTTGGTCTTACTTGCCTCAGCATAGACAAAAATTTAATTATCACAAACCATGCACAACTGAGATATTGCTCATGAAAATTGCTTGAGAAAGGTGTCACTTACGGAACTGTCTGTGAGTGAAGTGGCCACTGGCTTGACAAATATTTCTATTGTACTGCCATGTCGGCTTCTGTGGAGTCTCAATTGCCAGCAGCTGACAGCAGGGACATTCCGTGTGAAATGGACCAGAATGAAGAAAGTTTCCCAGGTCATATCTTCAGATTTACTTGAAACTCCACCATTTGCAACTTTGATATGTTTAATGAGGATATGCAAAGTATCTCTGGCCTACTCTTAGTAGTTTTTGTGTTAGAGGATCTTAAAAATGCCCTAAAACGACTGCTCGCAAGATTTTTAGAATAATCTTAAGATGCTCTAACACAAGAACTGCTAGAAGTAGGCCAAAGATACTTTGCATTTCCTCATTCTGTCTCACTCCCTGTAGTCCAGGGAGTTCCCACGAGCAAATCAGAAGACATGACCTGGAAACCACTGGTCCATTTCCAGCTGATTTCACATGGAATGTCCCAGCAGACAAAGTATATTAAAATGATAACTGGGAGTGTGAATCATATTTCTCATATGCCAATGTACATACAGATGCTGATGTAATGATGAAATTATAACTTGGGCTGTTTGAACCATATCATGCTACATGGGGAATTTTTCATCGCCTTTTCATAGATGCTGGAACCCAAAGCACGCCACTTGTGTGGTAAAAAGCATCAAGCCGGGGTTTGAACCTCGGACACAGAATCATAATGCCGTGTATAACGAGTTCTGATCAGTTGCGCGTTAATTAGTGTGCTACTAATTAAGGGCTGGCGCTGGAATGCCTATTGGCAAGAAAAAAATCATGGAATAGTAATGCAATATTGAATAGATTATTGCATTGGGGAAAAAAGGCAGTATTGCGGACCCATATTTATGACCATATTTAGCTAGCCTCATTGCCAGGCCTATGACGTAGAAATACTGAATTCAATGGATGACGTCACAAACTAACGATGACGTTGATCATTTTCAAGGCAAGAAAGTTGTTTATTTTTAAGGGGGGGGGGGGGGGTGGGGCTACTGCCCCACAAAACCCCGCTATAGGATACAAAAACATTTTGTTGTGTTTTCCAACTCTAAATTTGGTAAAAAATTGTGATTTATGTTCATATTTAATGGATGCAATATGGGCATAAATTTGGGTCTGCTTTGTTGGAGTATCCAACCTCAGATTTGAGGTTTGACAGATTCCTCAGTCTAAATTTGTGGGAAGTCTGTTATGCCCCTATTTAAGATCTAATGTTTGTTTTTCTCTGCTAAAACTTTACTAGACAATTTTAACTGAAAAATGATAGAATTAGAATTTTCATAATTGTGTTCAAAATTTACATGCATGACATTTTCATGATTGACAAGTGATTGTTGCTCTCATTTCCCCGCCGCCATGTTTGTTTTGTTGAAAATGCATTGTGGGTCAATATCATAATTTATTTATATTTTATGAAAATATGGCCTGTCACATACTAAAAGGTAACCTATCAGTGTAGGCAAAAAAATTAAATACAGGTTTTTCAAAGAAAAATTGTTTCACCAAATGAATGACTGAAAGGCCTGACTATGACGTCACCATTGTGATGTCATTATTGTGACCTCATTAGAGCCAATAGTGATGTCATCACAGGCCAATTGTGATGTCATCAACCCAGAATGCCTGCACAGTAAAATAAAAATGGTGGCATCAAGATGAGAGCTATTTTCTGTCAGAAACTGGTTAAACTAGCTGGAGGTAATTTATTGTACATCATTTTAAAATATAACTCATCAGTTTGTTTCATAATACACCAAATAATATAAATCAGTATTTTATGAGGGCATCCATCCAGCATTTGTTCATAAATTGAGCTCCCACAAATTTAAATGGGCTTATCTGCTCGTCTCTCAGCTTGAGCGCAAGAGACGAGAACATTGTCAAGGTCTGCTATACTGCACTAAACCCATGCATTGGGGTGTTTGGACTCTAGCAGACCTATAGTTAAGATTATAATAACCGGAATACTTCCTGGGTCTTCCTGGACTGTGCTATCAGATGTATGTATTTGCATTATTCTTGCTCTTGCTGCTGCTCTTTTGGTAGTTCCAGATCCAATTAAGCTAAATATAGCGAAGCGTCTCTTATGTGTCATTGATGTTCTTGTTAAAGCAGATCGCAACACTGTTTCTGCTGAATAATCTTCCTAAATTGCTTTCAGTAGACTAAAAAGATTAAAAGAGTATAGTGGTTGCATTTGTTCTATGGTTGGATAGAGTAGTGCAAGACTGGAGAGTAATTTAGTCCTAAACCATAAAAAATTAATTTAGTGTACAGTGTACTATCTATATAGGCTGACTCAATGATATTTGGTTTCCTAGTGGTTAGGAAAGCTTGCTTCTGTAGTAATGATTTAGGGTGTTTATGAACCAAACATCTCAGGCGCTCGCTGTCCAATCGCATGGGACTTGGATGCAGATTAATTAATGGTTATCTTTGGTTAAAGCAGTAAGTCAACTGAAAGGTTCAAGAGTAATGCCTGTAATCTACACTTACCATTAAACCATTAATTTATCTGCATCTAAATCCCATACAATTAAACATCCCCTGAGATATTCAGTTCATAAACAAAGATAAACATTGTCAGAAATGGAGTTGAACTCAAACACCCTGAATTACTACTACGAAAGTAAGCTTCATAACCACTAGGGCTTATTTAAGTACCCATACTCCTTAACCATGTTAACCATGTAATCATGGTAATGGTAGATTACATCTGTACATTTGATGTATTAAGCTGGCATATATTTATTTATTGAATATATACTTTTAAATGGGTGGCACAATCAGCAGGAGCTGTTTTTCATTGAGGCCCTTTGTGTCTAAATATATGTGTAATATATTATTATTAAAATGTATTCGTACTAAATGTGTACAATTATTCCAAATTCTATAAATAGTTATTAATTTAGGCATGTTAAGTCAATGAATTGTCTAGCTTGCATCAGTGGACCTTGACTGAGTCTATCTCTTAGCTGCTTAGCTGATATATTCTCCACCTGCTGCCAGCTGTCTCTACAGTGTCCATGTGCAAGTCCCTTGTCAATGACTTGATATGCAATCAATATTTCAATGTCATCAATGCTTGTACCCTATGTTGCTGCATGTCTTTGATGACAGATGTTGAGGTCTTTAAAACCAAATTCCTCATGACATCTCTTACAGATATTTTTTTTGTTCAGAATAACAAAACTGAATAATGTGTCAAAATTTGATATACATAATTGTGATGCAGTGTAAACATAGAACCCGACTTAACGATGGCCTCACTCTGTATTTAATAATACCTTGATTTGATATCTAGGTCCCAAATATATTGTATCATAGCATTAACAATATCAAGATCGTGCATGCCCTTACATATTATAAAGCATGATAAATCCTCACTGTAAACCTATATATAAGCAGGACTCAATAGTTATCCGATGGACACAAGTATTCCCATTGATGAGTCTTGTTTTATTTGACCGTTTGAGACTTTTGAAAATGAACAGCACAGCATATTTCTTAAAAAAGCAAACTGATGCAAATGAAACGTGAAATATCAAGTGCAAAAATAGTGGTGTTTATTTATTATCAACATCAACACATGTGGTGTCAGATACAACAAAGTATAGCATGTATAATATAGCCACTTAAATACAGATACGTCTAATTTTAATGTACTATTATGTTAATATTGGTTTATAAAATGAGAAACTTAGACTCCATAAACTGCATACAGCAAAACAATGATTAAACATGAAAAAAAAAAAAAAAATATTAAAAAATATTGTCCAACATTATCGAATTGAAGTCAATGAAATGGAGAAAATCTTAGCTGGTTAACTATCACAATGATTTAGTTGCCTAATATTTATGTAAGAGAACTTGTATTTATGTTGTGTATTTTTTATGAAATAAGCCGAATACTAATACATAAACAATGCAATATGAGATGGTGGAACATAACTATGAATATTATGAAATGGACTAGAACCTAAGATTCTAGATTTTTGCTAATATGAATTTAGAGTCTTTATCATTGCCTATAAAGGAATGAGCATAATGTTAACCTTAATGATGTGAGAAGTTTCATTGCTCAAGAATGATTAGACAGTATTAAAATTTTGAAGTTGAACATCGGACAAAATAACTTGTATTTATTACAGCTTGTGTTTAATATTGCATTGCTGTCATGTTTTGGTGAAATATTTGGCAATTCAATGCTAATTCCCTTTCCCGCATTTCTAATTTCTCGTTTTTAGATGGGTTATGAAGCGGATGAACAATGAATTTGCCGAGATGTTACAAACGACCACTGGAAAGTTATTGGATCAAATAACCGTAAGTATCAGATACATCAACATACAAAGATATAAGTTGTGTTTGACGCATCCTGGCCAAGTCGTGAGTCAAAGATAAATTGGTTTAGGCAAAAAGACATTGACTTTGAAGGCTGTATTTTAATTAACACATTTCAAGTTTATATTTCAATTTTGTAAATACTCGATTTATGTGGTTTTAAGGTCAAAATTATGTACATTAGTGAAAAGAAATATATTTCAAGGCAATATTTATGTAATATTAATTTAGGCTGTCTCTTTGTTGAAGTACATTTTTGAGTTTAATATACTGATACTTGACAGCCTGGCTTTAACTAAGTTAGACTGTCTCTTGAATGAGACTGCCTCTTTATTGAAGCCAAATGTCAGTGTTTTTCTATATTTCCTGTTTTTGCTAAAGAGCCGTAATACTACAGAAACATCATTATTGGGTCTTAAATATACATTTTAACCACACAATGAAGACCATAATATTAAGACCACCTTGATATTATAATTAATTTTAAGCTGTGGAATTCTAATGTTGAAAAGTCCGAGCAATAGGACTACACTGTACCAATATCAAAGCATTTTAAAGTCATTCGGTGATGCTCATGGTGGTCTTATTTGTGGGATTACACTGAAAATTGCCATTAAAGTTTCATTCGCTTGAATTGCCCAGGTCAGGGACTTCAATTTGGGACACACATTTCCGATCGTAAAGACCATCACGGTTGAAAACTCTGTCACGAGGGACAATGAAGCACAAGGCATGGAAGTGAGTATTAGATGGATGTAAAGTGGACACTAGAAAAATCATAAATACCAAGTACCCTTAACCATGTACAGTATAATTGTTTTAGCAAGAAATAACCCAAAACAAAAAATATTACTGGAATTACTTGTTTATGACAGTAAATACTTAAAATTTTACTATGATGTAAAGTTTTCAAATGATTTCTGATGATTTAATTTTCCTGGAACTGAGTTTTTGGCCATCTTTTGCACCAGACCTGCATATACCAAAACCTGGTTATAGCTTATGTTTCTGACAACCTTGTAGAGCAATTATTTTATAACAATAGCTGTTCAGTCACTTAGATCAGATTTGCTTAGAGTCTGATATGCCCCATAAATGGCATATTTATGCCCAGTATAAACATTTGATACAGTATCAAAGTTTCGAGGTCAAGAAACGGTCATCTCTATATTGAATTGTATCTTTTATTACAAAATAGGCCACTCCTTTATTGTGGGCTAAGCAAATGCCTTGTCTGAGCTGCCAGGGGGACTTGACCTACGTAGTTGAGGATAAATTGAAAAATAAAAAACAATCATCTTTAATTCATTTACCTTTTAAGAGATGTATTTTGCCTGGCACTGTACAATACTTAAAACCTATCACAAACAAAATGGTAAAAAAAAAGATAGATACTGTGGTTAGGAATTTAAAAAGTATATTTAAATGACCGACTATTCAAACTTTGTAATTAAGGGCTTTGCACAATCAGCAATCAGTTCCATCAGAAAATATTTTGTCAAGTGATAGATTAAGCTGCTACTACTCCTAGAAATAGTAGTGGACTACTAGTGGTAGTGCAGATTAGGCAAATTACTGGTATGATAGTTTAGTGACAATGGATGTCATTAATGATTTACCATAGTAACAGTGACACTTCTATATGACTAACAGCCAAAGATATAACAATGTGTAATGTTGAAATGATAAAGTTTTGGTGTAATTGGCCACCTGATAGGATACAGAACTTTGTGCTCAAAATTGTGTGAACTCCCTGCACCGAAAGCAGTTTGTCGACTTACGTCCTAATTTATACAATACAATTTAAACACGACAAGTGCAGTAGCTTGTTTCAAACATGTTTTAATGAAATACAAGTTTAAATTTCAGAAATAAGTCAGTGCAAAAGTTGAACAATGCTATTCAACAAAAACAGCCCGTGCAAAAGTATATGGACCCTCCTAAACCGTGTCACATTAATACTTTGTAGCACCCCTTTTTGCTGCAATAACTGCCCTTAATCATTTCCAGCAACTCTACACTGGTGATTTACTAAGATATGAAAAATTTTTGGCCCATTCCTCAAGATGTTAGTGTATAGTTTATCCAGATTTGCTTGCATGTTTGGGACCATTCTCCTGTTGAAAGAACCAGTGTCAGTTCAGCTTCAGATCATGAACTGATGCAGATACATTTGAGTAAGGTATCTATTGATAAATTGAGGAAGTCATATTGTCTAACACGGGGAAAATCCCACCAGGACCTATTGCAGCAAAGCATCCCCACAGCATGATACTGCAGCCCCCCATATTGGAAAGTTGGGACAGGTGCTTGTCTTTGAAAGCAGTATGTGGCTGATCCATAATTCCATTTTTTGTTGCATCGCACCACATAACATTGTTCCAGTAGACATAGGAATCAAAGTTAGTTCCTGGGAACTTCAAATGAGTCCAGATTTGTTGAAATTTATCAATGGCTTTTTATGTGTACACTTCCCCAAAGTCCCCCTGAGTTGAGTGTCCTGCAAATTGTTGAGTGATGGACATGGATGTCACACTCGTCTCATGATGCTTGTAAAGTTCTTTTGATGAAATTTTAGGGTTCGCAGACACATCACGAGAATATTTCCTGGCTGCTCTCATGGGTATTTTGCAAGGTTGACCAATAGTGATATTAGAGATCCTGAGCCTCTCGGTTGTAAATTACTTGACATACTGAAGAATCATGAATATGAAGACAATGCTATGTCAATGGGAGATGGTTTCGTAGCCATGTAACAATTTACAACTGATTTATGAGCATTGATTCATATGTAATCTGCAGATGCCAGGAGTGAGCGAAGCATTTCAATTTAGCTCTTCAACAGTATACAGTATACTAAAGACAGTTTGGAAAAATTAACAAATTGCATTAGATTATCTACATCGTATTGTACTCCGTGACCTTGCAAAACACCATTTTCTGTATAGCGCCAGAACAACGTATGGCGCCTGCAGGGAGAGATTCTGAAGCAGCTTCTTGAATTGTACTTTTTTTTTCTCTGTCTTTATTGCATGTCACTCATTCAACCAGCTCAAATCATATTCATAAACTGTTTAGCTCCATTTCCCCCACTTTTTCTGGGATTATCAATCTTTAGTTTATGTTTATTTGAACTTTCAGATGATGGCTGGATCGGTTGGTCGATACTACGTGGGAGGGTATTATCGACAGGCCGGGTATTTTCGATACTTTAATTAGTTTGTTAACAAAATTGTTAACATTTCTAATGTGAGTGTCGATAATACCTGCCCTGTCGATAATACCCTCCGTTACGGTATACGATTTTGCGATATTTGGCATATGATAATATGTAGCTGTCAATGCCAGTAGTGAGCAAAGCCATACAATATTATTATTATATGACAACTTAAATGTTACAGTCTCTGTTCTTTTAATTAAACATCATGTAGGTTTTTAAATTTAAAAAATCTGACAATAAATTACAATTTTAGAGGCAAAAGGAGTCAGAAAATTGTAATGCGTTCCTTCAGCCACCAGGGGTGCTGCGGTCACTTAGGGGCACTCACACGGTCACAAGTGGGGATGCCGAGGTGTGCGCAGATGACGAAAAAATTTTAAACGTTATTCTATGGGTGAGGGATGTACGGATACTCGTGCTAATCCGTAGAAACGCTCGTAGTCCCTTCAGATCACTGGATATCTGTGGCGAGGGCAAACATTTTTGGGGAACCCTCTGTCATTCCTTTCCGTTCTAATTAATCAATTGATTGTTGAGATATTGTGATCTCCAGCTTTTTATTTAAGTGCTGTAGTGATTCAGAATTCTAAGCTAATTTATATTCCACCAAGTTGGTCATTTAATAATCTGAAGTTTAGGAGTTTATATTTTTGTGGGCAAGTAGATGGATAATCATATAAAGTATCGCATAAAAAGTATAGTTTGGAATATCGTATCATATAGCAGCATACGTTATCCAACCCTATTTCAGACTGAGGTGTTGTCATAATGTGGTGAATAAGTTGGGCATGAATTATCATATTTATGTATTCATGATTTATTATCCATTTTGGTAATTTCCCAGCCATGTCACTCCTGAGCACTCCAACCCTTCTGTCATGAGCGCCGTCAGGTCTAGTTATATCATACGATATGAATATCACAATTTTGTGGAAATATTCAGATAATCATTGCATTTCTCTGAATAGACATCTAACAGTAAGCATACCTCTTTCTAAGCAGAATATGAGCCTTCAAACTCAGCAGATCAGCTTTAAATGATATGGTTCACTTACTTTTGCACAGCTCCTCAAGCACAGTGTATTAACTTGTCTGTTACATAATTGGTAAACAAAGCTGAAACCATTTAAAAACAGTACACTAATCAAGACATCCAATACTGAATGTCAAACTTTATCTGGAAATTCCATGGTTTATGTTAAACCATAAAAACCTTAATTCTTCAGGGAGTTCATATAATTTTGAGCACAACTGTAGGTAGATAGATATGTAGTTACATAGATAGATAGATAGTATGGCTAGATCGATATACCGGTATTATACGATTTTACGATATTTCGTATGTGATAATATCGTCAATATGGATACAATATTTCAATATACGATATCCCCTTTATGGAGTGCCGCCACCGCAACAAGTACGTAATGGCAGTAGAGTGCTTGTGTTTCTGTTACCTCCATGGCTAATATTGCAGGTTTACACTGATTACAATAGGGAGCATTGTAATTGCCATTTTGACTATTGTAAATTACTATTGAGCATGAGGGCGCCTAGGAGGCCGGGTTGTGATTGATTTGACAGCTCAGTAGATCAATTTGAACTGGCCAGCAAATGTCATAGGAATTACTTGCTAAATTAGCAAGTTGCTTTGACAGCTAATCATAAAATGCTAATGTTTTCATTTATTGCGTGTGTTGTATAAAAGAAATACAACCCTGTAATTACATCTTTTAGTATTTTAAGGATGTATGATTATTGTATTATGAAAAAAAAAAAGGTTTATTCCGTAATCATGAACCAAGAATCAGGAAAATCAACCTACATTGAGATGACCAACATTTATTTTGCAGTTCAATTTGTGAGACTATATTGAAAGAATGATTTATAAATAAATTATTGTTAACTGTTCTATCAGAAATTATACAGTTTCTACATTAGTGATTCAAGAAATTAAACTGATATTCTGCCATGTTTGTCATTCAATAAAACGCTGTTAATAATTTCATATTTGTGGGCAAATAGATGGCACTCCAGAAAGTTGAGTGATAGATGGCAATTCCTCATGTTTTATTATACATATTACATAAAAGTATCGTATAGAATATTGTTTGGTGTAGAAGCATATGATATCTTTATTTACTGTGGGTGAAAGCTTTTAAGTGGTACTTCTATAGGACCCTCCTGTTAGTTAAGAGGTTGATGCACTACCATAAAAATTATGCTCAATATTAGTAACACATTCGCCACATGATTCATATCTTCTATATGCTTCCCTACAAGTGCTTGAGTACCAAGCAGAATGACATTCAAGTGACATTTAACTCGTAAATGCAATCTTGTTGTACCAGGACTTGAAATCCAATCCAGACTGTCTACAAGTTGACCGCTCGCACCATCTTTAGTGATTTTAATTGCAGCGAGTGCCAACAGATTCTCATACCGTAAATGTAGGTCACCTGAGTTTCCAGGGACCCTGAAGATTCAAGGGTCCCGAGCAGAGACAGAAATCCAGGACCATCGTATTTGCTGGTGCTGTAGTAACAAGGAGAGACAAGTGGGTAGTGATGGGAGTCTGTAACATTTTTGTAGTCTATCATCAGTTGAGAGAAACCAACCGATGATCGATTTTAGTCGGTTTTTACAAAATATTGAATTGTGGAAACACAACACTAAGTGTCACTAAAAACTGTTAATGAGAATTAATAGAATGCCTTATTTTCAAACCTTAATCTGAATTTAATTAACTCATACATCATTCATCCTAAATGTATGTTGGAATTGACGAAAATTGGTCCCATAGCATTCAATCGATCATCGCAAATTTTTTATTAAGTGACTGAAGATCGAGTATAATCACTAGGCCTTGTAGGGGAGCGGATGTGTATTCCCCCCCCCCCCCTCCCCCAAAGAGGAATCTGTCAATGCATATGGCTTTTTGTCTACATACCCTCGAAATTTAGGACCTTTTACTTTTCTGAAACAGCTTCGTTGACACCACAACACTTGTAAGGTCAATATTTATGCCTCACATGCCTCTCCCCACATTGTATGTTCTCAAAGCATCTCTTATATTTGTTGATCATCAATGTCATCTTTCTCTTTCAGGAATTGACGTTACTCTTAGACCTGGTGTACAATGGGGGGTTTGAACTCGCTGTGGATGTGGATCTGGTGTTCGGCAAAGCAGCATATCTTTCAGTTAAAGTCACAAAACTACAAGGAGTCGCAAGATTAAAATTCTGCAGAAGACCTTATACTCATTGGTCATTCTCATTTATCGAAGTAAGTATAATTTGGGTGGTTGTGATCAAGGAAAATGTACACAGCCCTGCTGTAGCCATTACACGGGCAACACACTACTAAATTGATGCATTTTCCCCAGGGAATTTAGGAGTTCTTAGGGAAAACCTAAGGAAAATTCAGTGAATTGAGTTTCCAGGAAGTGTTGGAAATCATGTCATGATCAGGCTAAATCTTTTCAGCAAATTAGTGTATGGGGAATGCATGCTAATAATGAATGTGAATGGAAACTGATTTTTGTGTCATTGGAAATGATTGCTGATTGCTAATTGCAAGTCATCATAAACCTCATTATCGTGCTATTGTGAAATGTACTTCGTATCCTCACTGTTGATATTATCTATGATATTAGTACTATTCATGATATGTCAAAGTGTCAAAATTAAGTATGCACGAGTAGCATCAAGCGAGTAATCCCTTCACCCATCACGAAAGCTGATCCGAGATTACAGTGTCACCCGACAATTATGGCTAAATTTGGTAATCATTGAAGTGATCTAAACATCGAGGTGTACTTACTTTGTTTAAAAAATGGTAATCACAGTTTTCAGACCCAGGAAATTGATATTAAATTAGTGCCATCGTCATTGGATTTTGTACATTTTAATGCTTTAAGAACTTGTACATGGTACCACCTAGCTATATATAGAGAGACATTCGCCATCTATCATGAAAAGCCCACCAATGTTTTGCTCATTATTTATATGTCATCTTTTTAATTATTCAGGCTATTTCACAAAAAAAATTTATTTCGCACAAGAGAGGCTTTAGTGTATGGTATATTCATTTCGTAACTTTTTTTCAGGACCCCACCATGGACTTTCATGTGGAGTCTCATTATGAAGGAAGACCGATCTCGCAGATTACTTCACTCATCATCAATCAAGTAATAACAACTGGAATGTTTCTTGTTTTAAATGTATATAATGATATGTGTTTGGTAACGGTTAACCTAAATTGGTTTGGTTGATGACAAACACATGTTTGCTACAACAAGATTGTTTATCATTCTAGCATGATAATGATAATGCAAACTTTAGCAAAGCAGTAGTACTGCTAATTTATGCTTGGTTAACTTCTGTTGTGATTGGTTGACTTAACGTGGTCATTTTTGTGATTATCTCCTTTTCAGATACGAAGATCTGTGCGAAAAAAACACACACTGCCAAATTATAAAATTCGATATCGTCCATTCTTCATCAAGCCAGAGCCTAAACCTGCCCCGCAAGACATTTATATTCATGGCAGTAAATTAAGTACTGGTCGTTTGGAAGTCAATATACTCGAATGTACTCGTCTAGTAAAAGTTAGCCAGGACTCCTATATCTATTGTACACTGGCAATTGGTAAGTATTGAAATGAGGAACACCATTGTTCGTCTTGAAACTGGGAACTATTATTTTTATTGTCTCATTACTTATAGTCCAAATCTTTGTCAGATTATATTAACTAGAATGGACATTATGATGGCATGTTATTATTATATAAACAAGTTCTATGTAAATTGTTTTGACACAAAAGCCCAGTTCACACTATCACAAGTAAGAGAGACGAGTGACCACGGATGCCAAAAAGGGACTATACATACTCACTCGTGGCTCTGTTAATCACGTATAAATTCATTTGACAAGCGTTCGAGGGACGTCCATCAACCGCTTGGCGAATGTCCATGGACCGCTCGGCAATATTCCGTCGACCGCTCGTTACTCACATATAAATTATTCTGCCAAGCATCCGTGAGGCATCTGTGAGGCACTCGTAGATCGCTCATGTGAGTGGTTCAAGAGTGAATGAGGAGAGAGCTACGAATTGGCACGGTGCCAGCGCAGACGGTTGGCAGGAGAACGACAGGCGGCCCACGGATGTCCAGCGAGTGTTTTCCTAGCTATCCAAGACTGACCACGAGTGGATGGCGAGTATACACGGATATACAGCCTCCCCTACGTACCCGCGCGTTAACCCAAGTGGCCAAGAATGGCCATGGACGTACATAAAACGTACATACAATGCTCACAGAGTGGCTCCCGAGCTATTCCCGTAAAAAAGTAAACAATTTTACTCGTAGAATGTCCGCCAAATTTTTAAACATGCTTAAAGATTTTGCCCTCTCCCCAGATAGTCGCGAGTGATCTAGCGCTACCAAGAGCATTCTACGGATTAGCACGAGTATCCGTACATCGTTCAGCGAGCGAATTACGTTTGAATAAGGATAAGCAAGAGTAAACATTTTTGGTCATCTGTGCTCACTCGCCATGCCCATCTGTGAAAATGTGAATGCCCCTTAGGTCTTCCTTATCATTAGCTAACTTATGTCTTGTCTGAGGCAGTGACTTAGGTTGACAACAAGGTTGCTTTCGGTTATAAGGCCAGTGGCCAAATGTTGCTGATTGCTGAAGGTCATGCAAAGGTTAAACATGTTAAAACAACTTTTAAAGTTGTTTCAACTTTGAGAAAATGGACAGTCATGCATCTGCTGGTATGTTTCAAGTGACATTGACCTTTGTCTCAAAAACTTTGTTTTTGTATGAAGTGCACAATTTGTTATACTGGTTTGAATTTGTAACTGAAGTATTGCAAAAATGGATGAATTATGAAGAAAATATGTGCATGACTTTAAGCTAACTGCACCACTCAGCCCTTTCTGGAGCTATTGTATAACTTTTAGCCAAGACATTGTTTTGTCTAGTGAGCTAGACAGTTAATGATATTGTCTGACATGTCCTTCTCTCCATATCCTCTCTAAGTCTTGTGGTATCGGACACTGGCTTTGTCTTAGTATTGTACATTATTGGCAGAGTTGGGGCCTCATCTTTTGTATTATTGATCATGTAGGAACTTTCCTTGGTAATAATGTGATTAGTCGCTGCCTTCTGGTCATTGAGTTGTATCGGCGAATATTGTGACTTGAGAGCTATGATAATTTTGTCCTTTGCGTAAAATCTGAGGTAATCTATAATAACACAGAATCTAATTGTATGTATTGATGTTTACCTTCATTGAATTTTAGATTCGTTACCATGGACTGACCTCATGAGTTCCAGACGTAAACTTTGGGTGGCATTAGATCTTGAAATAATCAAAGGCCAGGCTCAAAATATTGGTCTCAATTTCAAAGAGGTATGTTTACACTCATCAGAAATGTACACAGTATGCAGTGTATTAGGTTTGTTCATTGTAATTCATTATGTTGCTCAGAGTATGACAGACAGTCAGACAGACAGAGACATTTATTTACACAAAGAGACCAACACTAAACATACATAGATAAATACACAAGTAAAAATATATTTATTAGGTATTATTGCCTATGTGTAGGAGGCCTCTCTAAGGCCTTAAGACTACTATCGATGTTCATGTGATGTTAATACTTTTCTAACCTTCAGGAGTTCATACATGAGAAGTATGAAGAGATGGTCATTGTTGATTCTGTGATTCCCAAGTCTCCCGCAGCTCAAGCAGACATTAGAAAGGTAAATTCAAGATAGTAATAGTAGTAGATTATATATAACTTTCAAGGGGTAGGGATCTAGCTCATTGGTAGCGTGCTGGGCTTCCAACCAATGGGTCCCGGGTTCAATTCCAGGTCGAGCCTATGTTGGATGGCTGTTTCATCCTTCGTCTCATTGCCATGGTCCCTACCTGTCCTAATTAGCCAATCAGGTGCAGAAATACAGGACATAAAGCCCCTAATCCACCACCACTATATAACTTTCAAATTATATATCTATCTAAACTTAGTTATTTCCATGTACAATTTAAATATATGTAAGAATAATACAGTGCATCTGTCAAACTTTCATTTTGATTTAGATATCTTTGTGAAATAAAAATTTGGTAGGTTTTGATGTTCAATGTGGGTCTTTAATAAACTTCTTGCTTGTAATGATTTATCTCTCTTTAAATGGTTTATAATTGATTGTGATATTTTCAGAATGACATTGTCATATCAGTCGGGAGTACGAAAATTACCAGCAGTAAACAGGCTGCTAAGTTAATGAAACAAGCAGGAGACAGGTATTTTTAATGGCATTTATTTCACCATTTTGGAAAATTTATTACTGCTATCTTCATCTTAAGATATTAATTATTGGCGCGCAGCGCCAATTCTTAAGTTTGTCTTCAGAGGCATTTACACGTAATGCTTCCGGTTTGCCATTTTCCGAGCGGCAAATTTGAACTTACATGTTAATCCAATGGGGCCAGTTCGGGTGTACGTTCAAGCATGTATATAGCATACTTCTACATGTAGTAGTGCCTTGCCACGTTGCCCGTATTTAGTGTACTGCCTTTGGAGTGTTTTGCACTCATGTTATGTTTTATGTGTTCCATACATTTCTTGAAATCGTTGTTTCTTGACTACGCTGCGTCCTCGGCTGTTTCCGGTCACAAGATGGCGAACTCCGACGGAAATGACCGAAGTGCGTTGTACAGCTTCATGCATGTTCGGGCGAGAGGCCCCAGGTGGGGAATTCTTGCGGTGTTTTACATTTTATTGGTCATTCTATTTTGAAAACCCACCAGGGCCTCTTTCCTTACTTTAATGTATTTGTGCATGCGCAGTGACGTGTCTAGACGGCTATGTAGGTCACTGCTACAGAACCAAATGGCCGTGGAAATTGCCACATAACATGGTGAATTTTGTGGTTTGGAGAGGGAGTGGATATTGTATTTGTTCAGAAAGGTATTCTATGACATTCTGGCTTTTGTTTAATGTATACTTTGAGAAATTTGATCAATTTTGCCGAAGTTATGCGCTCCGTTCGTCGTGGTTAGCGAACGTTCGCTTTGATAATGTCAGCTATCAAATGGTACGCCTACAAAATGGCGAATTTTTCAGTTTCCAGAGGGAGTGGATACCCTTTCTGTTCAGAAAGGTATTCTATGACGTTCTGGCTTTTATTTAATGTATACTTTCTGTAATTTGATCAACCTTTGACGAACTTATGCACTCCGGTCGTCCTGGTTGGTGACAGGTGAATTTGGCGCGTATCAACTTCGGCACTGCCGAATTCACTAGAATCGACGGGTTGAGTATAGTGAATTCGGCGATCGCTATTGGTGAATTCGGTGCGTTAATTTGGTGAATTCGGCGCGTACCTCGAGAGCTTTTGTTATCACTACAACCTCGCGAGATGATGTCGCATGTCTTGACACGCCACCCTCTGCTGGAGGGCGCCTGTGGTTGACATGCTTTCTAGTTGATTCGTCACTGTGCGAATTATTATTTTCCAAGCCAGCCCTACCCCAGATCATCTAATTATGAATAATGCACATGTGCATAGGAATATTATTAATACGAAGCAATCATAATATGCAATGTCAGGCTATATTAATATTTTGTTATTGACTATTATTAATCATTAAACCTGTGGAAGTAGTCTTAATATTCATTATAATATAATATATACTTTTTCCTACATCTGTTTCTTCTCCATACTACTCTTACTGATATATACTACATTTTGCTAGTGTTTCAGCACACACATACTGCGCGCCATTCGCACATTTCTATGTGCTCTAGTTCTTTATGATTTTCTTCTAAAGCTGTTTAGGTGTGCAAGGGATAATTTTGCTTTCATCTTTTAAAGGTTTTCAGTACACATAGAGAGGCCCACTCCTCTTCGTGGCCTTGGACAGCCCCAAGAGTTTAAGTTCGAAGAAGACACTGTAAGTCTTAAGGTAGGTTTGTCAATCTTTCATGGGGATTTTTATGTGTAAGGTGTTTTCTTAGCTTTAAAAAATTAATAGTTCTGTTTCTAGTCATGTACCAAGTAAATATCTTTTTGTCATTTTGTACATCATGTATTACATGTGCCATGTTTTTTCTTTTAACAGTATGAACCTGGAGAAAACCAGCCAGCCACTGGCGACAATGACGAAGATGTCGAAGACTTTGTGAATATAATCATCACCCCAATTGAGGCCGCCCAGGAGCACAAGTCAACTCCAAGTCTAAGTACATCTGCATCTTTGTCCAATCTGCCAGTGGCTGGACCACAAAAGGAGAAAAACTCAACAGCACCTGATGACAAATTACTCTCACAGTCTCCATCAAGAAAGGGGTTTTCGATTTTGAGTACTAGTTCTGGTCTATTTCAAAGAAAGCGAGGAAGGATAGATAACCGGTCACCCAGTGATAGTCCCGAGGTGCGCCCAAAAATAGACCACACAAGTCGGAACAGTGTCAGTAGTTCAGGCAGCAGCCGTGAAGAGGAAAACAAACCTACGTCAGTTCCTGCTACTCCAATAACAAAGAAACGGTCCAAACCAGATGTCTCTTCCCTGATCAAAGAACGACAGGTGAGGTTATTGGCAGCATTGTGATTGATATGCTGTTTATTGTAATAATGAATCAAGAAATCTTTGATTTAAAAAAAAAACGAAACACATTCACATTTCGATCAAGGGGTGGGGTACTGTAATTCATTATTACAATAAACAGCATATCAATCATTGGTTTACCTTTTACTTGCCTGTAGAAAATGGTAACATGAGGATGCTTAGCATATGTGTGATGCTGAGCGTGTGCGAACTGTTTCTGAATGCATGGCACCCTCTTACAAGTGTAAACCTTTCAGAAGCTAATTCTAGTAGTGGGAGAGTCCCTTCTTTTATACGTCATGATCAATACATTTTATACGTCATGATCCAACAGTGAACATGGTGAAACCTAAAAATTCAAAATACAAATTCCTGCTGAATATATCAATAGCAACCCTAGATTTATTGGAAGTGTTTTAGTGACTCTGTTGGAAACACATCGCTAGATCACACTCTCTGTGCCCAGTGGTGATAAAACACTTGTGGGCCAGCCAATATGTATTATTGCAATGACCACCATCATGATTGTCAATAAGATTACATTACAAAAATTTTGATTCGTTTTAATTTGTGCATTTTTTTCAGGCTGCACTTGAACGTGTTCAATCTACAGGAATGTCGGATAGTTCAAACCAAGGAAATGATTCAGATGACGATAGTATTGATCTAAAGAAATCAAGATTTGTTCGAGCTACTCAGGTGTGTACCTCAGCTACACTCGTTCATAAGTCCATTTCAGACTTAATGTAGTCTTTGCAATGTGTGCATTGAAGGAATTGTGTGTCATGGTATTTTATGTTCTATGATTCAGGAACCATGGTTTGATGAGAAGTTTGAATTTGAAGTAGAAGACAGTCACAATTACCTCAATATTTGTGTGTGGTGCAGGATTCCTGAGAAACTCGACAAACAGAATCGGGTGGTCAAACCCGAGAAAGATGTGTTATTGGGTCATGTAAGTGATATTTCTGCCTTCGAATTATTGTGTCTTTACTTGCTAGCTGTTATATTACTCCCCATAATGATTCTCCTGATTTGGCTTGAACCAAATATCCATTTATCCATGATGGTTTGTCTGTATCTGTTCTCCATGTCAGTGAAATATCCAACAACAAAATATTAACTGGAATACATCCATTTTGCCTTTATGTTTCTGTGTACTACGATAGGAGCAATTATTTTACAGGTTTAGGCCCTGACACTGATCACGCATCACTGACAAATGGATAGCCTGCTTTAATATTCTTGTTTTTTTACTATTCAAATTTTTTTATTTTGCTGTAATGATTAATGACACATTTCACTTCAAAATCACTTATGAAACGTGTGATTTGTAAATAATCTCATTTTATGAGTGATTATCATGCGTTTGTTCAATGTATTGTCATATTTGTTCATTGTGCGACTTGTTCATTACAGGTGAGTGTTTCGCTGATGGACATTGCTTTAGAATGTCTCGCAACTCTCCAAGGTGAAACACAACAAACTTATCAACTTACTCCGTCAGAAATCAAAGCTACAGCCAGGTTAGTACCCAGAGGTACATTACGAGTTAAGTGATAAACTGACTCAACTTTGGATCATCATTCTAGATCTATATAATCGGAATTTGATGCTTTTTTTCAGTCGAACAAAAATATCAAGTCATCCAGGATTTGAGGAGAGACTGTGTTACGGTGATATCACTCTGGTTTTAGTCCATGGATCTCATCAGATCTCAAAGACAGAGCGAAAAAGAATTGAAAAAATTAGACAAGAGAATGAAGCTCAGCCAAAGTATAGCAGAGAAGGGACGTCATTTTCACAAATAAGAAGGTGAGTACGAGGTGAAGTTCGAACATGTTGGTTTCATTTCTTTGGAGGGTTCTGTCTTCTTTTACTTCATCATAAGATGGTAAATTGGTAATGGCATGGGTCCATAAATTCATAGAATTTATTTGATACTTTGGATGGTTTGATGAAAGTGTTCTCTTTCTGGAGAAGACAGCATTTTCTATGATGTATAAGACTAAGGTGCACCTAAAACTCTTTTTACATCTCTTGGTACAAAATCGTATTGACGGGACGTAATCTAATGAAAACTTGATTAATTTCTGTGTTGTTTTAAGAACTTTTTATCTTTTGATTTCTAGAAATGTTGAGGAAGGGAAACATGAATTTCTTGGAACTCATTTTCAATCTTCAACTTACTGCAATTTCTGTATGAAGAAGGTACTTTTCTATTTAAAAATTAAAATTCTCTCACTTTCTTGTGTCATACATTTACCAAGCTTTCTCAACTAAAAATGGTTCAAAACTAATATGTGCGATTTTAAGTGTGTGTACGAATACTAATGATGTGAATACTAACATACTAATTAATGGATTTGTTGCAGATCTGGTTGAAGGTTGCATTTCAGTGTCGCATTTGTGGTATGATATGTCACAAGAAATGCACGGACAAGTGTCAAGCACAAACAAAATGCTCCAAGTCAGTTTGGCGACCATTAAACCATTGTTTTTCTCATATTTCCTCATTGCATCTCGCATTATTTTTGTTCATGAGAATTGAATGTTTATGTTATATTGAATTTCAGGGAGGGCTTCCAAGTTAAACAAGGACTCCCGCCTCCACAGACTTCCCCCACAGCTCAAAGAAAGTCTTATGACAAAGAACGAGAGAAAAGCAAAGAGGGAGACAAGGAGAAAGTCAAAGAAAATGAAAAGGAAAAAGAAAAGGAAAAATTGAGTCAACAGAAAGCGGGCTTCCTCAGCAAGTTCCGAAAAGATTCACCTAAGCTCTCTCACAAAGAACTGAAAGGTAATCTACGGTGTTTAGTTTATGGGCATTGTTTGTAAGTTTCAGGATATTTTTGCCAAACTCTGTGCACTTTAAAATACATTTTATATCATAAATTCACAAATATGTACAAAATTGTGATGGTCTGTCTGAAGCTGATTATTCTATTACCAAAAGGTGGCAGCACTGGTCCAATCAGGTTAATACCAGGTGGCGTGCATTACGAAAGGAGACGGTCCAATTCTGCCCCTAGTGATGAGATGGAGCAAGAGGTCAAGAATGCTGCAGTGGCTGCTGCTGCAGCTGGATTGATGGCTGTCAATAATTTGCATCGTACTCGATCATCTACATCTATTGATTTGATGCAAGACAGCAGAAATACTTCACAGGTAAACAGCAAGGTCACTTTGCAGCCCGTTGATGGCGTTGTAGAAGCTTGGAAGATTGATGTACCGTAGTACAGGATTATTTTGTCAATAAACCACCTAGATAGGCAGGGTACCCCAAAAAGTATTGATCAACAGATTACAGTATGATTCATATGGAATTGTCCATGTTTCGCAGACATCACCCCAAAACGACCCGAAACATGCAAAGCTGATAGAAATTCCTGACTAATTGGCCATAATTAATTTGCTGATGGTTTTGGCCTGCAGTGGCTTGTCACAGGTGCTTGGCCCTAGCAGCGGATCTCAGAGGGGTGGGCTGCCAGGCGTTTTGGTCAGAGCTCTTTCGCTCTTATCAGCCACATGTGTTTCTTATCTGTGTCAGATTCCCATTTTATCACATTCAGATAACTTCAAATGCAGGGTAAAATGTACGACCCCAGGATTTGTTTTTCACCATAGACGTAGTAGTATCTCTTTAAAGTCGATGATTACAAACTTTTATTTATATATTTATAACTATCATAATTCACACACAAAAAAAATCTGGTAATTAATACAAAAATGAGAGTCAATATACAATAAAATATGGAGATATAATGTATAAAATCCACATTTCGTCCGTTGAAAAGGCACACAAGGTATAATTGTTCCATCAAGGCATGAAAACAGTTTATAAATTTTATTTTAAAAGGATGTCTCAATAAGCTGGAGCAAAACCATCTAGGAGACTCTCTGCGCCCAGCTTATGTTTCCTCTAGGCCCTGGCCCTGTATGCATGGTGGTCATAGTAGATTGTTCCAGGCCAGATCAAAGAAATGCTTAATAAGTTACTCTTGAGTCACTATAGTTATTTTCTAATTTTCTAACTATACACCAATGAATCAGTGTTTGTCGGGTTGCTATCATTTTCTGGATCAAGAGTATATAAATATTATTGTGGTATGTTCTGTAGATCCAGAGATATAATACTACATTGTAACTAAATATATATTGAAGGAAAATAGGCCTCTATTATACCCTGAAAATATATTGTGTCAATCTGTATTATAACTATTATACTTGCTGTCACACAGCCTAGTATCAAATACCTATATTAATGACCTTTATTTAATAATTGAGAATTAAATATTTCATGCAACTATTGTTGCAGAAGTAGTCGAAACTCCAGTAACTGTTACAGTCTCCTACATGCTAATTAATTAATTTCATATATAGTAAAAAAATAATTAATAAATAGTTCAAAAATAAACCACTGATTTGGTGAACATAATCACACCCCACACGCGAGTCAAGCCGAATGTATGACTTCGCGCATACGATACGACGCATAGAGATTTTGTATATAATAAAGCGGCGGTGACTTGACTTTGCTTTTGCGAGTCAAGTCACCGTCGATAAAAACAGGCGGTGACTTGACTCGCAAAACAGTGAGTTGACTTCAGGCGGTGAGCGGTGAGTTGGCAGAGGCGGTGAGCTAACCTGATACCAAACAGAGACCTTGCTGTATTCTCATTTGACACTATGCCCTACTTATTAATGTTTGCCCTAAATTTCACATTTAAAAAAACTTTTCATTACATAATCCTTAAAAGTAAGTTTCACATTCCTGGAATATTGTTTGACATTACAACACCGACTGACAGACTGACTGACTGCTGTAATGAATAAGCTTTGGTGCAGTCAATACCATGATGACTAACTGACTGCCTGACTGACAGACTCACTGACTTACTGATTGACTGACTGAACAACTGACTGGGCGACTGCTGTATAATGCCAGCATAAAATATTAATTAAGGGCTTTGGCGATGTGAATATTATGACTGACTGACTTACTAGCTGACTGACTGACTGACTGTTGTATTGATAATGCTAGCACAGATTATTAATGACTGACTAATGTCCGTATTACTGACTAACCATGGAGTCACCAGAGATCTATGGTGACTCAATGGACTAACTAACTGTCAGTCTGCCTCCATGGTCATAATGGTAGGGGGGTGGGCCAGTATCAGGGAAGGGGAGGGGGTGTTAAAGAAGGGGTGGCCTGATTAGGGCAAACTGTTTCTAGGTCATTTTTCACTCAGCAGTTGTTTGGTCAGGACTGACCTCATTATGTTTCCTTGATAATATAACTAGTATACATGGATTTACCATTAGATGGATATATTTGTGTCACTCAGTGAAGAAACCCAAGTAAGTGGGAGAACCACTGAGAACAATTATTTTTGTCGAAAATATTATAGTGTGTCATAGGTCACAGCAAATAGGCTGATTATTCAACATTAGTTCACTTGAGATAATAATGTAGGTCTCATATGCCTAAAAGTTGATTGATTGATTATGCAGGCAACAGGTGTCAATTGTTTTTCAAGTGCTATTCATGACAAAAAGGAGTTTATTAGTCTCTATCATTCATTCAGTCAGTCAGTCAGTGTAGTCATTTGAGCAATGGAGCCAACTAATATTTGTCTGTCACAATCTCTGCCTTTGCCGTTGCTAACAGCAACCATTTGTCACGACTTTGTTATACAGTTGAATTTTAGGGTAGCCAAAAATTTTTTTGGTGCTTTAATTGGTCATTTTACAGTTAGACTAAGACATGTATGCTTTTTTTTTTTTAAATAAATATTTCACCTTCGAGTCTTCGTTGTACTAAATTTTAACATTATTTGTATGTATAATGTTGCCAAATATCTATCTATCTATCTATCTATCTATCTATCTATCAATAAAAAAGTTAAAGTAGCCTTCATAAAGAAAAGAATGCAGATAGGCCTGAAATTTTTGGCCTTAATTAAATGTGGACTTATATTTAAATTTAATGTAGAGCGTGGGTTCCATTGTATATATAGGCCTAAATGTGAGCTAGTGTGACAGGTGGTCTTGTATTTATTCAATCACAGAAACATAGCATGATAGTTTAAAATATTTATTTCTAATTATTTTTTAACACTTTCATATTGAGAATTGGTAAGCATTTATTGGGATGATCTGAGGATAGAGACAAAAGTAGGTAAAGATGTAAATGTATTTAAATTCATTGTTCACATTGCGATGAAATTTACATGGTCTTAATCTAGAATAACAGCTATCCAAAACAAATAGTGTCACTTGCATCAAATGAAGAGGGAGAAAAAATTATTGTTGCGACTCAAGACTTGAATCAGTGCCCTTTGATCTTACTATGAACAATCAAGGGCTGTGATGAAAGGGGTTGCAGGGGAATCAGTCTCAACCCCCTCTAAACGCTGATGATATCTAAATACTTCAATGATATCTAACACCTGTTCTTAAAGGGCCCATGGTTTTGATGAGGTTAATAGGTATAAAAGAACTAGCGGGGTAAAGCCTTGAGAGGCCCTGCAGGTCAGGGAGAGTCCGAGAGAGGCCCCGCAAAACAATTAGGCATGCCATGGGGGATAAAACGCAGGGTCCCGCTACAATCCGTGACATCCAGGTCTTGCTAAAAGTACACGAAACATGGACAATTCCATATTAGCTATACTGTAGATAGTATCGTTACTCAATGAGAAGTTTGAAGTTTAAGGCACATTCTGTCCATTAAAATAAAATACAGATTCTTCAGATGCTCAAATGGAACAAAATATTTAGATTCTCGGCATATTTTTAATGGCTTAATTTTTTGCATCATAAAAATGTATCATAAGTGTGTGAAGAGGGAATATTTAGGACATTGTTGCAGTCTGAATTGATCATTTAGATAAAAAAAATAGTTTTTATATATATCAAATATACAGTGTAGTATGACACATCTGGGCATGCAAATCCTCAGAAAATAAGACATCTTTTGAGGTCTGTATCTCAGTTCGACACATTACGATACATGACATAACAGACATCTTGAAGACAAGGTTTTCAGCTTTAAGATGGTTGTGGCCTCATCTATGGCTCTTTACAGTTTCTTGAGTTATTGCAAGATTAAGATAAGATATTTTACAAAATATTACTTCAAAACTGACACATTTTTTACAATTACTTTTTCAATATTAGGCCTAGAAATTCAGTAAAAATACATTTTAGAATCCTGGGATCATACGGAATTCACTGAGAGTAGTGTAAAAGATGTACAACAAGAAACAAAAATTTTGACTTGTGGAATTTAGGGAGTTAATTGCTGCTGATGCAGGGCATCACTGCTGATGGGTGTGCTCACTGAAGCGCAGTGTGAACATCAAAGAATCAATGTATTTAAGGAAGCACTAGGGGTCCTTGGGCCAGCTCTGGGCGAATTTGACTCTTCTTAAATCACCTAATAATGAATTTTGTTTTATTACTTTTGAAGTGTCCAATCCTTCTCTAATTGTCTTCAATGTATTTCACAATTCAGACGGACCGGTCAGCAGAGCCATCATCTGAAAGTGAAGACGAGGAAGAAAATCTCCTGAAATTTTTTGAGCATCAGCGATCAACTCAGACTCCTCAAAATGCTGAAGAAGTAGTTGTGACTGCTGCGAAAGAAATGGGAAAAGAATTGTATGCCAATCTCAGCCAAGAGGAGAGGCGGAACAAGTTGGACAATATGGTAATGTGATATTAACGAACAATGTCATTTTAATCGCCCTTGGTTTTAGGCCACAGTGACTTGTAATGAGATGGTCTGCTAGGTTAAGGATGGGGCCTTGTTAATTATGTCACTACATGGTTGTATATAAATTTTTTGGATAATAATAATAATAATACTGCAGTTCTATTGTATTTGAAAGTATTGATTGACTGATAATTTATCTCCTATTTCAAATGTGTGCAATGAGAATGTTTTTGCTTGAAGGAACATTATTTCTAAAACTCACAAAAGATACATATGTAAAGTCAAGAAAAAAATTAGATTTTTTTTCGTTTTGTTTTTTAAGGTGTCTCAATTTAATGTATTATAATTTATGTAATTAATCCATGATTTATTAAAGCTCAGCCTATTTCAAATACATACCATGAGGATAAGAGCAATTTGTTAATTTTAGTCTATTGCTGCTTATCATGGTAAGAATAAACTGTCAGTTCATTCCGCACAAATTGTTGACACGATATTCCAGATTTCTGCAAACTACCACTTTTTTTTAGTAAGAATTAATAAGTCAATTGTGTGTTAAAGCTGAACCTTGTGCTAATTATGATAATTGTTTAATTCATTGATACATTTATTTCACCTTCAGGTCAATAAACTCCAAAAAGAAATCGATTCTGAAGCTGAAAATCGAAACGAATTGTCATCGCTGGAAAAATTAGCAACTGATGAGGAACAAAGAAATCAAATCCGTGCAAGTATTGAAAAATCGGATGAGAAGATCCAATCTTTGGCGCTTTTAATGCTGCACTACTGCACCGGTCTTCAGCACTGTATGGATCAGATGGAGGAAGATGCAACCGAGGCAGAACTAGATATGGAGGCCGAGACGGCAAGTATTCAAGGTCAAGAAATGGAGGAAAACATGCTCTCAGCAGCAACATTGCGAAAAGTGCAGAGCGCAGCAGTTTTCGTTGGCATTCCAATATTGTGTGTTTCCGAACATCACGATGACACAAATGAGGAACAAGACTCAAACAAACCTGAAACTTTAAAAGAAAATGATGACAGTGAAAATAAGAGCAATAATATTTGTGAACCTCCAGAACAGAAACATAGCTCATAACAATACTGGGTCCTTAATTTTCAATAATGGCATCAAAACGTGCTCAGTCTTCATAAAAGTTGCTGGGAGTTTTATCTGACAGTTTGTGTAATTAGTCAGTTTTTATCATGGGTATTTTGAGACCAACCTACTTTTGCTGCAGTTCTCCAGAAAAATATTGTTTTCACAAAGACTGAATAAAATAACACAGTTCTTGTAGTTGATGACATAAATGTCACCCTAGATAATCATACTGCTAGAACCTTGCCCACTTTTGGATGCTACACACCCTAATCAACTTATGTGTGACGCCTTAACCTGCCAATAGTTTGTGCCTGTATTGCAGTGAACGGAATTTTTAGCATACTATTCCTTCTGTGTTATTCTCTTATTAGGTAGATTATATCTGAGATTATGTACTTACATTCCTTTGGATTTGCATGCTCGTACCCAGATAGCAGATTTGGTCAGCTTTGGGCTGATGGACCAATATTTAGCGGATGTGGCATGCTCTCTTGCTAGTGTATTCATCATAGAGTGAAGTTATTTTGGAAGAGTTATAATTATTTGTAAATAGTTTATTAACTTATGTCTAGTCATGCTCATATTAGGTAGGAATAGCTTAACCAATGCACTTTGTGTATGATTTTGAAATATGTATTATCAAAAGCATTTTAATGTATGATTATATACAGTAATTAAGGCAAGCTATATAGGTTTATCTTTGGGGATCCAAGCTGACTGATTTGATGCTTGTGTGATATATATTGTTTCTGGTTTTAGGTGGATAAGACAATGTTAGAAGTACGGAGATACGCTTAATTATGAGATATGCAAACATACCTCGAATAATGTCAAATTGTAACTGTTGAGTAAGAACTAGTACGAGCAATAATCATAGTTTACATATAATATTATAGTAAACATTTTTGATCTTGTAGGAAGCGAGAAAAGCTGCAAAGACTTAGAGAAGGTCTGGTTATCTTCTGATAAATCTGTGATATGTGTGCATTAAAATGTTTGCTTGTGATACTAAGAATTTGCATGTCAATCAAATAGTCAGTTTATTGGTAATCTTAACAATCGAAAGTGTATGTTATATAACACTTAGGATAAGAGTTTTCAAAGTAAAAGCTAGTAAGTCAAGCGTCGTATACTAATAAAAAGTCTGCCAGTATGTGTCTTAATTTTTAATGTTATGCTTATAGGATTAAATTACTACATTATCATTATGTTTATCGAATGCAACTCAAGGTTGCCATTTAGTTTCATTAGCTTTTTCTGTGATGAAAAAAAGGAGTTCAGTATTGTGATGATAGCTGCTTTAAATTGTGATAAAATATATTTATGACACAGTACATTAAGAAATGATGCACCAAGTGTGTTCTGTATTTTTTTTCTACCATTAGTTGTCTAATTAAGACACCACTCAAGTTTTATGTGAATGTTAAGACAATGAACCAAAACGTGATCAAGGGCTACTCTGTAGTAACTGAGAAACATTTTACAGCCTGTTGTATTTTTCCATTCTTCCAGGTATATGTACTACCTATTCTCCTGTTCCAGCATAAACTTAATGTTACAGTGTTAATTTTTTTATTCACCCATTTTATAGTATTTAATTTTCCAATTGTGGCATCAGTTATGAGGGTCAACCCCCAAATTTTTATTTTTTTTTCAGCTAACTGGTAAATATCAAACTAATTTCTACCTCTCTGGCCAATGGTTTGTCAGTTCTGGCAACATCTCCCACCACCCTTTTTGGCAAATTAACATTAAACCAAAATTTCAACTTTTCTGAACCTCGGGTGCTGAACTTACAAAAATTTTGGATCTGAGGTTCGAATTTGCCTCAACATACTTTATTTACAGAATTTCTTTATGGAACCAACAAGCATGATTATTAGTGTGGAACAATTTACGAATTAAATTACAATTGATTTCACTGCAAATTTACACCAAAATTCCTACACAGGAACTAATGAAATGAATATCCAACATGGACATGAAATTCACATTTGTAACTATTTGTGTTAATAAAATCCACATCTCTAACTATTTTACACTGCATATAATCAAATCACTGAATGCACACTAAAAGCCACTAATATAGATTTATTGTACAGACAGAATGGTATATTCATGATTTGTAATGCAAAGTTGAGGGACTGTGGGCTAAAATTTTTTGTAAACAATGTTGTATTAGTAAGTGGTTAAGTATGCAAAAAACTTGTGTTATACAATATATATTATCTGTGGTATGTGTTTAATATGTATAACAGGCAGACCAAATTACACTTCATGAGTGTATAGTTGCTGAAGTTAGTAAATTCAAATAACCAAAGTTACAATTAATGAATTACCAAAGTAATTACTCATGACCATTGCTTCAAATTTTTTATGAGGGGCCAGCGAAGTGAACGATTTGTCTTTCATGCTTACTACATATGTTCATGGTCTGTTGTCATGGTTACACTTCTTTTATTAATGTTGAATGTTGTGCGCTGCAGACGATGTGTGATGCTGTGCAGTATAACTGTACAAATATTATTATTGGTTTTATAGGTACTTGCTTGAACACACTTATTAGTGTACGTGAAGCTACAATAAGTCAATTTGTGGAAATTAAGTGTTTATATTGTAACAAGAAGGATTAGTTTAATTCAACTTTGTTCAATGTACGAGGTCACATTCTAGGTGGATTTTATGAAAAGAAACAATAAAAATGTCATCACCTAGTAATTGTAAAGAAACCATTTGTTTTATTGTCCATTTTGTACCTTTAACTCACATATAGCAGTATATGTTTCAGCGATGTTGATTGGGAAAGGTCACATTCTGTGACAGCCTCAATTAATCAATCTTTTGGCCTTTGTAGACTGTCAAACGAGGAAATTACTAAGTATTGGCAGAGGGTGCCATACCTTGAAAATTTTGAAAAACTGTCACACAATACTTAGATTTTCAGCCCAATTCAGGGCGATGCCATAGAAAATGTCTGTGATTGCATTTGACATGGGCATTGGGTTCACTTGCATCTTTAGTTTTATTCCGATCTTATTGGCCTGTACAATAAATGGAGGTTGGTAAATGGCTTGTAACACTTGATTTTGAAGGCCTTTCTATATTTAATCCATTTCTAGACTATAGTGGATTTTCACGGAAGGTTCTCTGTATTTCCACCAGGTGGCTAAAACAGAATACTGCAATTCTATTGGCTGAAAAAGTTCCCGCCCTTGGCTGTGATTGGCTGAAGCAAAGTGCATCCTAGCAGCAGTATTTTTAGTGCATTTTAATGTATATTTGACACTTTATCATTTATTTGATGTTTGTTATTTTCTGAGAAAGTTATATTTATGGAATCAGTTATTACCTACTGTGTCTGAAAAGCAAAATGAGTAATAAGAGGAGAGGAAAGGCTTATGTCCTGCTGAATTCAGGGCTGTTCAGTGAAAAGACTTTATTAAACAAGCCTACTGAGCGTGTGTACTGGTGGGCTGGTCCTGTTTGGCAATACAGCTAAATAGGCATTAGGCTCTACGACCTACAGCTATTTAATGCTGGCAAATAGTTCATTTTAAAACTGAGGTTCCAGTCATAAAACTAGTTGTTATGAAATCTTAAGAATTTTGCGCTTGTTTCAAACTGAGAGGTTTCAAAACGTATATTCTGGTGTCCATGTTTCAGTTGGGTGGGTGGGTGACCTGATGGGCTAATTAGGACAGGCAGGGACCACAGCAATGAGACGATGGATGAAAACAGCCATCCAACTTAGGCTTGATTAATTGAACCCGCGACTCATATCAGCAATATAATGATCAGTGGTTGGAAGCCCAGAGCACTACCAGTGACTGAGCTAGGCCCCTCCCCGGCCTTGTTTCAGTAAGTAAATAAAAAAGGTAATAAGAACAGATGTAAGGGGTGTGTCACATGCAGATCGAAGCAATTATAAGTTGAGATATCTATTTTTTAAATCAGACCTAATTATCTGATTAAACCTGTATGACAAAAGCTGCACTATGAAACATACCCACTGAATTTGCTTGTTTTCATAGTGGCAAATTTTGTACATAAATAAGCATAAAATCGGCGCAACATTTAACTAATTATAGATAGTTTATTAGCAATAAAATAACACATATACATATTACACCAACAAAAAGTTACAACAATTTCATTGATGATCCAAACATGCAAGACAGCTGTGCACAGATAGACTTGAGATTTAGTGAGCTGAATTGTGTATTTAGTAGAGTGAGCAATATATGAGTAAGTTAAGTGAAAGAACTTTTGCACTATTTCTATAAAAATACAGATACATGATTTTAATTGAAATTAATTCCCCAAGTTAGTCTTCGTTATTACCAGTAAATGCTTGATCATGGGATAATTACAGTTGCTTATTCTGTGTATGTGTTACAATGCTGATATATATTTCAAATGCGGGTTGTATGCTGGTAAAAGCCAAATGATGTGTAACGAGTTTGCGATCATGGTTTCTGAAAAATTAATTTTCAAAGATTAGAGAAGATATTTCGTCATTAAGATATCACAAATTGTATCATTAACTTGACTTATATTAAATGTACAAGTGCATTTAATGACTTAAAACTGATAAAGTTTAAGTAATACTTACCAATTAGTAACAACACTCAGCACTCTTTGACGAAACTTGTCTCTTTTCCAGTCTTTTTTATAGCAGTCAAAAGCTCTTCAGATGACAGGTCGGATGTGACGAAAAGTTTCTGGTTTGGAATGTCTGCTTCAATGTTGCCCTCTTCAACTGAAGCAAAATAGACACGCCCAATAAAAGTATGACCATGGGACAAGGCGATGGACTACCATTGTGTAAAATTATTAGGTTGGCATCATTTCAAAATTAAGCAGTGGGCTGGCTTGGCAGTATGTTTGCTCATTTCCTTTTATATATTTTTTCAGTGTTATGAAACTGATCATAAGCCTAGGCCTTTGTAATATTGGGCCTCTGATCAGTGCTGATACAATGGACAGATAGCCAAATATGATCGCTAATTACATTGCAAACATACAATAGTGGAAATATTATCTCACCTCCTAACCTGCCAAGAACGCGCTTGGCGGCATTGGTGCAGCCTTCACAGGTAGCAGCAAAGTTGAATTCGTATTTCTGAAAACGAGATTAAGTGGTGTGTGCAAATACAAATATATAGTTTATAGACAGATAGCTTCAAGCTCTTTTTTACACCAAATTGTCCAAAAGCAGCTGCAGAATCTTGGATGAACTAGAGAAGGATTGGACACTTCGAGACATCAAAGGTCCAGACTGCGTTTCGATCACTACCAAATGGCCAATTAATGATGCTGTAATATGACCCAAGTTTCATAACTCCCCCTCACTCACTGCTCCACTTTGAAACAAAGGGAAGAGGTGGAAAATATGTAATCACATAGACCAAAATTCATATCTTCACTAGCTCTATTCCCAGTATAATTGTGATTTAATTCATTTCAGAATTTAAAATTGTTTATATATGAAGGCTTCATATATTGTATACATAGACATACTGATATCTATTAGTTGAATATATAATCAATATTTACCGAATAGGAAACCTAAGTATCAAAAGCGAATTCTAGTCTAATCTACAGGAAGTAATGTCTGATTTTGTTTTCTTTGGGGGGAGGGGGGGGGGGGGGTGACTCATCATTGCATGTTGCTCCCTTTGATACTAAAAGCAGTCCTTCAACAGTCTTAACTATACCACAAACTATATTATAACATTTCAGGGAATATGATTTGCAATCCTTGCCATGATGCCAGGGTTTCCTATGGACATTTCCATGGGGGGGGGGGGGGGGGGGGTCTAAATGACATTTTGGGAGAGACTTCTCCAATGGATTGTTAAGACAAACAATTCGGCTTCGATCCCCAGATCCCTTGAATATTTTCATTTAAAATTATTTTATTTATTTTTTGGTAGGTCTAGTCCGAAGTGAACATAGGGTAGGTCAGGTCTGGTTAGGGGGAGATATACTGAGCACAAATAGCATTGAATTACGTACCTGTTGAAGTTGAACAAAACGTGACTTTTTCATTGTGTTTACAACAGAACCACCCAGAGATTGTATAACGTACGTTAAACAATCTCTGCACTTGACTAGGTGACCACAGATTGCAGCTATCGGCAGCTGTCATAGCCCCGGTGTGTGGCTGCTCCGACGGCTTTTGAGCTAGCCAGGAGCTACAGCTGTCAAATCACATTCGCCGCATTTAAACTACAAAACCATAACATCTAACTGATTGAGGCATCCATACATACCGGCATGATGATTATTAGGTGTAATCCTACTCTAGATTCCCATACAACAGGGAAATTATAACTTGACAGTCGGCTTGGGAGGAACCGTCACACTGCTATGGACAGGTGGCGCTCTTGTGACTCGCAAACGTAGTCACTCCACATCCTGCGCCAGGTCAAAGATCATGATCACTCAGTCACATGACAGTTCAGGGAAACAAAACAAGAGTCTTGTGAGCTTGGGAAGAGGTTTTTAAGTTTATAGACAGTTCTGTGACAATGAAGTGGAGTGTTTTATGTTTATTCACAACTTTCTGGATCTCCAAAGTGGCTGGAGACCCCTTGCCACCACCGGTAAGTTGAGAATTATGCTTTGTCACTTGGTATTATTGTGTAATTAAATTTAAAATGTCATATTTTCATGTCTACTTGTTTGGTCTTTGTCAGTTTGAGGAGAAATGCGTCCGTGGAACATACCCACCCTCAGACAGGTAAGGACATCATGGGCATGGTAGATCTAAGTTCATGTATACTGTGCAATTGTTTAACCATTTATTTATTGTATGTTTTGATGATATTTTTCTCTGCACAAAGAGGTTAACTAACTACTATTTATATTATAATCTTCAGGTTAGAAGTTCAATTAAGTCTCTCGTGCTAAATATGAACACTATATAGTCAGGGAATTTCCCTTCTACTGACTATATGTCACCCCTTCGTATGTAATACCTAACAATAGGTGTTCAACAAAAGATGTATAATTGACCTAGATAGTACCTTGATTTCGGCCTCCGGTGATTTCGGCCTGTTGATTTCGGCCGACCGTAATTTCGGCCTCCGAAATTATGGTAATTCCTCTTTAGAACTATGGTCATCGATTCAAATTTGCAATATTGTTCAAGGAACAAAACTGAAACTGTTATAGCACTGGACTGCACGTAATTTGATATTTTTTCACTCAGCTTTGCTCTCCCAGAATTTAGCACATAGCTGTGGTGGCACCACAGCTAGATGAGAATGGAACTAATTTCTTGCTAGCTCCATGTATTTTTGCAATCACAGAACATAATAATCAAAGCACATATTAATCAAAACAAATATTAATAACAGAACATATAAATTGCAGTTATCAGCACATATATATTGCAGTTATCAGAATATATAAATTGCAATTAAACTATAAATTGGTTTGTTAATCACACAACATATTTATCAAAGATCAAATAAATTGCAGTTACATTAACAAGAAATTAGTTCCATTCCCATCTAGCTGTGGCGCCACCAGCGGGTACTATTGTAGGCTATGTGCTTTTTTATGGGAGTGCTTATATATCAATTCACGAACTACGAACATAACAGAACTTATTAATTCGGCCGAAATCAACCTGGGCCGAAATCAACAGGCCGAAATCACCGAAGGCCGAAATCACCGAAGGCCGAAATCATTGTATACCAGATAGTACATGTAATTGACCTTAGATATAGACCTCTAGTTTGCCAAATATGCAGGCTTTGTTAAAACATCTAGTGAAACTGAGTAAAATATCAGGTGCAAAACTTGAAAACAACAGATTACATTAAAAAAAACCTTTATACACTAATGTCAATAATTAAATATTGATATCGACATAACCTAAACATAAAATTTTACTCACGGCACATTATGTAGCATTTATTAATAAATTAGTGAGTGAATGATATCAGCATCTTCAACACATGTAAATGTACCTACAAATCTGACAGCCTCCCTTCAGAGTTCAATACAAAATATAAGTTAATATCAATTCTAGTTTTGCATTTAATACCATTATCAATGATTATTTTCTTTTATATATTATAGAAAGATTAGCTAGGTACATTCACCATGCTTTCTGCTTCGTTGTGTAACTGAGCAGCTGAGTTGTGTTGACTTAATATCTTATGGCCGCCACAAACCAATACCCGTCACATCCATGGCAATATCCTGATCTCTCCAATTAGTGATAATGGATGACCGTAGTTCTGTGGTAAAGTTTCAGTTGAAACTTAAAGTATATTATAATTTACCCAAAAAATAATTAGATGGAAACATTATAATATATATTTTCATGATCAAAATACATATCCATGAACTTTTTAGCCAATTCCCTTTTAAAATCTCTTTAATTTTATAGTTGTATATATCTTAATACTTTTTCCCTGGTGTATTTGAACCCAAGCCTGCATATAATACATGTATATTGACATTGTTCCGACATTTGAAAAATATCAAATGCGTTTGCAAATGCATTTGCATTTAAATTACGTTTCTAAAATTAGATACTGAATTTGAAACCATGTGAAATTATTTGTATTTAAATTCATTTCTGAAATTAGGCATTTGCACTTGCATTTGATAGAACACAAAAGATTTGCATTTGCATTTAACATTTGTACCCAACCCTGATAAATAAATACATTGCACTTTATATATTGACAGAATGTGGTGTCAAGATTATAATTAACAAATAATGATTAAACAGTTACAGAATGATTGTGAAATGGGCCTGTTGCAGGTGATCATGAAGTTGGATTTAGTATCAATTCTGGGTCAATTTAGGACATGCCAAGTTGAATATTGCATGGAATAAGATTTTCTCATTGGTATAGCTTGCACATTCAGTTCTCATAACGTAACTTTTTTCTCTTAAACTATTTTATTATATCAAGCTATTTAACTAACAGCACATAATTGTAATGACAAAATAAAGATACAATGTACAGTGAAACATATATGTTTCTCTCTTTTTTCTAGACATTCAGTGCCTACATACACAGTTAATTTAGATCTGCCACCACAGGAACGGTGGAGAGAGGTGACGAAGAACAGAGGTCCGCAGGTATGTTGTAGTGATTGTTATTGGTGTGTACTTGTCAAATTTATTTTGTTTGGTTTATAATAAGATGATTAATATTAAAAACTAATTTTGTTATGTGCTCCGTGCATTGTTTGATGAAATATATGAAAAACTTTATTGTCATTATGCGTGTTATGTGATATAACTAACAATTTGCTTCTCTTTGACTTTTCTTTCCAGATTGCTAGACTGCTTAAGAAATTCAAGCAGTTTCTGTTGAACTTCGGCAATAAAACGGAATTCATTATAAATTTAGTAGATAATGACCTTGTAAGTATTATAGTTTTTACAGTTCAGAGTTTATTAATTTTTACCAATCTCAGGTAAAGGTTAAAAAGTTTAACGTTACAGTTAGTGCTAGGGTTAAGGTTACAGTTAAGGTTAAGGTAAGGGTTAGGTTTCCATAGTTCTAGTGTACCATGATTACTCATACCTGTTTGAGTCAAATCAAGTATTTTTCATGCATCAGGGTTAATCAATAAACAAACTTTCAGTATAAAACTCAAGATAAAACGGTTGACCTTGAATTCGAACTAGACGTGTAGGCCACGGGTAAAAATTGACAACAGATTTTGAAAGCTTACATGTGAATTGTGGGGGGTCAACAATGCTTTGCATTGAATATTTCTCATTGAAAATGGTCATTTTCACTATTTTATTACTGAGAAATTGGTTGCCCGTATCTGTAAATTTTTTAGAATTCCATAAATAATGTTCTGGATTAAATATCTATAATGTACATGTCAACGTCTTCCAAATGCAAAAACTTTCAGCACGAAAGCTCAACTCTAAGGTATATTTTAGATTTTTTCAAAAAAGCTTGTTTTCACATTTCAAGTCAAAATGACCTTGAATTTACCTTCAAGGTCAAATTTGACAGTGGATTTGGGGGTTTTGGGTACATGTTTGGGGTAGTTTATTACAGCATGTTATAAGCAAAAACCAATATTTCATGGTGAAATGAACATGCTTGTAAACCTATTTTTCAGGATTAGAAAATGTAAAAAAAAACTTAATAGTTAAAACTATTAAAGATATAAACTTCAAAGTTCTATCTGCACTGGCCCCAAGTAAAGGGCCTATCTCACATAGCCGAGTGATGCCGAGTGCTTAATAAATTAGGCAGTCGGGAATACACGGCTCTGCACGCAGACCACTCTGGAAAAGCTCGTAAATACACGGCAATACTCGTAGAACGATCGTAAAGTTTTAAACATGTTTAAAACTTTTTAGGATTGTCGCCGAGCAAATTTGCTCTGAAATTAACTCGCCGTGCACTCTGAGAGTACACTTGGTCACTCTGGGAGTACACTTGGTCACACTGGGAGTACACTTGGTCACACTGGGAGTACACTTGGTCAGATTGATTGCTGTGTGGAAGTGATTTCCTCGCCGAGTGGTCGGCGTGTGAAGAAGGCGAGCGATCAGCGAGCGATCTGCGAGTGATCGGCGAGCGATCGGCGAGTGATCGGCGAGCGATCGGGGAGTGATCTGCGAGCGATCGGCGAGACCTTGCTGACTTGCTTTTTCTAGTCATCAAATGAGCAAGAGTGACGCCGATTGATTGCTTTCCAGCGATCTTCATTACTCTGCATCGTCACTCGGCTATGTGTGATAGTGGCTTAAGGGCCAACTTTTGGCACCCTCATTGCTCTGGTTTTGGCTGTGTAGCAGACTGAAAACTGATGTGTTATATTGCAGCATGTGTGATTTTCTTTTTTTGTTGTTGTAAAAACACTTTTAAAGACATTTAATCACAAGATTCAAGGCCATTTGCATGTTGCTAAAATGGTTTTATAGATATATCAACTTTAAATTCTTAACATTTTGAAAATTAAGTCCAGGTTACTCAAACTTGGTCAACTAAAGGAGTCATTCTAAGATACCTTGTGATAAAGTTTCAACCTCAAATTCAAACATTCATTCCGAAAAAGTAGGAATAATACCAAACATAGGCTACGCTGCAGCAAAACCTCAGCGAATCCCACACAGCACACAGGCATCATTAAAAGTGTTCAGTGTTCGTCCGACAAGCAGGAGGGCAGGGTGTTACACTTTCATTTCCAGAGCAGAAATCCAACCCACACTTTCGTTTCCAGAGCTGAACTCTTAACACTAATGCACTTACCCTAATGAAAGTTCATATAGTAACACTCTATTAGTCTAGTGGTGCCTTTGATAATCAAACTGATATATGTCAGCTATGTTTTACAAAATTAGGAAAAAATTAAAATATTTATTTATTTTATTCCGGAGCAGAACTACTGCACCTACATACTTAAAACTTTGTCACAATATGTCTGAAATAGTACAGAGGTGCCTTTTGGTATCTTGTGGCTGTAAATACCAGCAAATATTTAAAATGGAGAACATTTTTACTTTCAAACTTCCATACCAAAGACACCATTTACCCTACATGAATGAAATTTATCAGTAACATTGACCCTTTCACCTAAAATTCTGAAATAATTCACATTTGTCGAGCACATAGTATAATGCTATATATATCATTGAAAAGAGGGTATTTCAAGGTTTCAAAATATGTCTTTGGGATTTCTTTATCTTAATTTGTAGCCGAGTTAAAAGCAGTCAAAAACGCAAGTTAGGACCCCTGTACCACCTAGACTAATTTACCAAATGGGCTCATTTTTGGTGTGGTAGTTTTACTAGGGTAGGACTATACAAATATAAAATAGCAAGCCAAACTGATTATTCCTTCTATGGTTTTCAACATTTTTGTAGTGAAAATTTCTAACATTTATTTTTTAAAAGCCCCCATCTCACATAGCCGGTTTTGCCGCAGTGAACCCATAGTATTACGTCACGGTTATGCAATGCGCTACCCGGCGATACCCGTCGAGTGACTCCTGGGACTTGGGCCAAGCCGGGAGTTTCGCAGCTGGTAGCCTTGGCAAACTCATAAGTCAGCGGATTACCCGTCGAAGTCGGCGGATTACCCGTCGAAGTTGGCGAGTTATCTGTCCCTAATTTTACCCGTAGTAAAGCCGGCAGTTTACTAGGAGTATGCCAACGGGTAGTAGGAGTAAATCGACGGATTCCAGGAGTAATCCGCCGACTTCCACGGGTGACTCGCCGACTGCTACCAGCGTCAGCATCAGCATAGGAAGTGAGGGGGGGGGGGGGGGGTTGTATATACTTAAAAGGCTGCTGCTCCCCTAATTTTAGTCCGATTTCCGTCAAATAAGATTGAATTGTAGTATAGTTCATACTGATTCCATACGTGTTTTTTGGATCGAAAATAGACCAAATATTAAGCGAGTTATTTGTCTGAGAAGGCAGCTAGGTTGGCGGAGGCAAACAGTGGTGCTCCCGCAAACGTCCGCGAGTCTATTGTACAACCCTGCAAGTCACTCCTACAACTCGGCGAGTTACTCCTGAAAGCCGTCGAGTCTCTCGTAGAATTCGTCCCATAATTGGCCGTACCCGCCAAGTCACCCGTACAACCCGTCTAGTCACCCGTACAACCCGTCGAGTCATCCGTAGAACCCTTTTTGCCACCAGAATACGTCGCCAACCTGGCGAAAAAAGCTGTTGCATTTATAACCGTTACGTCATACTACGGCTTCACTACACAAAACCGGCTTTGTAAGACCTAGGCTTAAATCTCCTTTCTGCACTGCGTATTTGTCCACTTAGGTATCTTGAAGAAAATGTGTAGAATTTCCATGGTCCAGTTTATGGATTCCGTGAACAGAAGTTTTTCTTATGTTTCGTGAAATTTGTTTCATGAAATTTGTCACGGAAATTGTGCACATTAAACCGGGCACTAACAGTCTATGTTACTCTAAAAGGCCTATTTCTAGCACTTCTTGAGTAATAGGCTTCTACTTCTTGGGAAGAATAAAAAAATAAATGAAGAAAGTAAAAAAAATACTTACAATAACAATATAAACAATTTAGTGATACATAATACAAAGATACAAAAAAATCACATAACTGACTGGTATTTAAAGGAGGTACACCCCCAGTATAATATACAGTCTCCCTTTAGGGTGGGTGGGGCACAATTAAAAGATTAAATAATTAAAAGATACAGAAAAAAATGAATACAAAAACATTTCAGTCTTATGCATAATTGCAAAGGAAAGATCTTCCACTTAGCTTGAGGTTGCATTGAACTTTCTTCTTTTTTTTCCCCATAGGGATGGCTTGTTGATACATTACCAGCACCTTATGCTGATGAAATAAGAGGCATCTCTAATCAAACTGGCATTCCACTAGGTGAAACCTTCCCTCATGATTTTTTTAATACCTTGCTTGATACATTTCTTTAAATACTAGAAATGAGTGTGTATAAATTTAGATTTCAACCATTTTCAGGAGAGGTATTGCTGTACAATATTTTCTATGAAGTCTTCACAGTGTGCACATCCGTAGTGGCAGAAGATCCTTCAGGTAAGTGTACAGAGCCCTCTGGTGTTAAATGTAAATAGTTGTACATAATGTCCTCTGGTGTGGTTTTCATAAACATTGTCATGCTTTCAAAATATGTGTCTGATTTCACACTAATTATTGGCGTGCTAGCACCAATTATTCGGTTTGTGTTCGGAGGCGTTTTCGCGTAATGCTTCCGGTTTGCCATTTTCCGAGCGGCAAACTTGAACTTACATGTTAATCCAATGAGGCCAGTTCGGGTGTACATTCATGCGTGTATATAGCATTCTTCTACCGTTGCCGTATTTAGTGTACTGCCTTTGGAGTCTTTTGCACTCATGTTATGTTTTATGTGTTCCATACATTTCTTGAAATCGTTGTTTGTTGACTACGCTGCTCCCTCGGCTGTTTCCGGTCACAAGATGGCAAACTCTGACAGAAATGACGGAAGTGCGTTGTACAGCTTCGTGCATGTTCGGGCGAGAGGCCCAAGGCGGGGAATTCTTGCGGTGTCTTTTTTTTTCAGGGTTCAGGACTCTGTTCTAAATATTCTGAATTCATCATAAATTAAATTTAATAACAATTGTTAACACAAAAATTCTTGTATAATGTTTTATACATACAATTATAGGTATACAGTATGTTGGTTTTTGTGTTAGTCTAGGAGGTTTATTAAATGAATTGTTATATTAGCTAAACACTACATGTATTCAAACTTGTAAATCCATTGGTTTTTTTTAGTCATGTTTGTTTAATTTCATTTGCTTGGTCATGGGTGTTGTGTTACTTATAATTAAGCCTGTGTAAACCAACACAAAGAATGCTACACAACTTGCTCACAAGGGGAGTGCAAGGCGTGTTACACTTTCATGGTAGGAGGCGCTGTGAGCAGCTTGAATGCTACAGTTATTTCTCATTCATTTGTGTGAATTGACTAAACTCCTTGGTACACGTTTTCTTGCAGTTCTCAATTAATAAGTATCTCATAATTCATGTGACTATAGTACCAGAAAAGAACAATATTGATTCTAGTTCATGTACATATGATGATAATAGCTTTTATATGGTTCGTCACTACCAGTGACGAAACGACCAATATCGGGTGACGAATCGACCACATTCCAGTGACGAACCGTCAAGTTTTCATGGGTACGAATCGTGCAGTGACGAATGGACCTGTTATCACTTTGTCCCTGGTTAAGAAGGGCAATGTCCCACTGTCCATATTGGCTATTTTTACACTAAAAACCCTCCACAATGTGCTTTTTTCCACATCTGTTTCTTCTGCATAGTCCTCGTACTGATATATACTACATTTTGCTAGTGTTTCAGCACACACATACTGCACGCCATTTGCACATTTCTATGTGCTCTAGTTTGTTTTACATTCCCCTCAGTTATCAGTTATCATGCAGTGGCCACTCGTTGTATCATTAGTTTGCATTTTATTATTTCTCTCTCCTGTTTAGGCAATCTAGTCCATGCCCGTAACCTGGATTTTGGTTTATTCCTTGGGTAAGGAATATTAACAACTTTTTCTTTACAAGTAAATTTTTGCAAATTTTTACACTGAACAGACAGGAAACCTAATCATGTTATTATGTTATTCCTTCCTGTTATGCAGATGGAATGCTGTGAACCACACTTGGGAGATAACACAATCATTACGTCCATTGATCGTCAATCTGAACTTTGTGAAAGGAGGAAAAACCATCTTCAAATCTGTCAACTTTGCTGGCTACATCGGTTTGCTGACAGCTGTGAAACCCGTAAGATTTTGCAAAAACCTTTCCTTTAAAGGCCAATTATGTATATGTTGTTCCATAACTTATCCAATGACATGCGTAATATTTCCAAAGCTATGCCGCAGTCATAAATGTCACATTTGTATTCATGAATTTTCCTCTCTGGGTGCAGTTTACATTGTCCAATAGGTGTCTCTGAGGTGCTCTTATCTTTTCCACCAGGGGGTGTTCACAATGTCCATGGATGAACGTTTCAATGCAGATGGGGGTTATATCGGGATTCTGAAGTGGATCATTGGCGACAGATCAGGCAAATGGATGGGATTCCTCACAAGAGAGGTTTTGGAAACTGCTCAAAGTTACAGCGAGGCCAAAGAGCGTTTAGCGAAAACACCAATGTTGGCCCCTGCCTATTTCATTCTTGGAGGAAATAAATCAGGAGAGGTAAAATGTCTAAAAAAATTTTTGTTGAGAGTATTGTAATATATTTGTATTGTCATTTATTTATTCTATTCCATTCAGTTCCATTTATTTGACTTTGTAATTTTAAATAATTATCATAGAATGGAACTGATGCACCCTCTAATCTTACAATGTTACTCATTTTGATCTGTTCATTGACTGTGAACTGTATCATATTAAGAAATATTCCATATATCTCACCTAAATGCAATCCACCTATTTTTAAACAACAAGAAAAATTCAGTATCAAATTGCCTCTGCGCCAAGTTTAAATATTAATAATTACACCTTGTTATTTGTTGACTAAGTTTGACTTATTATTTGTCTGATTAACATTTACGTTATCATTATAAGTGCCCCAACCTCAAATAAAAACATTTTGACCTAAAAAAAGGGTAAAAAATGTTCTCCTTTGTTCTGAACTGTTTGCCCTTGCAAACGACTAAATTATGTTGTAATTCATCACTGATATTGTCTTTTCAGGCTTGCGTAATAACAAGAGCTCGTGATAAGGCCGTGGATGTTTGGGACATAAAGAACACTCCCGACAAATGGTACATCCTGGAGACCAACTATGACCACTGGCTCAAACCTTTTTTCTTGGATGACCGACGAACTCCAGCTCATAACTGCATGCGCAAACTTACTCAGAAGGTGCGTAGTTTCATCGTAATTGCATCTTGTTTTTTGTCAGACATCCTGCAACGGCATCTTGTTTGCAATTGTATTGAACTTTGCCTTATATTTTCAGAATGTTAACTTTGGTGGAATTTTTGATGTGCTGTCATCAAAACCAGTTCTCAACAAGGTATTAACATCTATAATCCGTTATGTATCATAATATTAACTTGTGTGTGGCTGCATAAAATGAGATTGTAAATAGCTATTTCTCTGAATCAATTTTTTTAAAACACCTTTCTGTCTTGTTGTATACTTTTAAAATGTTCCATGTCTTTATTAAAAATGAATTTTTTGTGTTTGTTAGCTGACGACCTACACTGCTCTGATGGAAGTCCGGACTGGGAAGGTGGAGACATATCTGCAGTACTGTGACGACGATACATGCTTCCCTTGGTGACAATAAATCTTGCAGTAATATCTAACTAATATAATACTGGCAAGATTTTAGAAATCCAGTCTGCTGATTTTTTGGATGATACATTCTGCCTTAGGTAAATTTCGCTTGTAATTTTAACTTTTTAAGTTTCATAAATCTAGGCTGTTGCAATTTTTAGCACTATTTTGAAAATGTGTTAAACAATATATATCTGACATTATGATTATGATTATACTTTATGGTTATTTTAGAGTACACATACTGTCACATTGTAACATCTAAACTTTACTGGGTCATAAGCATGATAAAAGAGACATCAATGCTTTAAAACATGACCTTTGGTTTTGCATTGCCTTAAAGTCACAATGTCTAACAATAGTGCAATAGTGGTGACATCACAAAGTATTTAATTTGAGCTAACCAGATGGATTGAAATTTGTACAATATATTCAAATATTTTTAATATAAGATTATCTGTGCAACAATCGGCAGTTATTTAATTTTTCCTGGATATATTTGATCTTAGGTAACCTGAAAAACAGCAACTTTAGTCTTATTTGTTGAGATCGAATGATGGGAACATTTTAGTTTGTTAAGTGTGAAGTAATTAAGCTGAACTAATTGGTACTTAATGATGCCTCAGGATGTAGAAAAAGAGTAATTTCTAGCTTTTTATCTATCGGTAACCAAGATATATTAAGCCGATTAAAAAAACTTATTTCCGAACAATTGGACCTCACATGGCCTGACCCAATTTTTTTAATGCCTTAACTTCTCTTTAAAATTGAGAAGATATATGATAGTGTTATCATATGACTTTTAACTTTACCATAAAAGACTCAACCCATCTGAATGTATTTTATTTTTCTAACAAAATAATTGGAAACGAAAAGTTCTTTTTTCAATCCGCCTGTTTCAAAGATACCCAAACATATTGCAGGAGTTGGTTATATAACAGGTATTGCTTATACTGTGATAAAACGTCATGTTTTCTGTATATATAAATATATATAGGAATCCTTTGTCTATTTGTATAACATTTATTTTCTGAGTAGCAATTTTTAAATGTGGTGTAAATACTTTTTACTGTCATGAGCCTTGTGTGTAGTGTCCTAAGTAATTGTTACAATGATACTGGGATTCACTTTGTTTTGACGGATTTTATTAATATTTCATCATAAAAGCCTGTTATTATTATTATTTCTTTTTTTTTCAAATATATTGAACATTTTGCTATGGAGTTTCAGTGATGTAATAATGACAGTGTAACACATTGTCAAATATTTTTTAATAAATGAATACATATATACAAATCAACAACATTTTATTGCTTTCATTCTCTCTCAGTAATATTCAATAGCATTTATGCAGTCTGTATTACACACACAATATCAAAGCAGATCATTTAACAGCATTCTAAGAAAGGTATATAGCTAGAGAACACATTATTTCTATATGCAGCATTGGGCTATCCAAAAAAGTGCATGTATATACAATGGTTCACATAAATACAATATATATGAATACTGACCATCAATTGATTTAGGTTTCCCCAACTCGAAATATCTGTCTGTTACCAGGTTACTTGGCTCTGCAAGTGTGAGAGTGCACTCAGAAGTTAATTGCAATCACTAAAAGTTAATTGCAATGTGCCATTCAACTTTACTTAGTGTTCATTCATTGCAATAGAGTCACCTGCCTGTGAACATGTAAGTTCATTATGAGACTCAGCATGCAGCTATTTCGAGTTAGTTTTAGTGATTTTTGGTAATTGCAGCACCCATAATGCAGCAGTATTTTAAACAATTAGAATTTTCTTTGATTTCACAATTACACCAAGGTGCACCCCATTGTAATCACAATTTGCAATATCTGCATTGTATAATACAAAAAACTCCTATCTTCTTTATCATACAGTTTCATTGAAGAATATTTAGAAGTTTTATGTGAACATTGAATACAATCTTAGAATCTTTCAAAAAGTGATGCACTAATATAATTTAATAACACTTTTAATGTCTGATCATTTCCCAGGCACAATGGATAATTTCATTGAAATATATATTCCTGTAATGCCATTAAAAAGTGTTAATAATGTAAACTCTATTTACAAAGAACTAATGATGATGTTCTGATATTTGGTGATCATGATAACTTTACAATTATCACAGTCAATGTCAGGTTAAGCCAGCTTGTGTCTCGTTGGCAAAGAAATTGATATGCATTGGGAAATGAGAATCCTCTCTGGCTGTTTTGGTGGATATAAGTTCAGATCCGTAGATTAGATGAATACTTTATTTAGTGCTAAGTTATTGCAGAGAAATTAACTAACTCTGTTGTGAACAAATGAAATGGAGGTGTACAGAAATTACAACCATTTTTTCGGCAGTGTGGTGGTGGGCAAGTGACTTGTCAGCTTTGTGTGGGTTTATCAAGAGGTCTTCTGTATGTTGAAATTTTAAATTCGAAGGTATAACCTATTGATTCTTCATCCTCAATAGCGGGTGGGGGGGGGGGGGGGGGGTTGAATTTTATGTCTTACGAAGAACTGTAATTTCAGTGCTAAATTATCACGTTTATCACGGTATTATCTTTCTGGTCTATTTTGTTGTAAGTTGCTTTACGAGATCTTTGGCGTGCCCATAATATCAAGATGTGAACAAGACAGCTGGCAGTAATTATCCCATTCAAAGGGATGAAGTTCAATTGTCTCTGACCCTTGGTCAATAAAGCTTGAGAAATGCATTGCTGTCACAACACCTAAATCATCTCTGGTCACAGTTTTGTGCATTGCATCAAGAAGCTCATTGTGGAAGTATCTGAATTGTGAACCTTCCATTTCAGATGGCAGATTTCTGTATTACCAGGTTTGCATTCAAGTAGCCCAGTCGAAATGATGGTATTGCTTCTGTAGCTATGCAGTATGTGACCACATTTACACATCCTCCTATGCTCTGACATTTACTCGTGAACTAGACCTACTTCTCTGTTTCTTGACAGTCCTATGGCTATGAGGACACCCAAGGGTTGTGCTGCGACTGAGTTGCTCCCGGCTGTGACCACGGGTGCATGTATGCCTCGGGTAGCCTTTTGAAGTTTCCCAAGGAACTGGAGTGTTGACACTTGGGCTGGGGAGATCTGCCATAAGAGTGAGATCTTGCAACAGGTCAGGGGCTGACATTGTGATCAGTCTCTTGGTTGGTGAAAGGTGTACTAGTCCCATATGCGCAGGAAGAGTGCCTTGCTTTTCCCACACTCCAGAGCGAGATCGGTTGTGCCTTACTCTGCGGGGTGGTACTGGGGGTGGACCAGCTATCTTGTAGTCAGTTAAGTCTTCTTCCCAGGTGTAAGGGTCATACCCAAGACAGTTTAACATGGAGTCTTTGCTGGCTCGCACAGTCCTCAGCTGGGGTGAAACAAGGACCAAGGGAGGAGGTTTACGAACAACATAGCGACACTCGTCGTAATACTTTGGGTGTGTATCGATATCCTTGTGGTGGCTGCAGTAGTCATCTTCCTCATCTTGGAGGGGAGGGGTGGCTAGCAGATTGCGGCCTTGCAGCTCATCCTCCAGAGTTGGCCAGTTCTTGTTTGATTTCTTTTCTCGCCGGGCTTTGCGTAGGTTGGACGAAGACGCACCCGGGGAGCACGCGTAGGGCGACTCCGTAGGCAACTTGTAGATGGAGCCATCATGGATAGTAGGCTCCGGCTGCAGGTTGTTGAAAACCACGCGCATCTCGTCCAGCTTACGCTCAGCCTTCTTTCGTCTGAAACACAAGAACCTAAGGTCAGAGAGGGCAACAACATGTGATATGGAACATCACTGTGGATCATTATAACTTCAGAATTTGAGACGCTTGTCACATCAGACACACTAAGTTTGGCACATGCGTGATCTGGGTGTGACACACCTCTCACGAGATATTTGTATTCACCGACTACTACCTTTGCATGCGATCACTGATAGGCTGAAAATTGCATCAAAGTTACTGCTATTAGTTATTCTGGAGCTCCTTTGCTCCCGATCTTGATGCACGGAACTCTCATTACCAAGCAAGTACACTGAGTAGCAGTTTTCTCTAAATTTGGCACACAAGGTCGGTGTGGCCTCAGACGAAACTTTTTATGCACTAACTGCCACCAAGTCTAGATGGGGATTCTTTAATCATGCAAGTTACAAATTTGTACTATATCAAGTATTTTGATAAGAGGCATCCATTGAGTGTTGTCTTAGCATATATGGTTACCTTTGATACCTGTGAAGGTGTAATAATTCAGCATTATTGATATTTAATAAAGTGAAAGTTGACAATGGATTTGTATGGATCACCCATTCCTCTTTATTCAAATGAGATCCTTTGCTTACTTAACTTAGATGGAAAATGTAGTGGCCTCAGTGATGTGATATGTTTCTAATTTTGAGGTAAATTAGGTGTATGGTAAATGTTACAGTATATTATAGTTGATAGCTCTATGTGCTGTAATAGGCAGGCCTACTGTTGTATGTGTTGTACCTTAGTTGGCTTTTATGAAGATGTTACGTGATTAAATAGATCAATATAGATATGACTACAGTTTAGTATGATCTATACAAAATTCTGTGTGAATAGTTGTGAGCTTGTCTTAATGGTGAGGTGGTCTAATATGGTGGGATTCACATACTTAGCCTAATGCACAAACTACTACATGTAAGTGACCTGCTCTTACCCTAAGCATGCAATCTGTTGAAGTATTCTTTACATGTGCATGTGATGAAAGCTAAATCAAACCATGTATTGTAGCTTGTGCATCAAGAACTCTTTCACCAACCCCTAATAGCACAGAGAGAGAGGGAGGGAGGGAGGGGGGGAGAGAGAGAGAGAGAGTGAGAGAGAGAGAGAGAGAGAGCATGCCACAAGTGGTCTCTGTTTTGTATTATAATCGCTGCTGCAGCTGCTGCTGAATACAGTGTGTATCCGGATGGAGTGGGACATCAGAGGGAAACCAGGACCCTCAGCTGCATCAACCACTATGCTCATTGAGGGCTTTGATGCTTGTTGTTCATTATATGAGAAGCCAAGTTTCAGCTCTCCTCTATTGATGCAGGACATCACGTAATGATCCTATTCAACACCAGAGGTCGTGGTGATAACCCTCTTGGTCACGTGTTCTATGTTAGGTAACACTTGTTCTATTCTAAAACCAGAAGGAAACATATTGTAATCCCTTGTGACAGCTTTGTAATTACTGCCAATTTGTGGTCAGGCTTTGGTCACCCCAGGTTTATTTTCTTTTCCTTATGTTCTCAAAGTTGAATCAAGTTCAGCCTCTTGGATGTTCTCTTTGTTCCACAAATCACACTATTTTCAAAAAGGTTCTTACCAATTGCTCAAAAGCAGACAGACCTCTTTTGTCCATTGTTTCAGTCTTTATTAATTGGCCACATCTGACCTTAAAGTCATTCTGCTAACTAGCCTGATTGATATTCTTCAATCTATTGTCCAAGTCTTGGTTCTGACCACAGAGAAGTCTTCAAATCAGTCCAAACACGAAGTGCTAGATGAACAAGACCGTAAAAGTTTGGTATTTTATTGGTTCTCGTTTTTCTTATTTTCATCTGTCATCTAGTTATCTGTGACGTCTCTACGTGCATCGTCACTGTATCAGCTTGTCTTTATATCAATGTATTGTCACACCAATCTTGAGTTTGTTGCGCTGTCAGTCGTTGTTGTCATATTGTCAGAATTTTGTGTTTCTGCTTTCACCTTGCCTTTTACCACAACAGCGCATGCTTAAGTAGTCCAGACAGACATGTGTTCATGTAAACTGTCACTGCATATATCTTCACCTGATTATCTTCAATTCATTAAGAATGTTGTGTTGATATGTCCATCCAAAAATGCCTTCTTTGCCTGTCATCAACCAAAACAGCTACCAACAGACTGGTACAAGTGCATGACCACCATTTCCCTGATTTGTACCTGTCGCTTTGTCTTTGTGGAACCATCACCATCATGTGCCATCAGTTTGCCACACAGTGATGTATAAATTGAATAACCGATAACCAAACCACACTGGTGGACAGTATTTTCAATTAAGTGCTCTTGACATTCCCGGGCCTCCTCTTGGCAAGGGTGGTAATCCTTGGGGTGAAGACCTCGAACCTCATTGGCCGACATAGGGCAACGTGCAATGCCCGCTGTAGTATGCCTGCCTAGCTCCTCCATACTAAATATAGACGTAGATGATATTTTTCAAATTAAAACATCTTTTAGCATATTAATACTGATCCACACATTTTAACAGAAAATTTATCACAAAATAAGCATGTAGTGTCTCTGGTCTTTATGTCATCCTGTCTACAGATAATGATTTTTCAACCATTTGTCTGTCTTAGTGCACACATTTCATACATTGAAATGTTTTAAAATTTCACTTTGTCAGTTTGTCTTAGTGTCCGTCATTCTGTCCTTTGCATTGACCAAATGTAATTACAGTCTTAGGTTGAAGTGCTCAATCACTATTTTACTATCCACAAAAAAAACAAGCACTGTGTAGCACTATACAGTATACACGCTACTAAGGAGAGTCACTCATGCTATCTTCAGTGACTATGGTGACAAACAACAAAGTGAAGACATTTAACAAAATATCCATCTACCATCTACGAAAAGCCTATCTTAATTGCTGAACAAAATCTAAATTGACCTGTGCCACATCTACTAACAACTTGTGCTGACCAATATCCTTGCACCACACAACTAGAATATCTTACCTTGGATATTTTACTTTGCTGTGGACATCTAACCATGAGTACCTGAGGAATCAGTTATTTTAACATTTAAATCGATGAATTACTAATATTTCACTTACGACATGAACACAGTTAAAGCACAGTTGCAGTTATATTTAGCATGTTGACTAAAACATGAATTTAAAGCAGTAGTTTTAATTATTGATTAATATTATTAATGGAGTCCATATGATTAATTATTCATCAACAACACCAAACATCAACTTAAATCAAAGTTTAGTCAATCAAAATAAGGGCTTATACTGAGTTTATGCTTACAACTGGACTTAACTAGGTCAACAGTATTGAAATGAATAAAATCCAGCAACACGCTTGAACCTTTTTATTAAGACTACCCATACCAGTGCCATGAAAAAGTGGTCTTAATGGTGAAAAGGCTTTCTTCTGACGTCTATGGCAAGTACTTGCCATTCACAAGTGAGAGACGATGAAGATGCCCTTCCCTCGCATTGGAAATGTCTAATCTTATCTGTACAATTATTGTTTTGTGAAATTTATTAGCTCATGTAGAGTACCAGGTCAATATTTGAGCCTGCAGGACTTTCAATTGAGCTGGTCGGTGTCTTAACCATTAAACCACCCAACTGATGTATCTGATGCAGGAGAATTGTGCTAAATTATGAGGCTTTAATACAGAGGTTCATTGGGTTCACTTTGGACCAATACAGAGGTAGTCTCACAGGAAGGTTCAAGTGTAAAAGCACACAAGATTTCAACATTAAACACGCACAACAATCTTCACATGAAATTCTTGAAAAGTGGTCAAAAACTTTCCATGTATAATGACTATTACCACCAGACAATGTAGACCTATCATGCTAAGCACACATGACAAGAGGCCACACCATTTACATTATATTCAAAGCAGTTTCATGTATGCAAAAGAAAGCTTTGAAAAAATAAGCTCACATAACATGTATATGCTGTAAACTAAAGTGCATAAAAGCAATTTACATGACTCAGTGGTGTACAGAATACATCATTTAAATGGGATGACATTTATACACCTATCTTCCTGGTGCTTAGCCCGTCTCGAATTCAAAGACATAGTACTGACTGGGGTCTACTCGAGCGCCCTCTGTGAATGTGTCACTGAAATAGAGAGCGCATGCGCACACCGTGATCACATGACTTCCATCGACCAATAAGATGTTACGTTGCGTCCAAATGGAATATGGTGAACGTCCAAATGGGATATGGTGACAGCACTGTTTCGTTCACTTTAATTTTATTTTGTCTGAATTCTTGAATATGTAAATCTTGAATATGTAGATTAATTCTATCACATTTACTTATATTAGGCTAATTAAATCAGTTGCAATAGTTCTGACGTAGTGGCTTCCACGAACAGACGTTTAATAAAATAAAAATGATACAATTTACATGACAGAAAAGAAAATTTTAAGTTTAATGTAGAGTACACAAGACATGCTGGATTATGCTGTGTTCTACGACTGATGCCTTCATTTGTATTTTGATATTCTTAATCATATCTACATGTATATATATATATATATAAATACATGCTCCATGCTACATTAACTGGTTGTTTATGTATTTATTTTTCAACCAGTGCATTAATAGGGGACCAGAATACCACAGCACAGCCACACACTAAACACAAATGAATCACAAACAACCATTAAAAAAAACAACAAACAAACACTCCACAATCACTTTAAGAGGTGCTGTTGACCATTTAACCACAACACTGACTGCAGGACCTACCTCAGTCTTTCTCTGCAGCTGCAGGCACAGAGAAAATGAATTAATCAATAAAGTCACAGGCAACAAGCATGAAATGAGACATAATCTTCTTAAAGGACCTTTATGCCTGGGGTGTGAAAGTGGCTATTGCAATTAGTCAATTACCCTCACAACCTAGTCAATTAGGCAATTGTGAGAGTATCTAGAGGGTTGCCAAGTATAGCTATGTCTGAAAAATTCATTAGTTAACTCTTCTGTGGTCTGTTCCCACTTGTTATTGGTAATTGCCGTTGATAGCGTTCGTTGCGGTGCTATGTGTCAACTATTTTCTGGACCGCACTGGCTACTAACCAAGTCACACAGGGAAAGTCTGTAACTTTGGTCTAAAAGTGCTCTAGATGCCCCAAGCTATGTCCAGCTTATCTTTAATCACATCTAAGACCCCCTTTTCACCTCTTATTGTCTTTTACAGCTACTACTGCCTCAAGGAAGATGTGCCCGTGTCTGTGTAGTTGGCCTGTGTAGTTGGTGCATTATTTTGGTCAATTTGGGAGATTTCTTTTTTGTATAGTTGTTCCGTATAACTTAGTCTCCTTAGTAGCCACTTTGAAATGTTTTAATTCTATTCAACATCTAAATCTATTATGCAAGTCTGGCTATTCAACCTAACTTTTACATATCTACAGAATAAAAAGTGTTCTTTTAGTATTTATGCATTGAGAGATGATGTAAATTGTACTTTAGGAGCTTCCTATTGATTTTTGGAATTTTCAAACATCTTCACAACTACAAATTCAATGGATATACCGAAGTATATAATGTACATCAGGACCACCCCATAAAAAAAAGCTATGGCCCAAGACACACATAAAAGCAAAAAAAAATAAATATAAAATACGATGGTTTGACATTTGAGGTAGCCTTTATAGTGAGATGATTAAAAGGTGGTTGATTACTGTAATACATAAGCTGAACACTTTCTATCTATATTTGAATAACCTATATATATAATGTATATATTGTATTTCATACACTAATCGTCCGAATTGTTAAACAAGGAAAAAGATACACATAAAGAATATTTATGATGAAAGACCGAATGTTCTTTTCATCTCACGTGTCAGTTGCCTTAGCAAGAAAATTTAAAAAAAAAAGGAAGATATCTGGCAACTGGTGATATCAGGAAATATGTTATTGTCAATTTGATGAAAAAAACAAAAAAAATAAATTCTCAGGCTGGGTTTGAGCCGATATCACTGCAATCAGCAGCAGACCGGTCTTATCCATTCTGCCATCACATTTGACTTAGTATCCATGGTTTTTTTTGGAAGTGTATGCATCTGTGTTTTATAAATAGCTCACCTGAGCAGTAGCTAGCAGTGCTCGAGCAATATGTTTAGCTTGTTTTAATGCAGTAATACTCCATAGTTATAGGTTCAATTATGCCTAAAAACTTTAATTTATAATCTTTTGAAGTTGTAACCAAGGACTTTATCCCAAAATTAACTAAAACTTAAGGTGAATACTGCATTAGTTGTGCTGGAGCATTTCTGGGTCGAATACATTAAAATAAGTGAAGAGGCCCCCGATGGGTTCTTCATAGTTGAATAACCAATCAAATCAAAGCATCTGCAAGACTACCCTGCCTGGGTCCTTGACCTAATTTCTTTCACCCACCAAAGTTAACGTTCCTAATATATACCTGGCATTGCTACAAACTATATCTGTCATAGATATATTGTGTCATAGGAGGGCGGGGGCTGCAGGTCTTATTTCCAGCATTATATTGTTATAGCTCTGTATTTTTGGAGCAACTTTGCACCCCAAATATCTCCTTGTTTACGACCGTGCACAGTATAAACCGAGACCTGCATTAAATTGTAATCAGGGGTTTAACACAAGTCCTTTTTGTCAACAGTTTTATGAGTTTATTCATGGCTTCTCCATTTACCTGGTGAAATCAACATTCTGTGTGCATCAGCTGACCTTTTACTTGACCAAAAACGTAAACGTATTTGCCAAACCAGTACAAATTGTAACCTAGTACAGAGCACTTAGATGGCCTACATTTTTGGATTCTCCGTTTAATTGGTGACGTCGCCATTCCTGTGTATCAGCTGATCTTTCACATGACCAGAGGAGGTCATCTGATCTTTGGGGTGTGCAAAATTAATCCCAAAATGTCTGGGAAAACATCGAGAATCTGGGAAAAGAACAGACTATCTGCATTGCACAGGTGCACACTAGTTGCTTGAGTAAACACCCCTCAGACCGCCCTCATACAGATGTAATAAACTTCTGCCATTAGTCATACAAGGAATGTACAGGCAAATCTTAGAATAAGATGATGGGAAAACAACAAACCACACTATTTCTGCTGCTATATCTTTGACTGAATTGCTATCTTCAACTAGATTATTTGTACAATACAACTTTTTTTAAAGCGTTTGAAGCTGGGCCTAGCTGTTGATATCAAGTGTGGCTTGATGCTAAACTAATGCAGCTATCCATATATTGTGTGTTCATTTGCATCCAATCATCCTGCATGTAATCTATGTAAAAGTTTTGTCCATGTAATCTTAATAAAAAACCTTACAGGTAAGATGTTGAAGTTTAGAAACCTTTTCCGTGTGCATCATCCTATATACCCAGGTATGCTTACTACCGCTGTAGATGTTATACACAGGTGGTCTTAACAGTGAAGTTCACCGGCAGTATGTACATCCTTAGTATGTGGACCCATCCATGATATCTTGTTGGGCCTTCGTGCAGCTGCTGAGCATGTCTTGGTATGATTGCTTAGTCTGAACACAAATGCAAACTCATCATAACAAGATACTGCTCATGGTCATATAACAGCAAAAAATGGCCATAATAACAAGAAGTGGACAATGGTTTATACAGGAAGCAACGGTATTATGACTAGGATTGACCTGACAACAGAGCTATGCAGCACAGAAAATTCATATGAGTTTCTATCCTTTGATTTATAATCGGTAATTATGCTTTTAATCGATAATGGGACATAATAGGTCCTAAGTCATTTTCCCCACAAACTGCAGAATCAGTAACGATAACAATAAGGCTACTGCTACTGAAAGGACATTTCTGGACTTAAATTTAAACGAGAAGCTGCGGGGTGGCCTAGCGGTTAAGGCATCAGTCATTTAAAACATTGGCCAGCTCTGTTGTCAGATAGCTGGTGCCTTGCACTGGGCTTCTATGCTTAGGCAAGTAAAACTCATGTTGAAAATGTGAAAATAATGTGAATTCCAAGCCTTATCATCTCATTATCGTGTCTGCCCCTGGCAGCTGATCATTTTACCTGACTAATAAGCTTCAGACCAGTAGGATTCTTGAGACAATGCAATAAATGATCTATAAATTCCTTTACTTGTACCATATTGCCTAATTAGCGTCTAACCAACGTCTTAGTCCTACGTTTTGCTAGCTCATCACGTCTTTGTGACGTCTCTGACGTGGGCAGGTAAGCGTCACAGAACGTCAGAAGCAACGATAGCGCTACGTACAAGATGCCAAGACGTGGCCAGCAACGTCAATGACCAACTGGACAGGGTTAGGTCTTATCTGGACTTGTCAGCAGTCCTCTGAATGCATGGATTTTCTTAAGTCCTCTTTCATTGCTTAAGAATAACAATAGCAAAGCAAATGTTGCTTTTCTCGACCACAATAGAAACAAAACAGTTCTTAAGAAACTTCGAAATTGAGAAAATAGCTAGAATCCCAAATTGAATTAAGACCAGAGTTAGAACTAGTGAAGTTGAGTTAGAACCTGTGAAGTTGACTAAAAATCAAGGCGATATTTCAATATATAGTGAAACACCCTTTTAGCATCAGTTGGCAAGTACTAAAATTTGATGTGGTCTCCATATTGGAAATAAATCATAAAATATATTCAAATATATTTTAGAGATTAGATTGATAGGCCCTGGGTAGTATTCAAGCAAAAACAATAAGTTAGCTGTTAATTAACTGAACCTGAATTTTTAATTTCAGCATGAACTTTTCAACATTCAATAACTTTACCTCGTTATCATTTATTGCCTACAAATACAATTAATATAATAATGTTGAATATTGCATAATACATAATGTATCATGCAATATTCAAAATCTACCGATGTGGCCAAGAAATTTTCATTTGTCAGCGTTTTGAAATGTATATTATACCTTTAGAAAGAAAGATAGATAGATAGATAGATAGATAGATGTATAGATAGATGTATAGATAGATGTACAGATTGATAGACAGACAGACAGACAGCTAGACAGACAGACAGACAGAACGACAGATATATATATATATATATATATATATATATATATATATATATATAGATAGATAGATAGATAGATCGATACACTGTTGGAATACATTACTTCAAATGTCCATTCACAAACTAAACAACAACCCAAAAGGTGCCTCACTAAACTGTTCAGTTATAAGGTTCCTTGCCGATATATCTGTCTAAAATCTATCTGTCATTCACATCACTAAATGTTACAGCATCATAAATAAATTTTCCTATACTGGGAAGTGGGACTATCAATTTTCATAAATATGTTACACATCTGACAGTTTTAATTGCAGCTAATCACGACTTTCAAGGCTTTATATTAACGCTAGGTGTCACTTTACAACGTCAAGGCAGCTTAAAGACATTTTTGCTCCGAAAAATTCAAGTCACTCAATCATTAAATTTGTAATTTCAGTTAATCACATATTTTAAGTTGGAATCTAATTACTTGCAATTTTAAGTTTGCATGGGTTGCAATAACCGTGGATTTTAATGCAGTGTACTGCCAACATGCATACTCTGCTTACATTGCCTGATGCATAATCATTTTAGAACTTAGTACTTGTAATGGTAGTAGTAGGAGTAGTAGGAGTAGCAGTAGTTGTAACCAGGACACTCTAAAATGTGCTGACTTCAGCTTTGAGCAAAGACCCCCACATTATATTATGGGATAGATGAGTCAATAGTGTGGAATCCAAGTCTCATCATCACATCTGCTTCTGGTGGCTGTAATGACACTGTCTGGGCTTGACCATTCATATCAAACACAATATAATCGAATTCAATTATATCGATCATCGCACATTAAAACATGAATTCAACGTGTCATTTTCCCTATTACTTGTTTGCAACACTGCCTGTAGCAATTCAGCTTTAGATAATAAGATCTGAAGAAAAAGTGCGTTTGAGGTGCAGTGGAAAGATCCATTGAAGCCTCGTTTTTCATGCTTTTAATTATTCAGATATTGAGCCCAATATTTTTTAGGTTCACACACAAGTATGGGTGCATCTCTTAACAGGCATTGTGTGCATGCCACATTATTCTGTATCAATGACAACGTGCATTGAAAGAAGTTATTTTAAATGCTGAAATCACCCATGGATTATTTTCTACTTCAGCAGATATTTTGATACAGAATTTTTGTGCTTAAAGTTCAAATTTACATTTTTTATTATTTCATTGTTTGTCTAAGAAATACCCAGATAGCATTCCAAATCGGGCCAGCGTCGTTGCCAACGCTGGATACAGTAAATGTTAATGATAACATATTTTGATGGAATATAACTTATTGGCCTACTGGTTAAAGTGGTGTACAATTCGTCCTCGGTCCTGGATTTGATTCCCAACTGGGCAACCTTTACAGGGCATTAGCCATTTAAAAGGGATTAATATTGTTGATATACGGGTAAAAGAGACAGCTCATGCCTAAACGTTTCTCCTCAGTCAACACTTTATATGGCTGTGAAAAATGTACTGATGTATATTATACTGGTCCTTATGGCGAGGTTGTTTTAATTGAAAGTATATAACGCAAGAGCACAGATGGGCTCAAACGTATTGCCGGACGCACGAAATAGTCCTATAGTCATCGCTCTAGATTGCTTTGGAGAGAGAATATAATATCCTAATTCTGGCGGTATTATATTCCTTGTATAATATTTAGCAACTTTGAATCGAGGACCATAGGGTAATAGTGGCTGGGTTAGTTGTGTGAGAATTTTGGTGAGTTGCTCTAAATGCTCTAAATTATCGCGGCTCGAGGGTCCCGGTCAGGGACAGGGCTAAAACTTAAAAGTGTTCCTAATATGTTGGTCGTCTTAACAGTGAGATGGTATTATTTTGGACTTTAAATGGGAAAATGATGACAATTAAACCTCGCCATTAAGATAAACATTTGCACACATTTGCAGGTCATAATAGCAAGGTAGCCGTTACACTGCATACAGTGCCTACACTTAAACCAAGTTAATTGCTTTACTCGTTTCCGAATGAAATTGTTCTGTTGGAATTAATATATTCTTCAATTACTTAATTTTGACATGTGTATACTATGAAAAAATACCATTAAAAGTAAGTAGATTTATTTAAGAAAATTTCCAATATTATCTCACCTTCTGTGGAGGTAAAGTGCCAGCACCAGTAAGAGAGTGATCAGTAAAATGGCAGAAACCACTCCTAACACCATTCCTGAAATAATAAAGAAAATATAAGATACATAATAGACAAAGAAGTACTCCTGAAAAACAATCAAAATGTGGGACTTCCTAGAACACTTTACTGAAAAAAACCCAAACTTTACATGGGATTACAAGATATTGATATTCCCTTTGTGCTGGCAATCATGTCAAATCGAGGTACATGTCTGCCTTTGATATGAAACAGAATGATTCATTATGAAAAAGTAGGCAATTGTGAAAGAAAACATAAGCGAAGCAGATGGATTTCACTCAAGTCAGGAACAGCGTCTACGAGTGCATAAAATATTCAAAGGAAATTGGGAAGCGTTGCTGCTTGTTGGTGTCTACATCTTTGTAAATTGGATCAATGAGAATACAATATCAATGGCAGGCATGTGTGTAATTGTGTTAGAAGAAATCGTGTTAGAAAAAACTGCACCCATCTTCAAGATGTGGAATCATGCCATTTTGCACAGACAATGCTAAATAGTCTACTGGACAGCCCCTAGTGAACCCGGAACTTTCATGTCTAATAAGATTTTTTTTATTGATCTTTATTCTATGGGTCCTAGGGTTAAATTTTAGCTTGGTTGCTTATCAAAATACGTTATTAGCATAGTTAGCTTTTAATAAGGTAATATAGTTTCCCTGCAAACACAACTTTTGAATAATATTAGCACTCACTCATTGGGACAATATTTGACAAAAATGTTCCAAAACAGATTGTGTAAATGTTGAGACAACATTCTATAATATAATTTACATGGTTAAACTATTTTGATAATATTGCCGCAAGCATTTCTAGGGTCCACACTTTCATATTGTAACATTATGCTCAAATAATATTGTCACAACATAATTTGAATTATAATGTGAATGTTGTAAAAAATATCTGTGTCAAATTTTTTAAATATGTTATTAAACATTGCGAGAAGGATTTTATTCAAGGTATAAAAATGTGTTCTGACAATATTTCCATAGTGTTTTAATATGATTAATGATGTTGCCACAAGTATTTCTAGGTCCACACTATTATATTGTTACATTATGCTCAAATAATATTGTCACAATATTAGGTAAATGATAATATGTATGTTGTAATGATGTCTGTGCAATGTTTTTAGAAAATACCATTAAAACATTGCTGCAATATTTTTATTCACATTACGAAAATATTAATTAAAATTTACAAGCGCCATCTAGGGATAATATTCATATGGTAGCCATTTTGAAGTGGAGAGAGTTTTCAAGTCTCAGTAACAAAATCCAGGAACATCTGCGAAATAGGTTAGTACTTTTATTATTTTTTGTTGCGTTGCCAAAATGTAATTTTTATTCGCCCAGTCAGCCCCTAAAGAATTTGCAACATCATAAATGGATGGCAACACAGTCACTGATGTCATGCACATGTAAATAATATATAGCTTATGCTGAGTTTCAATTTAAACAGTTTTTTATTATTATAATTTTCAGAGGTGTATACTGATGTAGAAGTGGACCTAATCATGAGCCTGACTGACAACAAGACATGACATGGAGAGATACATCACTGTGAATGTTCACCCATTGTTGCCATTTATATATTCTGTATAAAAAGAAATAATTGCAATTTGGTTGAAACTGATAACTTCCAGATAAACCTGAATCATGATATAAAATATTGTGAAAATCTTTTTTCTTAATATTTAGAAAATACTGCTTCAAAGTTTTTAGGTTCCACACTTCAATCTTGTGACAATATGTTCTGCAAGTAGTCACAGTATTTGTTCGATATAATAATTTCAATGTTATGAGTATCTTCTGGCCATGTTTCAGGGAAACGTGCAATAACGTTTCTACTGTGGACACTTTAATGTGGTGACAATATGATCTGCAATACTCGCAAAATATTAGTTAAACATGTCAATTCTGTGAAAATCTTCTCACAATATGGTATTGGAAGGGTTACTTAAAAAAAATAACCGGATTGTTCTTACAACAATTCATAATGTTTTTGGGAATGTTATCAGAAATGTTGCCGCACACTTTTCTAGGGTCCACACTTTCATGCTGCGACAATGTGATCTACAATATTGTGACAATATTATATATATATATATATATATATATATATATATATATATTTCATAAACATTTGGTATACATATTAATCAAGATTATCAAAGAAGTTTAAAGGGTTATAGAGAGTGTCCAAATGCTACATTGAATTTATCACAAATAAATGTCAAAAAGTGACAGTCTATGAAATGCACAGGTTATGAAGTTCTTCTTTTCTTCATCATGCCATTGTGTGATGTTGCTCCTTCTTAATTCCTGAATATTTCTCCCAGTTATCATGTCACAGGGAGTGCATGAATAAATAACAAGTTCCCTCGTATTCCTGTTTGTTATACAATGTTGTGACAAGATTGTCACATTATGCTTGTGTTTGCAGGGTTAGGGCTCATAATTTCCTTGTAAATTGACATAGGAGCATGGTTTTGGTGTCTAACCCGATGTTTTCAGTACCTAGTAACTAATTAGCAATATTCCAGGTTCATTGGAGCAATCTATGCATCATAAGTATAATGAAATGAATACAGAATCCTTGTGTAGAACAACGTACGTAGTACGTATGTAGAACTTATGTAGAATGTACGTAGAATGTACATAGAATGTATGTAGAATGTACGTAGAACGCTCGGTCGACGAGTTACTCCCAAGCAAGTTACATAACTAATATAAACAATTTACTGGTAGAACGTCTGCCAAAGTTTTAAACATGTTGAAAAAGTTTTGCCCTCTCCACATATGGTCATGGATGATTTTGTGCTACCAGGAGCGATCTTCGAAATAACACGAGCATACGTAAAGCGCTAAGCAAGTGAATCACGTATGGCCAAGGATGAGCAAGAGTAACAAAAAATGTTCATCCATCGTCATATGTAGGACTTATTTGTGACAGTTTGAACTAAGAGGCTGGTGAAGTTTATGAAACTCACCATAATAAACACATTGATAATTACATTGCTCGCATTGTTTTGATATAAACTTTATGTATATTTTTAAAACTAATCAGCTCATCTATTCCTCCCATACCAACTAGCTAAGCAGACATAATGAAGTACTGATAAACTAAGAAAAGAATACGATTTCCCTATTCTCCTTTTATTTTCTCTTATTGTTGACCTTTTTTTTTTACTGACTTTTATAATGTTCTTTATGTGTTTAGGACTGAAGTAACACACAGTGCTCCTGAACAAACTTCAAGGTTAAAAAAAATGACCAAAGATTTCATATATATTTTCATCAACTGCACACTCATTCATTTAACAATTTTTACAATACCTGCAAATTGCTTATATCTTCATGAACAATACTTTATGACATACCATGTCTAACAGTTCATTCAAAATCATGTTAAGTCCCATGCAGTTCTCTGAGTGAAGTTGAAGAACAAGTAAATGGCCAATCTCAAAAACTGTATCAAAAAGCCAATGGACATCATAAATGCCAATAACAAATAAATTCAAAATTATATCATAGTAAAGACAGAAATTAAAGCCATGACGCATTTATAAACAAAATACACAAGTAATTAGTTTGCAACACCCTGCAAGCCTAACACATATCTATTTGTAAGTTTTGAAGCATGCTTGTCATGTTTTACATCACAATAGTATAAAAATATTATAATGGATTGTAAACAAAGGTCCATGACAAGATTAAGCATTCTGATCTTCATTAGCATAGAAGATATGACATGCTATATGTAAATAACCAAGGTGTGATAAACCAAAAAAAAGTTATATTTCTCAAAAATTTCCCACCAGATCTTTTTAGTTTTTGCTTTCAAATGAACGTATGATAGTGCAGTTTAAGGAAATATATATGAAATCTTTGGTTAATTTTTTAAACCCTGAAGTTTGTTCAGGAGCACTGTGAACACTTTAAAGTCTAAATACAGTAAGGTCCAAAATTTGTCTTTGAAAAAATATAATTAATGGTGCTTAAGACCGGTTCCACTGTATTTGGAAACTACGTTACACCAAGGACTGCATACTATATAATCTCATGTATATCAAAGAGTGCAGGATCTTCTAAATAATGCAAATTAGTGTTGTAATAAGTTGCCCATAATATGAAACACTTTGCAAGTGAAGGGACATAAACCAAGGTCGGAATATAAAGGAAAGGAAGCCGTAGTAAAAGGATGGAATAAATAAGGAAATTTGGGTGAAGGCAGAGGATGTGGTACAGACCTCAAGTGCAAGTTCTTGCCGCTCACCACTGGCCAGGTTTATTGAGACAGAAAGTATCTATCTATCTGTCTATCTATCTATCTATCTGGTTCAACAGATTGGCATTCGATGTTTCCTTTTTTTCCCTCTTTTCTTCATTTTCTTTATTTATTTTTTACATTGCTTTAGCCTACTTAACGATACTTTAAGTTTTGTTTTGAAACCGTGAAGAAACTCTGCCAGACCAGCAGTAGTTTCACATGCTGGTGATCGGCAAAAAAAGAATATAACATAATTGTGGCTTTTTAATAGTTCTGAGATGTTATTGTAATGTCACTAGTGATCAATGTATTGGGTAAAATTGTTGCATGGCTTGTGATTCCACAAATTACAGTTTGTGTTCTAACGACACAAAACTCACCGGTTATTACAAAATTTTTAATATACCATTTAGGAATTGTTAAATCTGAATGAATGATACAGAGGTACGGTAACACTTCAGAAAATAAAACCAGTCAAATCAATATTTTTCAAGCCTTTTATCATCTCATGATTAGTAAATAACATCATGGTCATATAAGCATAATTTCCATGATTATTTTTTCTTATTCAGACCATCTGGAATCAGCTGCAGAATGATTAATGAGGAGTTGGTTCGTCTGTTCCACGTGTAGTTTGGGAGTGAAGCACTGAATTTTGACCCAACCCAAAATTCTCTAATAAAGTTGTTTTCTCCCTTGATTTATCATCTATGGGGTCCCTTCTAACTTTTGATGGCTGCCTTTTACTACTGCACTAATATAATAGTATATGATGTAATACTCTACTGTGATAAACACAGAATAACAAATGAAGGGTCATTTTCTATGTTTTTGAGGTCAAGGAAGTCATGGCTAACATTTTTATGTTGCCATGAATGACTTTAGACAGACATGCCAAGTCTAACGCCTTCGGCGTGAGTCTTACTCACTTGGTTGCTGTCTCACACCTCTGGACTTGAGTATTTTAATTTGTCTCATGCAAAAAGGATAAGAACAAATCTTTCACATTTTAATGTAAACTGGTTGAAAAGCTCCAAAACTCATGCATTCACCACTCCAGAACTTGGCATCTCTGCTTTATATAAAGATTTTTGGTTACATAGTTTCGTTTAAAGTTCATGCTTTTGGTATCCATCATCCCATTGCCATAGTCCCTGCCTGTCCTAATTAGCCCAACAGGTTGTAAATCCACCCAGTGCATCTTTTGGTATATAGGACCAGAAAAACATCTAACAGCTGAAATTGTCAAAAAAATCTAATATTGTTTTGGCCATGGTATCACTTGAAGTACATCCATTTTGGAACACATGATTTTGTTTCTGTGAGATTTCTTGCAGATGCCTCTATTTCAATTTAGTTCATTTTCAGCTTTGCCTTGGATTCTCCAATCCATCTATTTTGGTGAAATATAGCTGCTGGAGAGTCTGATGAAAGTTCCTAATGGGTTCATAATGCATACAGGCATCCGTAACTAAACATATTTCTTTACCAGACCAACCATAGCTTGACCATCTTTTCCATTAGGGGCAGAAGGCTCCATTCTCAGTAAGTCTTACCCCATAGATGGTCCCATTATACACAGCTTGAGCTACTGCAAATGATAACATGTGCTGAAAGCAACAGTCAGCCATGTAAGACTAAATGGTGCTATATGACACACACGACATCAACATCTAGATAAGTAATAAGTATCAAATTAATGTAATTATAATCTTGCCTTACGTTACTTTATTATTTCTAATAATAATTACATTGTTCTGATTAAACCATAAGGCACCATGGATGATTCTATATCATATTAATGCATTATCATGTTAACGTAGTGAAATATTGGTTCCATATCTTTGAAACCTATATAAAATTATTTATTGACATCAAAAACAAAGAAAATTACCCCTGCTTTGTTAGTCTATGTTTATTAGAAGCAGAGATAGAGCAAAAAGCATTTTTGGCAGCCATCTTGAATATTTCAAAATGCTCAAGGGTGGCACAAATACACCCTTTAGGAAATGTTAGGAGGGACCCCATAGATGATAAATCAAGAGAGAAAACATCTTTATCAAGGTCGCTCGGCAAGTAGTGCGAGAGTGGACGACGGATGAGAAGGAGTGAGCACATATGGGGCCACTCACGGGTGTTCTACGTATGTTTGAGGAGTATCTGTCTAGCGTCCTTGAGGCACTCCTAGAGTGCTCGGTGAGAAGTCTAAAGCTACTATCTAACATAGCCGAGTGACGCTGCCGAGTAATGACGATTGCTGGCAAGCAATAAATCGGCAATGAATCGGCTTCACTCTTGGTCATTTGATGCCTAGTGCCAGTGAGAAAAAGCAAGTCAGCAACAACTCACCGATTGCTCACCGACAGCTCGCCGATTAATTCAAGTGTGGACCCAGTGTTGTTGCCGTGTGACGAAGAGTGAACAGGATTGAAGGAGAGTGTACATGAGCACTCTGCAAAAACACACCAAATGCTCGCCGACCATTCACTGACCGCTCGCCAACATCTCCCCGACCAAGCACTCCTCTAGTGTAAAGCCAATAACTCTTCTTTACACACCGACCGCTTGACGAGGAAATCACGTCCACACAGCACTCCATATGACCAAAAGTACTCACCAAAGGAACCAAGTGTACTCACCGAATGCATGGCGAGTGCACAGTGAGTGCAAGGCGAGTTAACCCCGAGTAAATCCCGAGCGATTCCAGAGAAAAGTTGCTCGGCGACATTCCTAGAAAATATTTAACATGTTTAAAATTTGTGGGTCCTTATTCTACTAACCAGGAGTGGTCACGATCGGTCCTCAAGTATTGCCGAGCTTTTCCAGAGCAGTTTGCGTGCAAAGCCGAGTATTCCCGACTGCCTGATTTTTGAGGCACTCGGCATCACCTGGCATTTTCACTCGGCTATGTGAGATAGACCCTTAAGAATGAATGAGAAGTAGGCTACGGATAGCCACATTTGACCACGTATGATCTATGGACGGCCGTCATTCACTCGCCATTCACTCTCCATTCACTGGCCAGTCACTCTTGAACAACTTGGCAGATGGCCTTTGTTGCGATTTGCGCCTCCCGTATATATAGCGCTGCGCAGTCTCTTCAGCCACACTTTGCCTTTGGCACTCGATCCAGACCAATGGTGGGCCATGCCGCTATGGACCAGAATGAAAAAGATGAACCAGATTCGAGATGGATGGGTGTAAACTAACTCTGCTGACCACTGTTGCGATGTCAGGACAGGCTGGAGCGGCTGGAAGACCTGATGCTGTTGCAGAAAACTTGGGCTGCAGGTAAGATGTAGTGGTACCAGCTGCAGCTGTCCTCCTCATCCTCGCCTTCCTCTTCGCACTCAGGAGCGCTGTGAAGGCCTCTACCTGGAAGTCATCTTCCAGAAGCGAGAGGACGTCCTGGTAAACCATCTCACAGATGGCCTTCCGTGCGAGGGCAGAAGGATCTTGCACAACTTGCTTCTGGGCCATCCAATCCGTCATGTTGGTTGCAAGGCTGGACACAGTCTGCAGAATGTTGAGGACATCTTGCAAACCAGAAGGAGCAGGCGCAGCTACTGGACAGGAGTAGCCGGAACTCATCTTCTTGTGACTGGCCCGGCAGGCGATCCTTAAAGAGTTACTGCCTTGTCTGCTGGGGATACGGTGAATGTGGTCCAGCAGTATCGAGATCGTGTCAGCCACCAATCTCCCTGGCAGTCAACTTCTTGGCTGAATTCCCAGAAGGTCCACACTTCCCAACTTCTGAGTCCTCGTGGATGAAAAACCAGGTCTTCAAGACAGCACCAGTCCGAGTGGGGTTCAAAGTGGCAGCCTTCTCTTGCCACAAACGGTTCATCGTGCTTTCCTTGTAGTCTTTGCAGCTGAGGTCATAAAACACCACATGACTTCGATACCACTCCACAAGGTCATCCTCAACATTGCCAGGAAACAGCACTATGTCCTTCAGCCTCTTCTCTAGCAGGGCTGTCAGACCTGGACGTACGAGTTGTTGTACTGGGGTTACCCGGCATCACACTGGAACCATACATAGACCGCTAGCCGTTCACTCTTGTCTATTCGTCATTCATACGTGAAACATCCTTGACACCAACCCACCACGTATGACCAGGAGTGAGCAAGTGTGGATGGCAAGTAACGTACGTTGAACCCTCACCGACTGACTCCCAAAATAGTTACGTAACTAATGCAAACAATTCCCTCGTATAACGTCCACCAAAGTTTTAAACATACGTTTAATAAAAAATTTTTGCCCTCTCCACGTTTGGTCTTCGATGATTGACCGCTACCACAAGCGTTTTACGTATGAACCCGAGCATCCGTAGACCGCTCAGCGAGTGAGTCACGTATGGCCAAGGATGACTAGAGTAAACAAAATTGTTCATACGTGGTCGTACGTAGATATAGCCAGACAGTTCCATTTAGTGACAGGTAGCATCATCTAGCAGCAGTTGTCTAGCTTAGTCCAGGTTTAATTTGACAGGTAGTTTTTAATGAAACTAAATGTATTTCATGTAAAATATTATGTGTTTGTTTTTGTGTTATGGTTTATTTCATGTTACCTAGATAGACAGATAGATGGATAGATGGATAGATGGATAGATGGATGTATATATGTGGATGGATAGATGGATAGATAGATAAATGGATGGATAGATGGATAGGTGGATGGATGGATGGATACTTTCTATCTGATAAATAGATAGGATAGATAGATAGATAGATAGATAGATAGATAAATAGATAATGTTTAAAATATAAATAAAAGGTTTTAGATTTTATTTTCCATTGTGCATTCAAATTAGTGTTACTTTTGACCAAATGTCAGTTTATTCCCATGGTGAGATTGATATTTATCTGTATTATTCACCAAAACACCCACCAGGTTAACTTTACACCACCCCTCTCAAAATACTGAATTTCAAATTCTAAGATTTAAATCCATTCTAATAGAACCACAGACATGCCATCACCTGCCCATTGTTAGAATTTCAATGGTAGCTGATTGAAGCCCCTAAAATCTTAGGTTTTCAAAAATGTTGTCTAGCTTCTAAAAGTGGATAATTGCATCCTCAGTTCTCTGCTGCAATTATTATCAGGCTCATTTGTAAAACGTTAATTGGTTAATCAGCCATCACATTTCTGGTATGGCCATGTGGAGTTTTGCATAGTCAACAAGATTCTGGGATCGTGTTTTCATAAATTTAGCAATAATTAATCACAGTTCCTTTAACGAGTTCCTTTTGTTTAATGTTTTCATATTTTTTTAAATAATTCATAATCATAAAGATGCTTGCTAGTAAGACGAGACTTTAATGCCAGTTTCTATTTGCCCCATTTTGGATAGAATCAGATATTAAGTAGGATTAAGGAATTGCCTAACATGACACCATTGGAAATATTCTCCATGGGTAAAACAATAGGTTCGGATCATGTAGACTTCTTGTTGGTAGAATCAAACCCTGCTGAGTTTAAAAGTTAAAGCAATTGTTAAGTTTGGCTGAAATTCATGCGCTGATCCGAAAATAAATTGAATGTTCAGTTTTTTTTTTTTTTTTTTGTACATGTATCAAATATTTCAAGGTTTGCATGTAAAAGTTAGAATTTGCTTTTGAAATTGAAATACAGTTTCATTAATGTGGATACCACCATTTTGATGTAATGGCATTGCAAAAGTTATTGGTCGTAATAATGAGGTGGTCTTAATTGCAAAATATATGATTATCCATGTTGCTGCAGTCTTGTTGGAAGCAACTACATAAAGCTATGACAGGGCAGACATACAGTTAGTTTCATTAAAAACGGCCTGTCAAATTGGACCTTTTGCTGTACGATGCTACCTGCCACTAAATGTAACTGTCTGGCTACAGCTTGCTTCTCAAAGCCGGATCTAAAAGTACATGCAGCAGCATTTGGTGCATAAGTTGAGAGTTATGCATATTTGTGATATTTTGCTGAAAAGATGCGTGTCGATTGCACATACATATTTATAATATATTAGACAAATTTCTTACATTTACCAAGGTTTATATTCTTTCACTAGTGGTGGCTGTAACCGATTAAGCTGGGAGTAGACAGAAGCAGCTGGCTTTAGCTACAGCCAGGAATAGGTTGCTACAGCTGTCTAGAGTCGACCATATTTTATGAAACTAACTGTAGCCATAATTAAGATGTTAATGATCAGCATAAGTAGATGGATATATTTAATAGTCACATTACCTCACATTAGCAGGAACACTGTTAATAACCTCTCTATTATAAATGAGATGTAACCAATAAACATACCCCTCAATTTGAATATCATTAACTTTAAAGAGCTACTTTAAAATTTACAAGGTGAAGTTTGAAGTTTTTTTTTTTTTTGACACATAATTCATACAATTTAACAATGATGAATACATTCAATACAGTTAAATATATATACATAATAATTATAACACATTCTGTGTCAAGAAGGCAAACAACAGAGTTTTCTAAAACTATGCTAAGTTGCTCCCATATACCAAATATAATCATATAAATAAACAATTCTATATAAAGGCACATACGACCTAATAAGTTAATAATAATATAAATCTACATGCCGTTTAATAATTCTGTGTTTTAAATTTCACAAAAGCTTTAGCAAATGATGATATACGATTTTTCTGTTTAAGCCTATCTATTAAATGCAACCATAAGCCAATATGGCATCAGTTGTACTTCAGATATGTTGGCCCTCAGACAGTATTTTATGTTTTCTGAAAAATTTAAATATTCTTGCTTTTACAATTTTTTCTTATATTTTATATATAACTGGAAGAATTAAAACTGGACGATAATTATTTCAAACTTACTTTTATCTTTATAAAGGGTTTGACTATTAATTTCATATTATTTGGGAATTCACCCTCCTGAATTGATTTATTAACTATATAATCACCAATGCTTCTATAATTCCAGGACATATCTTCTTCAATATTCTATTTGATATTACATCATAACCACAACTGTCTTTTGCCTTCAAACATCTTACAAACTTCTCAATTTCTTGAGTTGTAGTTGGAAAAAGAAGCAATTACGTTCTACTCTATTGAACATGTTTTGCATGGGATTTTTAACATTTCCTTTTTCTCCTATCTTATTAGCTGGTTAATTCACAACCTCACAATAATGCCTCGCAAATGCATTGCTCATAGTGCCTGCATTGTTATTTTTCACTCCATTTACTATAATTTAATCAGATATATCATTCTTATTTGTCATTCTCCCATTTAATTTGTGCAAGATGTTCAAGAGTTTTTTTGAGTTTTGCCTGTTTTCCTGTATTATATCGTTGTAGTAAATATATGTTCCTTCCTTCTTAATTTAATTTATTAAACATATTACAATATTGCTTATAATTACGAAACTTGAGACTATCTCTCGGTTTTCTAGCTACATTTTCATACATTAAGTAACATTTTCTGCAAGATTTTTTAAATCCTTTAGTTAACCAAGGCTTATTCGATTTATATCTTGCAGGATTGAAATTTATTGTGCGTTCTGGAGCATAGTAGTCCATTACTGTTTGTATTTGTGTGATCAACCTTTCACTTTCATGTACTGTCATGTTCTCGAGTTCATTCCAGTTTCTATTTCTCAAGCTAGCATTCATGATTCTCAAAGCAGAATCGGTAATTTCGCGTAAATTAAAGCTTTGATTAATGCTAACTTCTGAGATTATCTTGAATAAGGATGAGACAAATATAGTGACCCAATATATCAGTTTTAACTATGAATGACTTAACATTTCCATATAATTCAGCATCTACGTAAATGTCATCTATCAGCGTTGCACTGCCATGAGTTACTCTTGTAGGTTTGTAAATTGTTGGGATAGTATAATTATTAAAATTCATTAAAAAAAACTTCATGGTATTAGCATGCAAATTTTATTTTAAGGTAGTCTAGGTTTTGGTCTGTTCCAATGATTACCCTTTGTGCTCTGATTTTATTAGGTAGTTTGGTTTAGTGTAATAAACATAGAGGTCTAGCTCAGACGAGCTCAATCTAGCTCATAAAAGATTGAACGCAAGATACCAGTTGTGCTGTACAATATACGAGTTGTGCTGTACAATATACGAGTTGTGCTGTACAATACAGTGGTATTGATTTATTTGAGGTGGTCTTTATGGTGAAGTTCAATTGTAATCAATGAAGAAATGTCACTCGAAGTTAAACATTGTGAAATGGTGTGTTGATATAACACGTTTTCGTGTTTAAGATTTCAAACAATGGTGGACATGGATGGTATTAACTTGAGTCAGATTAAAACCATAAGAATAGAACCCACAACAATATGGTTGTGCAAACAAAGCGAACAACTGCCTTAGATGTTGAGTAGTATTCTGCTACCTTAACATCCAGGGAGATGCTTTAACCTAAACTCAGTGTCACCCAGAAATTAGAACTCACAACCAACCAGCTGGCCATCAAGCAAAATACTGACCACTTGAAACACTGCATCATTTATATTCTAGCATCCTAACACCTCAGATGGCCCAAGTGTCCCAGGGTGATTCTGAAGCCTAAACATTTTTTGCTAGTGGACCAAGAGGATGGTCCAAGAGGCCCACCAAAAGCCTGGTGAGAGGAAACACTTGAGCTAGGCATGTCTTATTCATAAGGGTTGATACTGATGCTCTTGATGTGTCGGTGTGCAAGTAGGGGATCTTGATGCTCCTGTAAAACTGTGAGGAATAGATCGGAGGCAGTTTAGATACATGAAGGTGATGTATTAGGCATGGGTGGACTTTAGTGCTCTAACAGGTCTGCCAAGAGGTCAGGTTTTGGGAGACACCATTGCTGTAATACAATTGAACCCCACCATAATGGCCACTTGTAGTTCAGATGATCAGATCTGTTGTTACCACTAATAAACAACGTTCAACTATCCAGTGTAAAAAAACAACTACCTTTGGTACTACTAGCTAGCCATACCTAGTAGCCAGAGAAGTTGTTCATAGCTATGGATAGTTGAACATTCCACAAAAAATATAAACTTCAAGTTCATTGTTACGGGGATTTTATTAGTTAGAAGCTGAGGTGCAAAGAGCACCTAATACGCTTTGGCCGATGCAGTAACCCTCACCCTTATAAATAAATTAGTGTTTGCAAAATGACCAACGTCAAATTCTCTGCTGACTGTTCAATGTATTTATATTAATTTATTTGGTTTAACAAAAGATAAGTACCAAATGTAAGCCGAATGACACAAAAAATACTGGTAGGATTTTTAATTAATATGAAATTAAACAAAAAATATATACCATATTAATATAAGTTTGGAATAGCCATATGTATAATTTCTATTAAATTAAAAAGTAATTTCATTATGTATCTATTAAATTAGTTTTAACTCCCGTGGCTGGGAAAAGGTGAGATACAGTAAAGTATAGGCTATATATCATGTAAATGGAAAAAAAAAAAAACATTGGTTCCAGTTTTTAATTTGCACAGAAGAAAAACAACTTTTTTAGTTTATAACTAATATCATGAAACACACCAAACTGATATAATTATATAAAAGTTGGTATTAAATTATTCGCACTAATTTTCACTCAGCCGAAGATATCAGAATCTGTTTAAACTTTGAATTATGTTTAAACTAAAAGTGAAGTTATTGAGAGTTTCATATCATACAAGCCATATTTGTATATAGCACCATGCTTATTCGCGTCTACCCACATTTAGATTGGTTTACCGATGGTCCGCGTGGTCCGCATTTTACACCGACCCAACTCCCGGAAAGGCAGTTGAGCGTGATCAAGTTTGATAATTGTGAATATTGCATAATTTGGTGATGAAAATTCACGAGAAAAGGAGGTTCGGGTTAGTGCCATGATACACAATGATTTGGCGAATTTGGTATCAAATGAGGGCCTACGTTTTTGTTAATCGCTCTACAAGCAACGGCGGGGAAACATTTTCAAATCTGTGAAAAACGAATTTGCCGACGGTGGCCAATCGTTTTAAATCGTCATAAATATTGCTGGTTTTATTGGTGAGGTGGTCTCTTTGCTGGTTTCTGGTATGTCAGTATGGATAAAGAAAACTAGTCCATGGTTAACACAAAAATGATTGATAGATTGTGGTCTGTAATCTGAATTATGGGTTCAGAACACTTTTATCATGCCAGTCCTTCTAGTTGTATATCTATTAAGCCTTCAGGTGAATTGTGCATTCTATCGTTGTATGGTTCAGGGTTTGGTTCAAATACTGACTAAAGTATTTAAATAAAAATACAAATACTGGAAAATAATTCAAATGCAACTACAAATATAAATAGCCTTCAAATATCAAATACAAATGCAAAGAGTAAATACAAATACAAATACTCATTCTTGCGTTTGAAAAATATTCAAATACAAATGCAAGTATTTGCAAATAATATTTGGTGTAATACAAATAATTTTCCCCAAATGCAAGAATAAACCAAAAGTCTGTGTAATGATAGTGCTGCTAAAAACTGAATTATAAATTAAACTGGAGCCTTACGGCGCTGAATCCAGAAGGTGATGATATCACAGTACATGTAGTGGATCGGAAGAGTGTTATTGTTAGTGCTAGAGTACTACCAGTTGGGGCTGATATCACCGATAAATTTGTTATGAACAAGGAAGGCGTTTCTTAAATATGCACACAAAAACGACTTGACGGCTTTTGGTACATAGGAACAGACAAGTTGAACATGTTCATTCCAATAATGACAGTGAGTGAATCACTGAAGTAATTTAACTGATTTTCCATACACTCTTTCAACTGCTGAATTCAAATCACCTTAAATATTTGTATCAACAGGTTTATCAAGATAGTGACTTAATTGACTTGTTGCAATTTAAATTGACACCTATAAACTTCAAATTGTCATGTCGCACATGTCGGACACCCTTAGCCATTCACAATGGTTTAAACAGCTTCAAAATGCCTCAAACAGAGAAATCTAGGTTGGAATAAGTCAATAACACACTTACGTGACTTCAGAATACCTTTTCTGGCATGAAAGAGTATTAAAAAGTTTAAAACATCGCTCAAAAGTCAACCGAAATGTAAACAAGGGTTGTCAAATTTCCAGGAGCTAGTATATATATATATATGAAATGACGAACGCTCCCCGTACACATTCATTTTATGCATTTTTAGCAAAATACTCCTATCCTTCCTAACGAATCGAGCTTGATCTCCACTGAGGCTATTCATTTGGTAATTTTCCGGACTCATCCCCTTTTCTCTGTACTCATCCCAATATCCTGAAGGTTTCTAGAAAACTTCTGGAAAAAAACCATCTGGGGCCATTTCTTACAGCAGGTACAGCAAGCATTGCATTTAGATATTAATTTTGCATTCAAGTATATATGCTAGTTAGTGAATCATTGTTTGTGACATTATCATCAAAAGAGATCAATACACTTATATTATGCACATTTCAGAAAGAAAGATTCAGCTAACATACTCCCAGAACCATTTTCGTTTGCTCAAAATTCAGGGATAAAGGACATCAGCAAGATACGAAGAGAAACGCAGGGCAATGGAAAGGTCCCGGGAGTGTCAGAATGTGCAAAAATGGCCTGGAGAGGGTCAATATAAATGGACATGTCTCTCACAGACATGTAGAGGTGTGTCAGCAGATCAAATTAGGCACAAAGAGCGTCTTTGCTTGCAATGCAAACACTGATGCCCTGTAATGGCGAGGTTGTGTTACCCTGGGGTTGTAGGGGACCTTGAAGGGGGGGGGGGGGGGGTTCTACCCCTTGGTGTGGTTCGTCTCTGGTACACTTTGGTTAAACACTGTGTCGTCACCTCACAGCCCAGCAAACTAATTATGTACATGTTTTGCTCGGTTACTCATCTAAAGTAAATTAATCAATTTCACTTATAGTCTATAGGCTGGCTTATGGTATTAAAAGTCTAACAATGGAATGACAGAATAATTAGATGTTTATATGTTTATGTGCTGAGTTTATACGCTTGTTCTGACAAGGAGGCAATTCAGAAAAATTGTCTAAGCTAAAAAAAATATGAATCCATTTCTGTTGAAAATTTGTTTAAATTCTATACAGAGGCGTTTCCTAAATATGCACACAAAAACGACCTGACGGCTTTTGGTACATTGTGGCCTTTTTTGTATTTCTAAGAGAAAATTTCTTAAGTCAATTGATACACAGCCTATGGGCTACATAGTTTAAACAATTATATTTTTTAACTAGGTAAACTGGCCAAAAATGTCCATAATTAGTTCGATGGGCAGTTGTGGAGATTCTAAGTATCATGGAAACAACATAGGGAATTCAACAACTGTTTAAAGGTATGTCAAAATGTACGGTATTAATTGACAATTGTGGCTACTAAATGTTAAGGCCACCCTCCATTCAAGAGACCTACATCCAGGGTCTATTGTTTGAGTTGAATTGTGTCAGTGCTCCTGGTCTGAAGCTTAGACAGCTTATATGACCAGCTGCCAGATGTAATGATGAGACAATAAGGCTTGAAATTCTCACGTTCCACATTTACCTCTTGGGTGGGGTTTTTACTTGCCGCGGCATATGCACTAAAGACAAGGTACCAACAGTTCAATGTCACATGCGAACGACATCCTGCTGAGTTGTAGCTCATGGAAAGTCTGCCCCAGGATTCATAGTTTACTGAGTGACATCCGGCCAGTATCTTGACTACTAAACCACAAAGTAAATATTATCTAAAATTACATTGAGAGCTCTTCAGTTTTCCAATAGGTGGCCTTATTAATGGGTTTCAATGTACTAACTAAAGCTCTTCCTGCGTCGCCAACACGATTTTGATCAATTGCATTCACCTGTATGATTGAACTTCTCATTAAGCGTGGTGTTGTGGTTTGGTGATCCCACAGGAGTCTTGCTCCTTAATGTCTTCATGTTGCCATATCATGACACTGTCAGCACACATACCAAAGTCACACGCAGACATGATTAATTGGCCAAGTTCAAGAGATATGTTTTTCTATATATGTACAATTATGACCAGGTACCAGGGGTAATGATGAGATGATAAGACTTACACATTTACCCTTTGGGTGGGGTGTTTTGCTTGCCTGAGCAGAGACATCAAAGTTCATGGCACCACACACCCAATTGAGATTATTAGCTCATAAAAGGTGTCTGGGCTAGAATTCAAACCCAGGACATTCGACAGAGCTGGCCCAAGTGAAAACTGGCTGATGCTCTAACCACTAGGCTACCCAGCAGCTTGTTGTCTCTGACTGTTTATCTCTTTGGCAATTTGTCTCGATAATATCATCATCTGAGTACCCTTTTTTTGTATTGCTAGGTTTGTAACAGCTATTTGCATCAGTCAACTTTGATCAATTTATATTATTATATTGTACATATGCCAGTCTCTCCGGGTATACAGCCTGATCCTATCTGCCTGTTTGTCAATATGTGTCACACTGTCTCTCTGCCATGCTGTGTTTTCTCTATCTTGCTGTCTGTTGTGTGGCCTGTTGTGCTGTGTGTCAGGCTGTCGCACCGTTTGTTGCACTCTATGTATTTCTTCCAAAGTCTGTTGAGCTTTCTGTCTCCACTCTCCATATTTCGCCAAGGAATCATGCTCAATCGGTAACAGTCAACACATCCACCATTTTATCATGGCCTGGCAATTTGGCCTAATTGTTTTGGAAAGGTGACTAGGCCAAGGATCCAGAGGGTCTCGGGGGTCAAACAGGGTCATTTCTTAAAGGAGACCTTTGATCCCCCTCCTTCCTGCACCCAGGGGGCTTGCCGACAGGACGTTAACGAATAGGCCGTCCCGAATCGAGTGTAATGAAAACTTACGATGTTTGCCCAAGTCAACCTTCTCACTGCCTGGTCTCATGATATCAGACGAGGACTCTTTGACTATCACTGCAGCTGACAAGCCAAAGCTACCGCATGATGTCTTTATGTATTTATCATACCAATGGGCAATCCTTTTTTTTTTTTGGCCCGTCATTTTTCGAGGCCACTTTTTTTCTGGCCATTTTTTTCAGTGGCCTTTTTTGTATTTGTGTGTTCATGGCAACTAGCCCTAGATTAATAGAAGCTCAGAGGATCATGATTTGTGCGTTGATTGAAATGAATAAATCGTCTGCTAAATAGGTTATTGTATTTTGATTTAAATTCTCGAATAGGTAAATGTGGACATATATGGCCACAACCCAAAACGACAATAATATCTTGCTAGAAGCGTCATGTACACATTCGCTCAATGATAAGTTCAATCATCAATTCAGATCGTTCTCCAGATTGCTTTGAATAGGTCGAACTCTCTATGCTCAGAATCGGCCTAATGCAGGACCGGCCAACATCAGCATGCCAACAGGAATAACCAAATGCCACTCAAAAAAATTACTCAATAACAATAGGAAATTGTAGGAAATGCTATCACAAGCCTCTTGGCTGAAGGAAAGAGTTAATGATGAGCGATTTCCACAAGAGCTTAGCATGATCAAGAAAGCCCAGAACATTCGTTGTTCCCTCAGTTGCTGCTGGAACACTTTGGTATTCAGCCAGTGGGTGGCGAGTTAGGGCCCCTTGGAGAGGCCGGGTTGCTATGTGGCCTGTCATTAAGTCATCATGTAAATGCGAGATGGGCAAGCAACTGCTGTAGCCAGGGCTAGGGGGTCCGGAAGGTATAGTACTACCCAAGTGATTGGCCGGTTGCTCTGCTGCAAAGCATAGCCTATATTTACAGTTGGACCCATTCAGAAGGAATGAGGCATCGCAGAAAAATTGGTGATCTTACAGAACTAGTGAGGTGGTCGTACAAATGATGTCGTCTCAATGCTACTGGGTCTGAAGCTTAGTCAGTCAACTTATATGACCAGCTGTCAGAGGCAGATGCAATGATGAGATAAACAATCTTTGAGTCCACACCATGTTACCCATTTACCCCATGGGTGGGGTCTTTTGCTTGCCTCAGCATAGATACCGAGTACATGGCACCTCTAATGCAACGTCTCATACGATTGACATCCAGCTGGGATGAAGCTCACAAAGAGTGCCTGGGACAGGGACTGAACCCAGGATCTTTAGCAGAGCTGGCCAATGGTGGATGCCTTGACCATTAGGCCACCCAGCTGCCGGAGTTCTAATAGTGATGTGGTCTTTAGACAGGGTCCCGCTGTCCATCCCACGCATTGAGAGCTCTCACAAATGGCGTCCGCCCACCATGTGGGATATGTTGGGCCACTGGGGACCATGTCCCACCTGGGATAGCTCTTACAACTACATGACCCATTATGCAAGACCAAAATACATGCGCCTTACATAAAATGAATGATTTAGCCATTTCCTATTAGTGGGTCAACATGTTATAGCCTTGGCACTTGCTGTACTAAAAATTTCCAATTTATTGGTGTTTTATCAGGTCTTTGGTTATTGTTCAGCATCATTGCCAGTCTCGCACCTAAAAGCTCAAGTTACGTCTAATTAAGAATGACAAAAAAAACAAAATAAAACATAATTTTACTTTTTGCTTTTGTTCAGTACCATATATGTTCCATTTGTCACATTATATCGTATAACCTATACTAGAAATTTGCCAATGTACATCTATGTACATAGGTGTGGGGTAACTTCTAAATATTCCACTTTTTGGCTTTCTGTTACTCTACTAATAATGATATTTGAGAATATAATTTTGAGTATTTGTGTGTTACCATGGTTACCATATGAAATAACTGTATCTGGGCTATTTTTATCAAATACATTTTGCAAGTATTGCGTGCCTGTAAAAGATGAAATAAGAATACATTTTTCTCTGGAACCATAATCTGACCAATTCAAAGCCAAAATGTTTACAAGTATGTTTAAAACTTGGTAACCAATGTTTATAAACATATAATTTTAGAAATTTAACTCCTTTCTCAATTCATATAGAGTCATTTCTGATTATTTTACTATAATTGATTCCAAAAATAGGTCATAACATTGAAAAACTTCAATACGGTTACTATGGAAACCATGTTATTCACCACGTATGCACAATTTTCTGAAGGTCAAGACTGCTTATGTTATTATAGGATGTTATCGATATAATAATAGATTATTTACTGGAAAAAAATAGAGAAAATGCCATGCAGCTTCAAATAGTAAAATGCAAGCTGTTTTTGATATCAGAGCAATGTTTGGTTTCTATGGAAATTCTAATCACTTCTTGTTGGTTTTAAGCAATAAGTAAAGTATCATTATGCAAATATATTCTGTTCAGTTTTAGTGAATATGCTCCAATAGGAAACGAGCCATGAAAAACTAATAAGAGTAATGTTGGAAAATATCAACCAAATTTTTTTTAAAACATTCCATATGCAAATTAAGTTAACCCCTGATCTAAAAAAGGCCACGCATGATAACATATGAATCAACATTTGTTTCATTCCTTTATTGTAAGTAGTTCAGGTTATATCAAATTTTGTAATTTTCTTTAGTTTAATTTTTTATGAATTTTGTTGCCATTGAAACAGAGATGGAAAATTTTCCCCAAGGTGGCCATCTAAAAAATTGCCTTCCTGTGAAACTACAAAATCTCGGCTGTCATTTGATAGAATAAGTGCCTGTTATGAGCTAGTCCAGGGTCACCCCAAATTCATGTCAATTTTTACTGGCCTATACGCTGGTGTGTTTGAAAAGAATCACTTTCATTCAAGTAGATTTTCTTTTTCTTCTTCTTTTTTTTTTCTACAGGAATCCTTGCTTAGGATACTTCACAGTCAATTTGTTAGAATATGCACAGACTAGCATCAGGTTTTTCGATTATTTATGCTTCGTAAATTGTGTGATGTTTAAATGCAACAATAATGTATTACGGATGTAAAATTGCTGTGAATTTACTGTGTACATTTTGTCAATTCAAATCTATGGAAGCGAAAACCTGCCCTGAGATATGTTATTGTAAAAAAACAAGGTTGTGTCTGTTGTGTAGCACAGCACAATTCCCCAGCTGATCTAGGCACCTATCACCCAAGTTCAGCCACCACAGCAGGGGAGTTGAGTGCTTCACAATTCAATGAAAACTCAACGGGCCAACGACGCCAGGAAGTGGACAATTCCTGAAGCTGTGACGTCATCGTTCTATAGGTTCCCGGATGGATAGGTTGGCTCAACAGCAGACATATTGGAGTGAGGCCTAAACACGCATTGTGGCGATGGAAAGTGCCCCAAAAGGGGGGCAAAATAGACACCCCATTCTCTAGGGGGGCTCGTGGGGTTTGAAAAGGCTCCAAATGGCCATGATCAAGGGGGGGGGGGGGTGGCTGAGTTGTCCACCCTCACCCTCTCCTACCAGATTTGCAAACATAATCAGCAACATCTAGACTTTACGTCTGTGACCTTTAACTATACTCCCGTTATAGAATCAATCCTATTGGACCAAGCCTCCAGTACTGCCCAATTACAAAGCCCAGCAAGTCTTTATCACAGAATAAAATCTGTTGTAATACGGCAGTGATCTACATGCAGTATTACTGAGCCCATAGAAGTCAAGAAAACTAGCTTAACTCAAGTGACTGTTACTGAGAACTCACTTACCAACAATAGAGCTTGATTCGTCCAATTGACTGGAGTCCTTCGGCATGGGTATTGTTGAAGCTGGTGTCATGGCCAGTGTGGGTATGTAAGGAGCTGAAACAGGCAGAAAATATCACAAAATATGTAAACACAAGCTTCAATTTCCATACATCTTACAAGGATGAAGACCTGACGCATTTTGGCACAAAAATATGTTAAACAGCCATTTACATGGAAAACCCGAACGCATCTTCATAACTTCTGTTGTTAATAGTTTATATATAATTTTATTACTAGCCTGAAAGTAACTTGTAAATGAATACATGAAAACTACACTAGAGTGTAACCTCACTAATACCGTTATGACAGTAAAAATCCAAAAACTTACACACAAAAGTCACATTTAAGTTGACAAAATGACACTGCAGTGGGACCTTATATCGCCTATGGGATTACATTGCAGAATAAAAATTCCAAACTTACTACCACTTCCATTGTAAAACCATTTCGGAAGTAAAATAACTTTTACAAACATTGTTACTGTCTGGAAAAGAATTGCCTAATTTAAATCTACTACTCTTCCAACTTAATTTAATACCAGTTAAGTGTCTGTCATGTTATCTTAATATCTTAACATTGATGAATTACTACAACTGAATCAAAAACTATTTGTCAGATAATTCAGATTAGCAGAGCCAATGGCTGTCCAAAAATGAATTTACACAATTACCAAAGCTTGTGTTTGCTTAGCCTAGTTAGTCTTGTAGGACACTGCTAGAATAACTATCAGGAATGACTAAAAAATAAATCAGAGAAAGATTTATTCCTCCTCATTTTTCTTTGTTTGGATTGGCAAGAATGGCAAATGGCGGCCATTTTGGCGTCATGATCTATTATGCAGCCCGCATGCCACCATTATTGTCACCTAACAAAGATGTTTGGCCTTGAAAGGAAATCGGTGAATAGAGAAATTCTACAGCTTTCAATTCCAAATTGTTTCATTCAAACATTTCTAAACAATATAATTACCAGTTATCATATAATGGAAACATACAGTACGTCATTATAAAGTAAGATGGAAGTATACTGTGGTAATTCTGAAACTGAATTCCTGATATTTTGCGTTTACAGCTAGCTATAAGACCATCTCGAATACTCAAGCGCATGCGTATAATTAATAATTAACTAGTATTTATCTGTGATACTGTCACTATTGTTGAATGCTGATAATAAGTATTATATCAAGAAATTATCTGCATATGTTGAGGTCACATTCAATTTCTGCATCTTTAGAACACCGTTTTACTCTGATTGGTTTGCATTTGATTGCGGCGTAAGCATAAAATAATTGCAACTTCCCTCAACTGCAATTACTATAGTGGGTAAATTAGACTTGATATTAACAACGCGTTAACTTAGTGTAATTGTTTATGTAAATTAAAACAGGGTAGACAACAGTCAGAAACACATGCACGTGCATGATGTGGCGTCCTTAAATTACACAGGCTTGGAGGGTTAAACTAGTGATAGAAAGTTTCCAGCTATAAAACGGTTCCCTGGTCAATAGGTGTGCATTAATTTTTTACAAGAAATACCAGAGGAGTGTGGATAATACCCGTGTAGGCTATAAAAATATCCACAATGCAAGAGAGGGTAAGAACTGCTCGTACAACCTAGAATGGTATACAAAGCATTTTACTCTTGGTTTTTAGGGTAGGCTTTTGAAGTTTAGTTGAAAGAGGAAGGTTGCTTAAGAAGTTTAAAATGAACATGCAACCCTAAAAACTATTACATGTACTCAAATAAAACATTAACAAGTACATGTTAATTTAACAATTACAATAAGATCAATTATAGGGAGTGCCTGGGATAGACGCTAATTAAGCGTATGGGCCCCAGCGCAATACAAATTACATGAAATTAAGGCAGTAGAGTGCACAATAGAAGAAGTGCAAAAGGATATATTATTGAAAATAAAAGATACTCACAAATGAATTTGTATTAACATAAGTACATATAATCTTACAAGATCATGATATAATAATTTTCTTTGTGAGTTTGACAATCTCATTAATGGTAATACACTTCTGTATCTAAAATAAAAATATCATGAAAGCTTACTGGTAGCAGTTTATTATATGCTTCATACATAATAATAAGCTTAAAAAATGGTAACACCTTTTATTGTAAGAAAAGTGGAGCTGTATCAGCTCTGAAATTTGACATAATAATTGTACGAATTATGCGTTTCTGTAACTTTGAAAGTGAATCTATATGTATTTTTGGAGCAGACCCCCAATTTTCAATGCAATAAATTAAGTATGGATAAAAAAAGCAATGATAAAGTGTGATTAAACTTTCTTTTTTCAATAATTTTCTTACAAATGATCCCACACAGTATGGATCCCTGGTATTCCACATGTAATTGACAGAGTTGTAGACTTGCAGTCATTAAAAGAAGCAAATTTCTGTCTGGTATTTAAAAAACTTTTTATCCAATTAAGGGCTAAGCACCTGATGCCATATTTATATATTTTGTAAAAGTATAGCATGGTCTATGGTATCAAAAGCTTTCATTTTATTACAATTAAAAGCATTGGTGATGTCATCTAGGAGTATCATCATAACTAAAGAAGTGTTTTGCCCTTCTCTAAATCCAAATTGGAATTTATATATAATACCCTTTACATTGATGAATTTTAGTAATCTAAGGTGCATTATACGTTCATAAATCATAGAGAAATTTGACAGCACCGAAACAGGTTATAATTATTAATCATTTTTGCAGAAACCGATTTATAAATCGGAACTACTTTTGCTAATGTAAGTTCAATTGGAAATATTCCTTGTTGCAAAGAAAGATTGATCAAATGAATTAACGGATCAATATAAATATCAAATTAGGATTTAATAATCTTTGAGTGATTATCATAATATCCTGAACTAGAATCTTTTAGATATTGAAAAAAAAATTTTTTACCTCTGTAAAGTTAGTAACATAAAGACCATACTTTCTTGTATATTGACATTTAAAAATGACAATGGTTCTCTACCAGAAGCTTCAATTTCAGATGCTAATGTTGGTCCAATATTTACATAAAGTCTTATTAAATACCTTTGTTATATTATTAAGAAAATATATGTGCAGTTGTTTGCCTTCATTCTTAATCAGAGATGGTTTGATTATCTCATTTAATAACTTATCATAATTTTCGCTTTCAGTTGTTCTTAATATTCTGTTCAGTTTATTTCTAGAGGTTTTATACTTCATAATGTTATTGGTTGTAGGAACGTGAGTGGTCAAGCGCAACCAGGAGTGATCTATGAACGCTCGGCGGGTGAATCACGTATGGACAAAGATGAGCAAGAGTAAAAAAAAAAAAGAAGCCATCCGTCGTCATACGTAGGTCTTAAATTACTCGTGATAGTGTGAACGCCCTTAAGATATTTAAGAAATTTATCTATATTAGCTCTACTACGATATCTATACTTCATCCGTTTTATTTTCCTATTAATGCATTTTGTATTTATCCTAGATAAAAATCGTATTTCATTACTCAAGTCAGTTTTCCAAATTATTAAAAAAATATATTGTTAAAAAGGGGGAATGAAGATTCATGGATTCTTGTAGGTTTGGTAATTAGTGGGCATAATGGTGATGCATATGAGGTTCAATAAAGGTTTATTAGAAGCCCTGCTTGGCCATTAAGACGACACCTGTGCAAAGTTTACTGGCCTTTACAATCTTGATCAAAATTGATGTGTTCTTCAGACAGGCTTGTTATGTATTTTTTTTTTGGTAGAAATTATTTGAAATGGGCCTTGTATTATTTTCGTTGTATTTATCATCAAACCAGCAAACTTGACCCACCCCAGTCCCACCCCCGGTCCCATCTCTAACAGCAATAGTTGTAAATCATTTCTGCTGGGAATAAAACAGCAATCGAGTAAATAGAATGCACTCTATGCCCACAGCCAACATGGCACCTTTATTGTGAGGTTGTATGTCTAATTCTGTAGTGTTTACCTTCATAACTACATTGTGTGGGTTGGGTGTATACAACGAGGCTTGTTCACTCATGAGACTGTGGGTATACTGAGGAAATACTGTTTCTAAACATGAATGATTGCAATTAAAATAAGTGTTGTCCCATAGGTGAAAGAATGAGAGATTACCAAGAAACTTTTGGCTTAAAATGAAAGAGAGAGAGAACAATATACTTGTTGTTGTGAAACTGCGAATACAGAAGGACCCGTTTTTAACGAGTACGCAGGTAATAAAAGTCTGCTTGTACCGAGGTCATCATCCAGGATTGATTTTTCCCTATTTTGTACACGCCCATGTATAACAAAATACGCCAATAATAGTTCATCATAAGCGGGTCAAACTGTTACATTGAATATATAATAGATGCAAAAGTGTTGTTATTCTACTGGCGAGATGGGAATACATGACACATGAGGCAAGAATTGATTAATCATATCTATGGAAGTGAAAACATGCTAGAATGAAATGCCTTTGTTATAAAACTACTACACTGTACACATTATGCGATTGTTATGTGTGGTGTGCCTATGTGGGCTTTGTGTGGAGTCTAAATGTGTGAATTGTGCACAACAATGCCAAAATGTGAGCCATTCAAAATGAAGGTGCGAGAAACCGTGTAAAGGTGTTGCAAACAATGCCGTAGAATGGAAGTTTTGGATGATGGTGAATGAAGTATTGGGATTTGTGGGGTGACACCTTCTTGCTGATGAGCATGACATTTAGGATTGTAGCGAAATGGTAGGGTTCATTAGGGCTGTCTATCAGAGCAGGTAAGGAGCATACAGTGCAACCCAACAATTACGACTCGCCGACCACTTTTGTATCTTCCCAGAGTAGTCTTAATATCGAAGTCCTTATTACGTAGGCCTATCTCTAAAAATAATTTTGGGACCTAACAATGTTATTAGATTTGAGATTTTAGCCAATAGGTCTTAAAATCGATGTGGTCTTGATATGAGCTGGTCTTAATGGAATTTCACTGTAATTTGTTTGCATCACTATATTACCATATTCAGCAAGACGTACCAGATTGATGAAGATGGTAATTTTTGGTGAAACGCAGCTCAGAGAGTTCCTAATTGACAAAAACACCTCTTTACACCACAAAACACCTTCATTTGGAGAATGGCAAAGTTTTCAGCCCAGGTGAAGCCTTATTATGACCCAATTAACGCTAGGGCGCGCTCTTGTTGACCACGTGCAGGTCTTATATGACCTCCCAACGTAGAGAGCTCTTCCGCCGCGCCCATCTCAAGCGACGAACTCTTAACTACGGCTCGTCGCCCCAACAATTAAGTCATTACGGTCACTGAATTCTCACAGAAAACCTCTTCACGCTTTATAAGTGACGAAAATCTATGCCAATCAGATTCTGTAGCTGTGTACTCAGTGTCATTGCTGTGTCACAATTACTCATTGGGCCTGGTTGACACTACTTGTGTACTCACAGGTACTTGTATATTTAATCAAGTTGCATTCATTCATTGTGGGTACCTCGCTATCAACGAACCATTAATTGGCTTTTAGTAAGGCTTTCCGAGGTGTATGGAGGATAAAACAGATGCTTATGATAAGTCTAGTGGTGACAGACCTTTAAGCGACCTTCAAAACTTTCCAAAAAATAAAGCATCTTTATTTTTGGACTGCTTGCTTTTATTTTGAGTCTGAGGGAGAAACATGGTCCCGAACTCCATTTGCATCTTTGTTTCCAGTATTATGCCCCAAGTAAAGAGACGAACAAGTCCTGTTATAGTAGTTGCTGTACATAAACGATATAATTTCCTGCTTCTGTCCAAATATATCAATTGCATTGTTGCCATTATATTTTACCTCAATATTAAGATGGCTTTGATGGCCAGGTTCTGTTTGTTAGGCGAGTTTGTAGTGTATAGTGGAGATTTCTATATCAGATTGTGCGGGAGAAGTCCACTTTAATCAAGTGTTAATTACCCCATGGTTAAAAACTACTGACCCTCCCTAGATCCGCTCCTAAAGCATACATTGCATGACAATGGATGGTGGGTGGGCTTTGTTATCTGTATCAATGATCCTCTCTCAGGTGACAAAGAAATCTATAGTAATTGTGATCAAGTGGAATGACCCAGCAACAATGTGTAGCAATGTGTACCACGTTTGAGTAAACATTTTAAGAACAATAACTGTTAATGTGTTATACAGTGGTACCTAACAATTAAGGTTATCAAATATTGAGACCTATTGATTATAAGAGATGACTTCACTGGGTACAAGACTATAATGAATTTAAATATTCCAGAATTAAGAGCACCTCAGTATTTAGACCACTGCAGCGATTCCCAAGGGTTGTTTTCATTGTGGGGCTCCATTGTACATGTTTTTAAATGTATCAATTACAATTTATTATTGGTTTCTAACTATGGAAGAACCTCTCTATTAAAACCACATATACTAGTTAAATTTAATGTGTCAATGTCATTTGGTTCGGCCTATAATGGAAGAATACGTGGCAGGGGCGTTTTAATTGTGGTGTATAGTGGTGAGATTTTCGTGCAAATAGTAAAGATATGACGAGGAAGTCTTAATGGTGAGGTGGTCTTACGGCTCTTAACTTTCAAGTGACAAAACTTACAGACTAGGTTAACATTTTCTGATCTCAAAACTTTTTTAGTGAGGTGGACTTAAAGTGAGGCCAATTACTAGGAATCATTAGATTGTCTGAAGTAAAACTGATTTGAAGGGTTAATTTATTAGAGAAGTGTCTTAAAGCGAGGCCATGCTGTACACTCAAAGCATTCCGTTTCGCCTTTTCTCATTTTTTTTAAAGATCCAGTACGTTCTCGATATTGAATGAGATGTATGTAATTCAAATCAATTACTTGTGTGCATGTGTAGTGTAGGATGAAATGAATTACTGGAAGAAGAGTGTATACATTTGTGTGGTGAACTTATGTGTAAAACGTCTTATTTAGCATCTATGATTCTACTAGAAGAATAGAAATCGCATGAGTGCACGAAGGTCATAAACACTTAAAAAGTCAAAAATAGCTAATTCTGGCTTTCAAAATGAATGGAAAAAAGCTAATTATGTCCTTAATTAAGTACTTACTTGTTGGTATTATCACTATTTATAATGAATGGCAAAAAAGGAAAATTGTGTTTAATGCTGTGAAAATTCAGTACAAAGTATGAAAACTATGAATGATTTATATGGTAAACTTATGCATAGTGATTTCAAAATGCACGAAAAAATCTTTTTTTTTTAATACATGGGAAAAATTAAAACATTGGTGATTCAGTGGATTCTAAAATTAAGACCATTCTATATCAGGGCACCTTGGAGAGATTCAAGGTATTTCAATCCAACTATGCCTTCAGTGACATTTTTAGTCTAAGAACAGAATGATTTAAGATGATGTAATTATAATAACATGGCAGTGACAAGATAGCCAATTTGTCCAAGAATGTACTTGTAAGATAAATGAGCAGTATGATGCAATTACCAAGTGATTTACTAATTATACTCACGGAGACATTCATCTGGGGTCAAGGTGTCATTCCAAGCTGACCCATAACAATGGATGACCTTTGACCTCTGATCCGTGGTCCCCAGTAACACGTGACCAAGGTTACAGGTCACTGTAGCTTGTAACTCCCCCTCAGTCATCTGATAGATGACTGTTCCATTGGTCAGAATAGGAAGGTCTTCACAGCCGGGGCCAACCCCTGGAAAAAAACATTGTAGGATAAGTATAAAATCATTTTGGCTGACACTTGGTCTAGACGCTGACCAGATCCCCTACAGGGGTCCTGGTTTAAGTTCAGGCCCAGGAACTCCATGAGTAATTACCTCAGACGACAGTGCTCAGTTAGACACTTTTATGAGGGACACTCTTATTACAGAAATTTAGTTAATGATGGTTAGAAAGAGACACTTGTTCTGGAATGGATTCTTTACCTTTCTTTAATATAAGGCGTACACACATATAACCTGTTCCGTGTACAAGTCGAGTGCCCGCGCCATCTATATTTACTTTAATTATCAGGCGAGCAGCGCAAAAATAGTTCAATATAAGCGTGCCCGACTGTGCATGTCCTATTCTTTGGATTTATCAGAATTTAAAAAAAAACCAAAGAACATTCAAAACAATAACCATAGCATTTATAATCTAAATTAATTAATTGGCACGATATCAAACCGATTTGATTGACATTGTACTAAGCCATGTCATTGAGTTGAATTCAATATTGCATAAGTGGTTTATTCTTGGGAAACTGAGGAGGCGTTTGATGTAATGTCATATTTGTTAGAAGGATAGAATGGCTTGCATAATAATCCATTTAAGGGGTGTGCATTTCTGCATTCTTAAATTTCATAATTAAGGGAAGCTGCTGCTGCAAAACTGAAAATGTGAAATTGAAATAAAATCTTAAACTTAACAAAATATTTGAGTTAATTTCTTTGGATTTTTAAAAATTTCCTGGAAGTGGGGAGCTTTAACAAACAGAACAAGCAGCTGTGATGGGTGCACCCCATTTCCCGTGATCCTCTTTCTTGACTTGCAGACTTCCGGCTGCGTGCGCAGCTTGACAATTGGGTTGCTAGGTCAGTAAACACTCAGCAAGCAAATTTTACATAAACTTCCAAGATCCATTACAGGGCTCATGACCATGAATTGTAAGACACTCAGTGTTGCCCCCCTCTCCAACAGGTCGATATGCAATGGTAGGCTTTAAGGGGGAGGAGGGGTGACATTATAGATCAAGGGTTCTGGACACTCTTTGCAACTCAGCTGTCAGGTTAAAAGCAATCTTGTTGGCCTATAGTTAGAATGCATTAATAAAATATATTTTAACTCTGTAAGAAATAGTCTATTGGAAATCACTGAAATTGTTTTAATATTTGCGATCATGACTTTTCATATTTATAGAATTGTCACATGTGATCAGAAATCGATTTTTATTTGTGATCAATATGGGTATTTGATCTCCAATTCTCCAAGATTTTAACATCAGACTAAATTCGTAGGTCCCGAATAAACTATTATAATGTAAAAATGTCAGACGATTTCAATCACTGCGATATCAATTTAAGTTACTTCAATTATTACTAAGGCTGGTCCTTGTTGATGGGGTCCATCCTATATTTTACTTACCTTCAAAGTATATGACAAAACCCCTTTGGGTGAGTCCTGACTGGGCTGTGTGGAATCGAACTAGGGCTCTGTTGGAACTTATGAAAATGCTCTGTTTTCCCAGTGCCCCACAATCCTTAAAGTACGTGTGGTCATCGGTCCTTATCTCCAAGAAATCGTAGCAGAACCCTCCTCTTTTGACATCTAGTTCAAAGTCCAATAATATAATGTTGATGGTTTGACGGGGTTGCACTTGGAGCTGCCAAACGCATTCAGCATCCATATAATACTTGGATGGGTAGTTCGGACTAGCCAAGTAGCCATGGTCCAGGTGGGCCTCGGCTCCTAATGATTGGCACTGTGAAGCTACTAGTTTATCTGAAAAGAGAAAAGAAAATATTAAAGATTGGAAGAATAGTCAGATCTCAGTTTATTCACCGATTAATATAGATTTTAGAACTAAATGGAATGCCTTGATCATAGATATTAACAATGCAGGTGTGAGTGACACCCTACGACATTTGTAACTCTATATGTTAAATTGGAAATCATAAAAGGAAAGCTTTTGGTACTCAGGGTTGATTGATCTCAAGTCAAATTAACAACATTAGAATTTAATAAACATGCTGATTGCTGAAGTTGAATTGACTTGGCTGTCAACTGCGAGAGCTCGCTATCTGGACTAAATCAATCGATATATTTATAATGTGGTGAAAAGCAGAAAGGTGGTGTCTCAATGCTAGTACAAATTATACTTGTTTATCAGTAGCCTTGGGGCATTGTAGAATACATGTATTGGTTTTTTTCTTTCACAATTTTTAACACGCATAGGGCCCAGAATTGCATCTATTTCAGCCAGAATGGCCAAATATTGTAATTCGTCCATTTTCTAAATCTTCCTAAACCACTACGCCACCCATTGTCAATGCAATTTTTTGATGAGCAATTTTTTGATAAACACTATATATATTGAAAGTTTGGTCAGTAAACGAAAGAAAGATAATGAACAGGGACTGACAGAAGTGATGACATCCATGGTTTAACTTAGTGATTTTTAGGTTACATTAAGGGGTTTCGAAATCGGTTAAGATGCTTTTAGCCAAAGCTCAAAGGCTAGTACCCTCAGGGTAGACACATTAAGACATTACTACAAATATTTAAACCCCCCCCCCCTTTTTGCAGAAAAAAAAAGAAAAAGATTTCCTTGAAAAACACAGAAAAGGCTTATGATTTGTTAAGACGGATGTGCTACAGGTTGTGAATTAATAATATATTGCCTCTTATCTGCCTTGGTGTGGATAGGTGTTGAAAGTTCTCATGATTTAGTGGACATCACAAAGATAAAATTGCAAGCAGGTGAAACCATATGTTGGTCAGTGCTTTGGGTCTATAGGAGTGTGGTCATATAGGCGACAGCCAAAAACGTTGATTTTCAAAATTGACAGTTTATTTGAGACAAACGTAATGATAAGATGATAGACCACATTTTTATACATTTACCCCATGGGTAGGGTCGTTTACTTGTACCACCAATAACACCTACGTAAAAATACTAGCTTGAAATGTGACGGTTCGTAAATTTTTAGCAGCTATAAATGTAGTAAAATAAACATTCGCCTTTTGTGAGTTATCAGTTGTTATCTTGACCAACTTCTTCATCACCTGCTATACAACAGAACCAAGTGGTAAGATAACATCGCATTTAAGACCACCTCGCTATTTAATTGAGACACTAGCTAGGGGAATCATCTACATCTTATATCTTCTTTTGTTCTCCATAAAGGCCACCTCACCACTAAGACCAGTGAATTATACATCATGGGTGATATTAATAATGAGTTCCTACAGGTGCATTTCATCATACTGAACTGTTTCATGTCAAACGAAATACTACTTTTCAGAAAATGGTTTATCACAAGTTGCACCAAAACTGTTTGTGAAACAACTGAAAGTATTCAAAACAATGTACCGGTCTCTTGGAATTTATCTTTAATTATGAAACTGTAATTAAATGATTCAAGCATATCTATTAAACAATTGTATATTTATATTACTACTGAAGAGTAAACCTTGCCTAATAAGTAGAATTCAAATACTCTAGCCGATTTAATTATCTCTGATCAGACTGACAGGGGGATACCTCGATAGCTTTATCTTAGGGGTATCCTCCTATTCTACTGCAATGTTCGTTATTGCATGCAGGAAATAATAAAAGTTTCTGAGTCTGAGTTTAATTTGAGCGAGGCAAAGTCTCTATAGGTTCCAGTTGTGCAAAAGTTTTACTTATAGCTTACTAACTGTGAATGTTTATGATCAAACAGGAATTAAAATATGTCAGTTAAATTCAATGTGTTCTTGGTCACCCAGTGTTTATGCTGATTTTTTTTTTGTGTTGAAAAAACCCCAAAAAAAAAAACACATTCGAAATCAGGGAAATTTCAGGGGGAAGCTGAGCTGGAAATCTTCTTAAAGAAAGTTTGCTTAAAGATTAGTGAAGGGGGATTACCAGCCAGCACACCTTGGTTACGTAATTGATTACGTAACCTTGTAGTACCTTGACGTGTCTTTGGGCAAGACTCAGTCTTAACACATGTTGGAGAAATCTATTGGGGTGGATATAGATTTTGTCTCTAAAATGAGACAGGAAGACTAGACAAAACTTGCATTTTTTCTTTCTTACTTTATTTTGAGGAGAGGGGGGGGGGGGGCACCGACTAACTAAATAAAAGAGACTTAATGCAACAATGACTTATGAATGTTTATATGCCAAGACGCAAGAGCGAATTGTCTGAAAGAACGTTTGCTTATTTTACCTAATCACATACATAAATATATAATTTGTTGTCTCAAAAGCTTGCAGCACTCAGTGCTTTAATTTTGATATCAATGCACACTTTTCACTTTCAAAAATGATTGTCTGAAAACAGACAAATTTTGTCTGATTTTACACAAAATCAACTGTTAGATGGCGTCCATCCAAACACTTGTCTAAAACAGACAAACGGTATATTATGTGAAATTTCAGACACACTATTTTGTGTCATTTTAACAGTGTGTGGATCAACTATAATTACTAAGCAGGATGACACGGAAAATGTGTGAATTAGAACAGATTTGTCTGACCAATACAGTTCATGTCTGCTTTTATCATACTCCTTGTCTGTTTCTGCCACATTTGTTGTGTATTTTACTTATGAAATGTGCAAGGATTTTGTCTGTTTTACGTTTTATTTGAGCTTCCCCGCCCCCCACAACCTACCTACTTTCCTATCTAATCCTAACACACTACCCCAATACCAGTCAGAAATGCAGATTTCAGAGCATAATCTCTACTAATTGAGCTATTAAATCCATGTTTGTTTTCATCTTTTTTGACATTAAAGCTACATCTATTTTTATCTTGTTAATTGTAGATATTGTGCATCTAGATATAGAAATAGCTATAGTGATTAAGTACAATGAATATTCAAGTTTCAATAATATAATGTATGTGGTCCAGTAGTAGGGGAGACTTGAGCTAATCTTGCATTTTTTTAATAATCAGTTGACTTTCTCTTGTAATCAAAGGAGCAATGTGCAAAAAGCAAAATGAGTATTTCTGTGCCTGCCATTTAGCTTGATATGGCAGTTAAACTTGTGTATAGAAACACAGACAATTGCAAAGTGCTGGGATAGCATGAGGGGAATGTGTTCAATATACAATCAATTATCTCCACTAATCAAAAAATATTATGCTGCAGAGAAGACAAATTTCCGACATGGATTTTATGCAACTTTACAAAGTGTTTTAAGAGTTAAATATTCAGACTTGACCGTGAAAAATCTATCCAAATACGTTATCTGTCCGTCTTGACTGGCAAGAAAACTCCGCAGTATCCCATCTTTAGGGTATTTTTAGACCATTCTGACAACTCCAGCCCAGTTCGGATTATTTTTGATAGAGTTATGCTGTAGGCTAGAGCATAAGGCTTGTCTGTTTTTAACAAAATATATCTCCATATCGTAATACCAGACTAAAACCTTATGTACCTGATTTCTTTGTTGTTTATATGCAGTGACACTTTGGTGCTGACTTTGCTAACCTTACTGGCGAGGTGGTCTTGATAGAGAGGCTATAGGATGATAGGAATACATTTTGGTTGGTGGTCTTAATATTGAGGTGCTCTTAATAGTGGGTCCAACTAAATATGAAACTGCACTGCTCCGCACCTGGTATTCCTTTGTCACGCGACTTAAGGTAACTTAAGTTACCCGTCTATTCTGCAGTCAAACCTCGCAATTAAGACCATCTTTTGGGCAATATACTTGCTTTAATGGTGAGGTGGTCTAATGATGGAGTAAAATACAATAGCAACGAGTGTTTTTGGTCCAAAATATTGGGATTTTAATAGCAAAATGTTCTTAATAGCGAGGTGGTCTTAAAGTGAGGTTACACTGTACTTCATTCCTTGGTTTTTGTTTCTCTTTGCTCTAAATCATGTTCTTTCTTACCCTGCGTCATATTTGATACTTCGCTTCTTCTCCTTTAATATTTTGTTCTCTATCTGAATTCTAAAACTCATGTCATTTGAAGAAAACCATCATGTTTAAGCAGTGCTTGTGTAATCTCTCAATAGTTCTGTAGTATTTAGCTCATATATGTTGTTTCTTTAATTACTTGGCTACAAAATCTGTAGCCTGCTCTTAGCTCTCATGGATTTATCTTCATAAGGGTGCCGTGGAAATATGTCTTTCTGATTTTTGAAAGATAAAGAAGGTATTACTAAAGGCTTCATCACTAAGTGCCTGAATTCTTGAATGTTTAGTCACTTTTTCAATAACTACTTTACCATGACTGTAAAGCCTTAAGTATTATAAGACTATCTCTCATAATTTTCGTAAAAAATTCCATTAAGATGCTAATAACTTGAGCTGCAGACGACGCAACCGGCAATTATAAAACTTATTATCATTCTTTTAAGTATGGACATAGACAATGTATGATCTCCGTATAGAACATGAAAAAATGAAAAAGCCGCCAGATGTGGGACCACATCAAAGAGTAACCTCGTCGTTAAAACCAGATTTAGTACAAAATTCAATGTCACTAACCGTGTACTCCATTTATTACATGTAGTGAGGTAAACTGAAACAAGATAAGCCGGAAAAGGTGGTCTTAATGGCGTGGTAGTCTCTTCTCGTAATATTCATTTTCTGAGGTTAATAATTAGGTAAAAACGCATTTGGAATAAAACAATGTTGACGGTTACTTGAGGCGGTCTTAAAAGTAAATAGCACAGCAAGAGTATACCGTTGGCAGAAGTAAGTGGTCATAATTTCGAGGTGGTCTTGAAGAGTGAAGAAGTACCATGAAAACAGTACGAATGGGTTCAAAAACTGGTCGCACAATTGCCAGGTGGTCTTAATAGCGAGGTAACCTCAATGGTCAGTATAAATTTAGATCAAAATAAATGGCGCAAATATGGTCTTTTAAAGGCAGGGTCTTCACTGTATACCTTAGCACATGATTCTCTACCCGTTTATGCTTGGACGCATACATATTTAAAAGGTATTGTCCATGATATGTTGTGTGACATAGTGCGTGCAAGTGATCAGGTACACGGCTCATTCCTGTACATGACTTTGCATAACATGTCTGCTAATGGAGGTGTCTACGTCTGGTCTTGGATTATGTGTGTTCACCTGCCACAGTAACCGCAGGCTGTGTTTTGATTTAAGCAAAAACAGAATGACTAATTGACCCAAAAGAGGTTTTGACTAAATAACCCACACCTTGGCTATTGTTAACATGCATACTTAATAAGCTCCCATTCCGTTTGTATTTTGTTGATTCGCTTAAGTATTTTCTGTAGTGATTGTTCAAAATTAAACATATTTGAATTTCACCGAAGTCCATGAACATCCCCATATTTCATTCAAAGCTTCTAAATAAATTGTGTTAACGTACTTGTTCTTGTCACGATAATTGCTGTCTGATAACTTAAACATATTTGCTGGACGTTTTCATATTTTTTAATGCAAGGTGACACACAGTTTACCTTTAGCTAGTTTCTTTACCCCTTAATTTGGTAAACTGGTTTTTGGTATGTCATTTGCATAAATTTTACTTGACGTTGCAAGGCAAAAATGACGACCTTGTTTGCTTCTCAATGTGCCCCGTCTTATTAAACCAGACATTTTGTTACACTTGTTAAAAACCCTCAAGGATACTTCTGCAATGCTTCTAGAAGCTGGGTGGCCTAATGGTTAAAGCATCTGCCAATTCCACTCTTCATGAGCCACATCCCAACTGAATGCCTTGGACTCTGTGTCTATGCTGAGGCTAGTAAAAGACCCCACTCATGGGGTAAATGTGTCACATGGTGTGGCCTTATCATCTTATCATTACATCTGCCCCTGACAGCTGGTCATGAAAGCTGACATAGATCAGACACTGGTTTGTCTACAATGTGTGTATAAATTGATGATAACTGCATTTTGGCTGTCTACCAACTTTACCATCACAAATGAATGAAATACAATGTCACTGTTCTTATCATAGATTTTAACGTAAAGAAATGATTTTGAAGGTTTTAAAATGAAATGTAACTTATTCCAGCATGGAATTAAACATTATGAAATGAATTTGAACGTTTGCAAACAGAATACAAAGTAACACTAACTTAAGCATATTAAGAATTGACTTTGAAGGTACCAAAATGTTATGCCTCTTACTTCAGCATGGACGTTAACATTGAAAGATCGTGAAGGTTAAATCACTCATATTCACTTACTAGGAATGCACTGGTAGGTGACCTTGAGAAACTCATCGTAGCCACAGGGGTCACCGAAGAGCTCCGTGTTGACCAGCAGGGCACACTTCTGCTTGCCAGAACACAGGCGATTCAGAGTGAAGTGTGCGTCTACATCACATTTGGATGTGAATAGGGTGTTGCATCTTGCAGCAATTAGTGTGTCATTGCGCCCATATCTCGCCTTGTCGAACACAATAATCTGGTCAGGATCACAGCGGATGTCCAGGACAGAATTAAAGCAGGCGAAAGTCGCTTCTATGGGGGTGGAATCGCCTGCAAAAAAAAGAATGGATAGTGTACGGTTATTAAATTTAACTAACATTGTATGTGAAATGCAGTAATGAAACATTCTGACGGTGATAAGGATGAAATAGAAGTGGTACAATATTTAAACTACAATAATGATGCATTTGTGTTACAGTTGGTAAAGTAGAAGTGATACAAAATGTAACATGTACATGCAATTTAAGGTGCCAAACTTTTTTTAACAACCAGTTAGGCACAGTGATATATCAGGCTTTATTAAGGCTGATAAAGTAGAGATTTGGCATGCCAACTTACCCAATGGCAATGTGGAGTAAGATATGTTGCCTTAAAACTTACTAAAATTTGTCAAATAAGAACAGTAATGATAGATTTTGCTACGTTACAGCTAATATTGTAGACACGTGAAAAGAGAACGAAATATGCCTATCAGTACACCCACAGAAATACTGTTTTTTTTAGACATTGTTAGACTTTCAAACCGAGATGTTACACATTTTTACAGACTCCAGAAACACCAGGAGGTATGTTTTCCCTGTGCATTAATCAATCGAAGTTGAAAAGTACTGTTGTTTTATAAAGATACATGTATGTACATTGCTCCGGTTGAAAATAGAATAAATCGGAAATCTGTGGTTTCAAGCTGGCCACTCAACAGAGAGGCTTTGGTTGTTTTCAATTGATATTTGATGTACATGCATGTATCACTAAATATGGGGTGGTGGCCCAGCTCAGAGGTAGTGCTGGGCTTTCAACTACTAGATTCCCGGGTTCAATTCCCAGACAAGCTTAAGTTGCAGGCTGTTTCATCCTTCATCTCATTGCCATGGTCCCTACATGTCCTAATTAGCCCATCAGGTGCAGAAATACAGGACGTAAAGCCCTAGTCCACCCACCATGCATCCCTAAATATATCATAGATCAAAGTAACAATGCCAATTTGCCTATTGCATAACCACTTTCAACTTTATTGCACCAGAAACAAATCAACAATAGAAAGACTGGCTAAGAGTCATTTCAATCGTAGTAGTCACATTGTGCACGTAAGTCTTAATCTCTGTGGTCTAATTAAAGATAATTTTTACTTCTCTGTCAAACTTCAATTTGGCTGAATACCGAAGTACAACACCGATATTGCGAATCAATGTCATACACTTTCAAAACTATTGCTTATAATATTAAATGAGCTATCTAATAATAGTCAATATTTGTAACACTTAAGTCACAGTGTTTGGTTGCTATGTCAACAGAGGCGGAAGTAGTGTGGCGCGATGCTAGCGTTATATCAAAGTGGGTGTTTCCAGTTCCGGTTAACCTGCTTATTGCCATGGAAACCCATTGCAGCAATTGTTTTTATTAGCCACTTTTCCCAACTGCTTCTACAATGAGATTGAGCCAGTTGACATGCTTTACCAGCTGCCAGTGACTGATATTATCACGGTAATGCTTTATTGATTAATAAATACAACGCCCTTTTCATGTAATCATGCCTTGTAATCTGCTCATTATTTCCTGTTCTTCCAACAAAGATTAGTTTGATAGTTTGCATCGCTTTGATGCAAAACGGAACGGCATGATGACAGGTTGTGCTTCCGGGTCAGAGCTATAAAGTGGCATGAAATCGAGTGTCATTAAAGTGTGAAATTATCAATATTTCCCAATATTTTTGAAGGTTTTACAATGTTGTTTCCACCAAATAGACTGAGCAAATTATCATGATTATGGTTTGAACTCCATTGCTGTTGAAACGTAAATATAAACCATGATGTTATTACGGCCACTTAAGTTGGCATTGAAGTGGTCCTTGGTGAATGATATAAGATGCGTCAAAAAATGTGTACCCCGAATTAAGTGAATGATTTCGATAACGGTGTACAGAATACACAACTCGTAACCTAATTCTCGACCTCCTGTAGGTTATGTTCTAACAATCTTTCTTGCTTCACTGAGTTCACTATTGTCCTGTACATTCCCGAGGTTTTTCCAGAGGGAAGAAGAGAGGTTATAGACAGATCTGGGGCTAGCCAATTCCATTTGGCCAATGGGTTGGGGGCGGAGCAGCTTTTTCATTGTCATTATTGCCGTTTGCGACATTGCTGCTTTGCGCCAGTTCCCGTGTGGCTTTGCGCTTGGATCAGCAGCACTACCAACCAACAATTCAGTTTGTCAAAATGCCAGTCGCAGTGTTCTGTGGCTAGCTTGGATGTTGACTTTGGCTATGCTAAAAGAGAGATGTTAAGCTATGGACAACTTTAGGTTACAGTAAAACACTTGGAAAGTGACTTCAATGATTTGCTCATGAACAGTGGGCCGACGATTCTTTTGACTAGGAAACCTAGTGATATATCTCTATTGATTCCACTAAAAGCAAAGCTGGTCTAAATGAAATGTTATACACAACCAATAAAGACACAGTTGACCCTTGCTTCACGCTTTGTAAAAAAAAAAGAAGGAAAAAGTACTAACTATAAATCTGTAATAAGTATGTGAAAAATAATCTAATCTGAATCTAAAATGTTTTCAATTTAGTAAACCAGATTTTTAGTACGAATGATGCTACAACCCACATATCAATAATCTCACAGTGCTTGATCTCAAAACGACATCTTATAAAACAAGCCTAATAAGCAGACATTTTTTTGGTCTACAATTTCAGAGCAAACATGAATACATCAGTTCTAAGTTGTTGCTGTATTGATGATACACGTAATACATTTACAATGAGGAAAATCTGCATATTAGACACTTTTTCTGCATATCAATGCTAAATAGAGATTTGTGCAGCATTTCCAAAAATGCTGAAATCGAAATAGCAGAATAGTATTGTATTGTCCTGTGCGGAAGCATGCCGTATTACACTTCTGGAATCTAGCAAAAACTACACTTCAATTGATGTGTAAAGTTCAGAGTATATCAATAAATGGATGCATGGGAGAGATATTCACTCAAGCTCATTTATAAAGGTATATATATGGAAACTGCCATGGCCTTCTAAATAGCATGGTGCAACCCCCGTCTTGAGACCACCTCTCAATTACCAATAATTCGACAGAACTGTGTTCTTACCATTGTATTTTTACTGGCTATTAAGGCAACACAACCATCATGGTGAGTGAACTTTTAACCGAAGTGGTCGTTACAGCCAGGTTCCATTGTAAACAGTGTATGTAAATCTTGGTTGACATGTTATGATCTTAAGTGAAGATTCTTGACTACTATGTGCATGGTCTTAATGCGGAGTTTTTCTGTATCCTTGAGGGTAATTCAATCCTTTTTGCTGGATGTGGTTCAAATATATAACTACTTTAACAATTCCATAACGTTTTTTAATACTTTTATTTTCTGGAGAGGGTGTGTGTATTTTCATCAACATCCAGTGAAGCGTGTGTTTTAGCAATCACTTGCCAAAGTAAAGGTTTTATGGGAAGCAGACTTTATTTCATTCGGCAAAGCACGTCAAAATAAAGATGGGTCTAATTTCAAAGCTAGCATGCCAGGAAAGGAAGTTGTGTTGCGCATGTCAGAAAACTACTTCCAGTGAATCGGCCAATCAGGGGTGAGCTGATGGCGCCCCCTTTAGGGCAAATATTACGCTCCCTCTCTTAGTTATCTGACACCAATTAGTGAAAGGGGAAACAAATGATAAAATTGGCCTCATATGCATTATGCAAACTTCAAGATATTTACCCTGCAGAAACACCCCATAAAATATCAATAACGGGCAAGACATTAGCCATCAATTGCAAGTGCTGCAAGGGCTCAAAATGGATCATAATGGATCACAACGGATCAGAATACATGTGTTATCCATACTGTTAATTGGATGCTTGCAAGGAAAGATGTTTCATCTATTTAAGTATGTTTGGTTTCTTGGTTGCCAAGCAGCATTTTTGTGAGTTTACCAAATTGTTAACCATCGCATCTCTGCAATGCTTTATCTAATGCTAAGATTGATGACAGGACGATGCACATTTTGCTATGCTAATTTTCTAAGTAATAAATCATCCTCCGCCAAAGGATGATATGCTAATTGTTGCTGGTCCAATGGATCCTCAAAGTTCAGACAACTAATCACATGCTTATGTTAAGATGGCTTCGATCTTAAGGACACGTCGCTGTGACCTACAAATGCAGTGACAAAACTGGCAATGTAATGAAGTTAAGCATTTGGACCTTCTCGATATTAAGACCACTTCGGTGATTCTAAATGTCGTGAACGCCAGAGTTTATTCTTGGTGATGTGAGGATTAAAATTTGGTGTTGCAAACAATCAGGTTCCATCTGCAGTACTGGTCAAAATCATCAGAATAACTCTAAAAAAAAGTGGCAGGCCGTAACAGACAATAATGAGAAACAAATTTTGCACAGTACATCTAACATGTGCTGTTATAATTGTATATAATGTATGAGTTTATGCACAGGGTGCGGCCAAAAACAAGCCCTGCAGCATGCACCCTCTCAATATGCAGCTGGGCGGTCTGGTGATAAAATGCTCGCCTGCTCCTCTGAAGGACCCGGGTTCAATCCCAGGTCCGGGCAACCTTCATGAGCAACATGGTTGGACTCCTCTCTCTCACCTCATCAATCAACCCTTGATAGCAGCAAGAACTTGCTTTGGAGGAATGCACTATCTATCTATCTATATATCTATCAATAATTCAGATAAAATATCACAATGACCATTTGCTTAAACCCCTTCTAAATGTGTCGCAGCTTAAAAAGACCTCATTAGCATTTGAGTAAACTGGGGCTATTCTAACAGAGAAGATGCCTGTTTTGGCCGCACCCTGTAGAACTTGAATAACGATATTTCTTCGTTGTTTTGGAACACTAGCAGGTCATACAATGAGGCGATTGAAATAATTAGCTCTGCCTTTGATCTACATGCACCCCAGGCCATTGAAATGCATAACACGCAAAGTGCAACCAAACTGTCTTGTGGGGATTCGAACCCACGGTCCCCAGGAGAAGTGAGCACAATAATGGCGCCAGGCTGTCCAGTACTTGGGTGACCTTTGCTTAACTGCTTCCACCTCGTACTAGCGCATGCAGCCAACTAGATTCTAAAGAACATAATTACTGCGCCCTTGGGAATCGAACCCAGGTCTCTCGAGGAAGAAAGAACATCTTTATGGTCGGAAACTTAGATGAACTGGCTACCTACTCGTTTTGATGTGTTCTCTTGAAACTATGTCTAGATTATCAGTATACAATAGTGGCTGAGGGCCAATCAGATTACTGTAATCATCAAGCATCAAAAGTATGTTTTCTTAAATGGAGAGTAGCGATCACAAAAGTCAAGATTAGAGTTTAGGAATACAGAACAGGACATGAAGTCGCTTGTTTCCTTGTTCCAACATATAATTGAGTAATCCCGAATTTGTGCGTCTATGCACGCTGCCGTTTGGGCCTCAATCATGAACTACTTGTCGGCCATTACAACTTTCTATTCACACTTTATTCCTCTATTCTTGGATGAACTAGAGAAGGATTGGACACTTCGAAAGTAATAAAACAATATCCATTATTAGGTGAATTCGGAAGAGTCAAATTCGCCCAGAGCTGGTCCAAGGACCCCTGCTGCTTCCTTAAATACATAAATTCTTTGATGTTCACACTGCCCTTCAGTGAGCACGCCCCTCACCAGTGATGCCCTAGTAACTCCCTAAATTTTAAAGTCGAAATTCTTTATTTCTTATTGTAAATCATTGACATTACTGCCAGTGAATGCCACATGATCCCAGGATTCTAAAAGTGTTTTCAGAAAATTATATTGACGATACTTGTTGCAACATGACATGCTACTTTTGAAGTGCTTTGGATGCTATCCAAATTGTTAGCTAATTTGGTCGAATAGGCTGGGAAAAGGGTTTGCAATCAATTGAACTTTGAGGCAGGGTAGGACCAATTATTGAGCAATGAAATTGATGGTTCGATGAGCAGCTGTTGTGTGAATGCTCTATGGCAGTGCATGCTACTAAAAAAAGGGGGGGGGGAGACTAATGGTTTGTGGCATTACTGTGACATGCAATTACATACACATTGAGCATTTCGTTCACCAGGCTCATGCTGCAACAAGAATTTAGCAGCTGGTGATGGGTCTTTTGTCAAATCCGAATTTTCCAATTTCACAGGGAGTGTAACGAGATAGTTAGAGTGAGCCATCAAATCGTATACTGACACAGTTATTGGAAACGTGTTAGTTACAAGGCGGGTGGACTTGAGTTGACCGAGTTAGTATCGATCCCCATTGAATGGCCTAAGACGAGCATTGATGGTTGGTATGCTGAGAAGAGGCCATGATTGGCCATACTAAGGACATGCTGGGCGATAATCGAGGTATTCAGGGTAGTGAAAGACCGTCGACGGGGCACTGCTGACCTCCTGCAGTGCTCATGCAGTTTTGCAGTGATCCTGCAGTTAAAATGATCTACAGATGCAAAGTTGAAAGGTCCCTCTCAAAGCCACGCTGGGAAAAGACCCTGACCAACAATAACAGTTAACTGTGTAGGTGACCAACAAAACAACAACATGAACAGAATGGAAAATCCCTCAATTCCCAAACTGCCTATATGCAATATGTTAATGTTATAGTGGAACCCTAGTATTAAGATAACCTTAGGGAAACATCACTAAACTTGTCTTTATATTGAGATATTCTAATTACGGAACTATTTTTAATTGTGTCCGACAAAGTGTATTGTATCGTAATTTTTTTTAGTGTAACGTGGTTTATTGTCGCGATGTGATTAAGCACAGTTTTAGCACGCTGGGCTGCAAGCCTCTGGATCCTGGGTTCGAATCCAGTCCTTGTTGGAAGGTTGATTCATAAATCGCCTCACTGCCTTAGCACCTAATCAGCCCAATCTGGTGCAAAAGTATGGGACGTAAAGCCTTCTCACGCACCCAACCTAGCTTATATATATTTTTGACCTGCTGCCAAAGGCAGACGTAATGATGATGATTGTTATCAAACTAGTCTTTCTGAAAGGTTGTCTTACATTATAAGGTTCCACTGTGCAAGAAAAACTCTTAACAAAGATCAATCTAATAAGACTCGTGCAATATAAAAGTCACCAGAGTTGAACATCATATTCCATCAACATAGTGCACCAACCCACACCAAATAGCTCTAGTGAACTCAAAATAGGTTTGCATGCAGCACCCCCAAGCCAGAATCTCGAATCAACCAATGGTCATATGGAATTTGTGGGATTCAATTTATCTTATAAAGCCTTCCCTGCGATGTCGTAACACAATATACTGCAGATTAGTAACACATTGCAACAGTGGGTTTCCATGGTGATTGAATGAGTGTTCCACTTGCACAAGTGAGCTCCAGCACAGGGGGGTTCTGTTTTGTCAACAAGCACGCCACCGGGTTAAACTAATACAAGTACTTCCCAACTACACCCTGCCGGATTAATTGAATAAATCTCTCATGATTTCAATGTAAGCTCCACTTGCATTCAACGCTTTCCCAACATATTGATACACATTCTTTTTATATCTAAAAAAAATGCCCACAGTAACTTTAAAATGTGATTCGAAAGTTCTTTATCAGTTGAAGCTTTCAGTTGGCTTTATTTTCACAGTGGCAACTCGGATAAGATAGTTGTTAAAAAATGAGGTCATAGCATGATTCTTTTAATATAGTTTTATTTTTTATTTAACTGGTGGATGCAACTGGAATATCTGTTCTATTTGGTGCCCACATTCGGGGTTATCAGGACTGGTGTTTTGGTGAAGGGATATACCATTTGCTTTGGCGTCTGTTGGAGAAAAACTTGGGTTGCATACCATACAGCAAGCTCATGTATGAGACTATATGCTGTGATAGTTCTTCAATATAATGCTTGCATGTACAGTTTGCCATGGTACAAAGTGTGACAGGTCTATTGATTTGGTGTTATTCTGAAAAAGTATACGAATTTATTATTCAGCTGAGATAGATATGTCATGGAATTGGTACTGACATACCAAAATGGACATCTCTTCAATTTTCAGTTTGCTGTTTGCCTGAAGGCACAGATGCAACTGTCCACCTTATTAATTATTTGACTCTTAAAAGTCTGAAATTGTCATTAATCCTTCCACGTGTGTCTGAGAAGAGTGGGAAGCGAGGGATTAAAATTTTGTCCTCTTAAATTGTCAGTTCCATAAACATTCCTTGGCTTTCCTGTTGCATTTGCACTGAAATGTGGCAATTTGTAGAGTCCCTAGTTCTGTCAGCTTGGCAATAAATACATGTACATTTTGCAACAATTAAGAAGATACATGGCCATAACTGAAGTGGTCTAAATTTAAAGATAGTCTTAATTCCATGGCTATTATATGGGATATCATTCAGCCTCAATCATATACCTGTAGAAATGGTTAACTAGCATTAATGGGACAATACAGTGTATGAGTGTACATCAACTCTTTGCTGTACATAAACATTTAGGTTTCATTATTCTCTGTAGCTTACAGGTAACTGCGTAGCTTGTTGTGCTATACAAGTGATAAAATGTGCATACTATAGTATTTATCTTACTTATCCGCTTGAAATAAGATTCCACTGGTGAGTCCTAGATCATCCGCATGGCATACATTTCTTATTGTACATAGAGGTCATATAAGCACGTGATGGTATACAGCCTAGTCTACTTTTTATTTAAGGCCAACTAATGTGAACTCAAGGTCACCTTAATGGACGGAATCATTTATTAGGTTGGAACCCTGGTCCGGGCACTCTTCATGACATCTCAGCAGCATTTTGGTGCCGCAGTGTATATTAAAGAGGATTAATGCAAGTCACCTTTCAGCCACCTCCACTTTCCTAACTCGCAAAATGCACGTTAGACCTTTCGGGTACAGAGAAGAGAAATGGAGATACGTTACCAAGGGAACAGAAAAAAATCCCCGAAGGTTTGAAAACAGACTTGCCCAGGTGCTGCGGCATCAATGCATCAAGCACAGCCCGAAGGCATCAGGAATATCTGACCAGGCATCAAGGGATGAAATTGTTGCTGATGCTTGGATTCAGGGGAGTGGTTTGATTAACTAACACCTGTCTTGTATAAACGGGAAGACTTTGAAATGGCATAGAATCTCAACACCATGCATGCAAGAAAGTTAAGACAGTGGTGAGGGTGGTGATTGAAATTTCTTATTACAACAGATGGTTCGGGTAGTGGTTAGGGCTCATATATCCCGAGTTCTTGTGCTAGGAGGTGATGATTGAAATACATTTGCAAAATTGGCATATTGCTTATGGTGTTGGTGTGCTCATACTGCTGGATGTGAATCGCTGTCTAGAGTGAAATGTTCAACTTCTATCTGAAGATTTTGACAAAATGGGCTAAATTATAAAGTTTAATTCTTGCTAGTGAAAATTATCTGTGGTGCTTGCGCAAATAGCTGACAAATGGCTTCGCATTACCTTTCTATAATGCTACCATTTTAACCCGAAGAGAGTTCTTATTTTCAGGTATACAACTTGCATGTTCATTTAATTGAGCCATTATATTGTTGCATGACAAAGTATAATTACGAATGAACCTGTTGTGTTCAACAACGAGTACATTAAATAGTATTTCCAGTTTAATGACTTTGCAATGAGAGCTGCACGCCAGGTTTGACCTATTCTGTTCTACTTCCAACCATATTTAAATAATTTCTTTTGGTGGTATAGATGCATTGCAAAGGGTTAACGTTCTTCATTAACGGAGAAATTATGGTCAAGCGTCTAAAAGGTTTCTTTTTTTATAATGAATGGTTTGATTATAGTCCATGGACCACTTCTGTTTTATAAGCAGTAAAATGAAAATCATGTAGTTTAATAAATTATTTACTTGTAAATATTAGATATTTTTCTAAACTTTTTTTCCCCCCTAAAACAAATTTATATGACAAAAGTCACATATAAGCCCGTGTGGGCTGGGAGGTTTCTCTAGTTACTTTTTGAATTGTATTTATTTATTGAATTATGTTACCTCATGTGACTTAAATATAGAATTTATACATACATTATACGCATTATACACATACTTGAAATGAACTTAAGAGTCTGCTAACATCATAGCACGAAAGCCTCAATCAAGACGATGGTGGAGAATCCCTGAAATTGTCATTTATCCATATTTGGGATTCATTTATGTGGCTTTATAATCGATGAATATTTAATTTGGGTGATCTTATGTACTGCAATAAGATCACCGAAGTGTATTCTTACATAATCATTGTATTATACCTCTCTAAAACCACCTTGGTATAAAAACAGAGAGTGGTCTTAATGGAAAGGTGCCACTGTATTCTAATGTAATATCTTGGTTGTGATGTATTATTAGATAGTTCAGTTCTTCATCTAAGGTAAGGACTTCAATAAAGACCTCAATATTGATAACACCTTCAAATGGACATCATGTAAAAAGAACAGGTTCCCACTCCATGCTACATGGTTCACAGGACTCCACATGAGATGCTGGCCACAATGAAAGCTTCCGAGCAAGACAAAGACCAGAGTAGCAAGTGGTCAGGGTTGTAAACTGACCCTTGGTCATCTGCAACCGATCACAGTCAGGCTCCATCTCCCAGGGTGATAACATTAGAAAAAGGCCACCCTGCTAGCTCTATGATCAATGATGCTTTGTTGATATATTTAAAAATGAAGTAGGAAATAATGCATATCCACAGAGTGTTATTGTCATTGTTCAGGGCTGTTTGAAAAGAAGATTTTTAAAATTGTCATGGAGTGAAATTAAATTACATGTTGTGATGTAAAAAGTATTGCAGCTGTCAGCAGTATTAGCATTATCAATGGCTGAGTGATCAGTACACAGTTTGGTTCTAACTCCTAGTTGGGGGCACATTCTTGAGTAAGAGCAGATACACAATTGTTCCATTGGTGTTCGAACATTTTTGACCAAATGGTCAAGTGCAACTGGCAACTCACACAGTTGTCACTTTGATTGACAGTTGTTTGTTCAACTGTGGTAATGTTATTGTTTTAGGATCATTGGAGCTCCAATGCAGTGGTAGCAATTTACTTTTATTTGCTGGCTCAGAGGCATCTTGTCTTGACAAAATTTTTTTTTATCCATGATTGAGTCTTCTTCTCTCCTATCCTATCCATATGGATATCAGCAACGTATGGATTAATTAGCTGGAATACATGTTATTTGCAAGGTACCCGCATTACCGCAGTTTCAAAGGAAAAAAGAAACGTTGTAAAAGGACAAATGAAAACATATTATTATACAATGCACTGTATAATTATGATCACCCAGTACTGGTAAGTTTACCTCAATATTAAAAATCTATCTATCTCTATCTATCTATCTATCTATCTATCTATCTATCTATCTATCTATCTATATATCTCCATCCCAAACCTGTGCTTTTATGTATGTTTTGAATACATATACAAACTATAAAAGCACAGGTTTGCGATGGACATAGATAGATAGATAGATAGATAGTTAGATAGATAGATAGATGTCATGCTTACAATGCCTTTCTAAATGATTTTAATAATTTTTACTTTTTGAACCATTTTTTTGTCATAATTCAATAAAGGCCAGGGTTTTTTTTTGGTTTTTTTTTTCTTCAGAGGGACATGTTGTGATTGTATATACAGTATGTTAACCTGTAAAATATATATTTGTTGAGTACGTTTGCCTGTATAATATACTGATCCATTCTACAGGACTACTTTAATTCTGATAACTGCCTTGCTCTTTGTTTAGTCTTATCAAACCCAAACATTGTCACAGTTGGCTGATTAAGTATCAACAAAAGTGGCAACTTACAGAACAACAGTTGCATTTGACCATTTGGTCAAAAATGTTTGAACGCCAGTAAAACCACTCCTGAATCTGGCAAATGCTTAATTAATAAGATTTATCACAAATGTAATTTACCGGAGTTTATTTTCATTTTACAGAGGCAATCTATGTTACAAAAACACGAAAAGTCATAGCATTGCCCTAAATCCTGTTATCATCTAATTGGAATGTACTTGCCCTACGATCACATTAGCAAGCCAACTCCTCAACCACGAAGCTCCTGGCAGCAAGTAGAGGTGAACTGCTTGAATGCGAGGCATATCTGTAATTGGCAACTACTGATAAAAGTTGCTGATTTGTATGCAGGTATGTAATGGTGGGGCGGGGCTACTGAGGGTTAACTGTCTCAGATTACTCAACCCGTGACTTTCAATGACCCTGAAATGTTTTCACTCCAAATTAAACAGGTTAACCAAACTTTGTATTGGTTAGTGTCTGAAGACTCTGCCATGTGCAATTTTTATGGAGTACACTTCAATATACTTTGAAGGACTAGATGAGAAGTTGCCTATTATTAAAGGCAGGTACATCACCGGCAATTCATCAGCTGTTACCAGATTTAACAGAAATATTGTGATTTGTGTATTATATGAGGTCATTTATACTTATCTTTATTAAATCAAATATTTCCACTGCGCTTTGCTTCGGGATGTCAACAAAAAGTGTTTTTCATCACTTATATATTACCATATACATGTATATAAGGTAGAACAGAAATATTTTAACTGATTTGCACATTGTGTGATGTCATGCATAATTATCTACATTATATTACTGTGCATTTATCGCACGGTTTTCATGTTGTTTTGTATGTCATCTCCATGTGCATGTGTGCGTCTCTCTAAAATTCACCTTAGAGTCTGCTCCACATATTGTATGACATATAACATATGACATATGATGTGGGTGCATAAAAATCACCGCCCATGACATGCATCTTGTCAATTTGGTTCTTCTCAAAAAGGTCACACATTTTACTAGCTTTTTCCAACTCGTTTCCATGAAATATGTTGCAGTGCACCAGAACCACTGTTCAGCCTTTTTGTTCTGCGGTAAACAATATGATCAAAGCCAAAAGAGCCACCAACTTGAGCACTATTCTAAATATGACAGCAAAGAGACGCATAACCCTGGCATTATACCAAGGATCAGGGGAAATAGACAATGTAGCCAGAATATAATAGCTGTAGCGCTGGCCTTACCCTGTGTTTTTGCTTCACAAATTGAAGTTTACTGCACAACAATTTCACACTGGGCCTTTGAGAGTTTCAGCTGCCAGCGGCAATATTTTTACTTCCACAAGTTGTTTGGGTGAGTTTTGAAGTGTATGTCATACACCAAAAACTCTTTATTTAGACCACCCTTGAACTGATGCTGCCTTTTACTCGATTTCTATGTTGGAACAAGTCAAAAACCCACCAATGGGGTAAATTATTATGTAAATTGGTGTAGGTTCAATGGCATATCATCTCATCATTAAGTCTGCCTTAGCCGCTGGTTATATATGCTAACTAAGCTTAAGACCGTAGCATGGAATTTAACATCTGTATCAGCAGCAACAGCAGCAGCATCGTCATGTGAGTGCCGTGGCCTAGTGGTTAAGGTATTGGACTCGTACGCGCAAGGTCGTGGGTTTAATCTCAGCCTCGGCATGGCGGAACAGAGCAGATCCTCATTGAACCACTGCTTCACTCCACCCAGGTGTAAATGGATAACGGCTGCAAGTTGGGTGGATACTCCCCGGGGAGTTGAGAAAGATTCATGCTTGAACAGACCTTCCAAGGGTGTAATTGTGATGTCGGCAGAGTTCGATATACACTGTACATCGATATGGCAGACAGAAAACCCACACACATTTACATTTACATCAGCAGAAGTATCAGCAGTGCTTTGTGCCCATAGGAACAGTGGTAGCAGACTTTTCTGTACTTGGTAATTAAGTAATGGCTCCAGTATCTGTTTTCCAGTGCAGCTAGTGCACTTTGCATGTGAGTACGTTGGATGTGCTCACATGCAATACGGAACAACACTCATAGAGCTAGCTGAAGCAACAACCATCACTCATACATCCTCAATACAAACAATTTGAAGCAATCCCCCAGGATGCTGGATCCGTAGGCAGTAGTCTACAGCACAAAGAGTGCAGGGGTAGGAGAGAGTGGGGTATTATTAGCCTTTTGTACTCTTTTTTAATATCCAGACTGAAATTTACTCATTATGAAATTACACTTCGGTCTCTGGATGCTAGTGTGCTCATTTTAGCAATATAAATATTTTTGCTTTTACTTAGCACTTAGGGCAAATGATTTAATGTAACCAAATGAAATATTACTTTCAAAATGCTCACTCAATCCTCCAAAAAATAAAAACGTACATAAATGAATAGAAAATATATAAATAAACCGTGCTCTGCCAGTTAATTTTTTTGTGTTTTTTTCTTTCAGTGATAGCTATCGGATTTTTCTCTCTTAAAATGAAAGACTCCTATTCTGCAACAAATATTTTCATTTTCATCACCAAACCGGTCCCTGCGCCCCACACTCCCCTGCTGAGGCACAGTGCTAAGTTTAATGATTCATAACTTCCCACCGCACAGCTCCGTCTCCCCCTGCCCTGAAACTGCTCTCACTGAAGAAATAAACTAACCAGTGGAAAGGAAAGTGTTAGTTCCTGTGAGCCTCTGGTACCCAAAGGGGATCAGTGCTTGATTAAGCCAAAAAGAACTGGCTTTAGACAAGCCCTGAAAGAGCACACGGCAGATAAACTAGTGTCTAGACCATGAGTGAGCTGGAAATGGATGAAAAACATCCCCGCCATTCATTCACTTCAAACAGCAGAAAATTCTGTTAGAAGTTCAGCCAAGGTGTGTCAATTCAGCCACACCATGTTCACAAAAATCTGTTGTGCATCATTCACTGCATCATCAGTCCCTGAAAAAAGCAGCTTAATCGACTGGAAAATACAGTATTAGATGGATCCAGCAAGTCCAATACATTTTTGTGATTGAAACACTGTAGCATTTGAATGGTATACAACTACAGTGTTGGGTAGTCTACACCTTGTAGCGGTTCCTGTCAAAAAAGAACAAATATGTGATCTCTGCAGTCAACCACCTGTGAGATCCCCATTAAACCTCACAATTATGCTCACCTAAAAATTTCTCCTTAATTGTATCTGCAATATGTGTTTGTCATTTTATTTTACTTAATAAAATAACGACCACTTCAGGTGGTCAAGTGGTTGAGTCCAGCCCTGGATTTAACTTCTTCATCAGCTATTATATATCTCAGCTTAATGCCTTTTGGTGTGAACCATAGGTAGTGCCTGTCTATTTGTTTCTATGCTGATGATAACAAAGACACCACCCATGGGGTAAACCTTCATTATATCTGCTTCCAAGGAGCCAGTTGGTCTTCGGCAGAGAGAAGGAATTTGAACAGATGGGGCTTTCAGTTGTTGGGTGCCAGCAAAAGTTGACAAAATGGTCTTAACAAGGTTATGGAATTTGATCAAATTATCAGAATATGCAGTTTTATGGCACCAAATCTTGACTATTCCTAAAATATCATGGCTCAAGGGCAAGCGGTTGCCATAGTAATAATGTTTAAAATGTTTTGGCCGTTTCACAAAGTAAAAAAAATAAAAAAGGTCAACTTGACAGTTGAATATTTCTCATCTAGATGCTCTCCCAACATTCTAATCGTATCCCCTGATAGGATAACATCTCTACTTTCAATTCCCATAATAAAATAATGGTGCTCTCAAGAAACAAAGCCTCTGGAAACATAAATATTTGGAGAATTTAACATTGAAAATATAGGAAATTGCTACACTGTCTTCAGTGTCATGCCTAGCCCTAGCCCGTCAGCACTTCACTGTACATTTTATTCTATAACTTTGTCATTTTACATGCTATTTTCACAATTTAAGGTTTGGATGATAGATAAGAATTGTATCTGTTAAAATCCATGACGGCTGTTGATTGTAATGAAGAATTGTAGCCATGGCGTGACGATTTCGGCGTTATACCCAAAATCGGATCATTAATTATTTTCGCCACATTTTTTTCAGAAAGATATTGTCTTCTTCTTTTTATTTCAAAGACACCATTAAATATTTACACAGACAAATATTACAGAAATTGGCTTTCTTTTTGGTATATTTTGTTGATTTTACAGGGCTTACACATAATGAGTGATACCCCTTTTTGGTGAATTATTCCTCTAAACTCTAGCTGACTTGGCACTAATTGATAGAATCATATTCATGTGTGAGGTCTCTGCCATTTTTACAATATAACTTCTGTTGAAATACAGATAGAGCATTTGTACAGATACCACATGAAAGCTAATTATAATTATTCAATGATATTAATCATTTAAGCATGTTTAAATTCCTACACACTGCTGTCAAAAAAAATCCTCTATCATAAATAGCAAACACATTTTATAATAGCACCATGATTTTTATTATGGAAATTGTTTAATGTATAGTGCAACAGGTAAACTATTTTGGAGCTCCAAACGACAAATATTTGTCTGATTAATATCCGTTTTCTTGGCAACCATCAGGACTGGGGGCCTACTTTTTTTATAAAATATCAATGGATATGCTGACATGTCAAATTCCACCCCTGGGTCGATTTTCTCAGAAAATGCCTCTTAATGAGGCACACCTATAGGGAAATTCTGGTTACAACCAGTTCACCATCCAATAACGGAATGTCTGTGACCTTTTACACCAGTCCTGCATATGACAAATGATATCATGAAGACTTTTACAGTCCATGGTCTGTTTGCTAAGTTGCATAGAAGATGGGGTCAACATGGGGCTACTCTACAGAAAGTGTTGGGCAAGTAGTTGAGTTTATCTGAAAATCAAAGTTAGAATAAACTTCACAGGAAGGAAAAAGTATAGATGCATCACACCTACCTATAGATGTCTACAATTGGCATCATGCAAATTTCCCATTTGTTGCTATAGTGTCCTTTACTCATTAGTTCTAACTGCAGCAATAGGTTGAATGGAGTAGCACTACAGATATGTGCTGGCATTTTTCTGGTATTGTTCTGCTGGCATTGTTCTGCTGTCATTGTTCTGTCATTGTTCTGTCTGTGTTCTGTCTGTGTTCTGTCCGTGTTCTGGCATTGTTCTGGCATTGTTCTGTCATTGCGCTGGCATTGTGCTAGCATTGTTCTAGCATTATTCTGTCATTGTTCTGGCATTGTGCTGGCATTGTTCTGTCAATGTTCTTTCCGTGTTCTGGCATTGTTCTGGCATTGTTCTGTCATTGTGCTGGCATTGTTCTGTCATTGTTCTGGCATTGTGCTGGCATTGTTCTGTCATTGTTCTGGCATTGTTCTGTCATGGTTCTGTCATTGTTCTGACATTGTTCTGACATTGTTCTGTCATTGTTCTGTCATTGTTCTGACGTTGTTCTGTCATTGTTCTGACGTTGTGCTGGCATGGTTCTGTCATTGTTCTGGCGTTGTTCTGGCATGGTTCTGTCATTGTTCTGGCATTATTCTTGCATTGTTCTAGCATTGTTCTGCTGCCATTGTGTCATTGTTCTTTCCGTGTTCTGGCATTGTTCTGTCATTGTTCTGACATTGTTCTGTCATTGTTCTGTCATTGTTCTGTCATTGTTCTGGCATAGTTCGGCTGGCATTGTTCTTTCCGTGTTCTGGCATTGCTCTGTCATTGTTCTGGCATTGTTCTGTCATTGTTCTGTCATTGTTCTGACGTTGTTCTGTCATTGTTCTGACGTTGTGCTGGCATGGTTCTGTCATTGTTCTGGCGTTGTTCTGGCATGGTTCTGTCATTGTTTTGGCATTATTCTTGCATTGTTCTGGCATTGTTCTGCTGCCATTGTGTCATTGTTCTTTCCGTGTTCTGGCATGGTTCTGGCATTGTTCTGTCATTGTTCTGTCATTGTTCTGTCATTGTACTGGCATTGTTCTGGCGTTGTTCTGGCATTGTTCTGGCATTGTTCTGGCGTTGTTCTGGCATAGTTCTGTCATTGTTCTGTCATTGTTCTGTCATTATTTTGGCATTGTTCTGTCATTGTTCTGTCATTGTTCTGGCATTCTGCTGGCGTTGTTCTGTCATTGTTCTGTCATTGTTCTGTCATTGTTCTGGCATTGTGCTGGCGTTGTTCTGTCATTGTTCTGTCATTGTGCTGGCATTGTTCTGGCATTGTTCTGCTGGCATTGTGTCATTGTTCTTTCCGTGTTCTGGCATTGTTCTGTCATTGTTCTGTCATTGTTCTGTCATTGTTCTGTCATTGTTCTGTCATTATTTTGGCATCGTTCTGTCATTTTTTTGTCATTGTGCTGGCATTGTTCTGGCATTGTTCTGCTGGCATTGTGTCATTGTTCTTTCCGTGTTCTGTCATTGTTCTGTCATTGTGCTGGCATTGTTCTGGCATTGTTCTGCTGGCATTGTGTCATTGTTCTTTCCGTGTTCTGTCATTGTTCTGTCATTGTTCTGGCATAGTTCTGTCACTGTTCTGTCATTGTTCTGTCATTATTTTGGCATTGTTCTGTCATTTTTTTGTCATTGTTTTGGCATTGTTCTGTCATTGTTTTGGCATTGTTCTGTCATTTTTCTGTCATTGTTTTGTCATTGTTCTGTCATTGTTCTGTCATTGTTCTGGCATTGTTCTGTCATTGTTCTATCATTGTTTTGGCATTGTTCTGTCATTGTTTTGGCATTGTTCTGGCATAGTTCTGTCATTGTTCTTTCCGTGTTCTGGCATTGTTCTGTCATTGTTTTGTCATTGTTCTGTTATTGTTCTGGCATTGTTCTGTCATTGTTCTGTCATTGTTCTGGCATAGTTCGGCTGGCATTGTTCTTTCCATGTTCTGGCATTGTTTTGTCATTGTTCTGTCATTGTTCTGGCATTGTTCTGGCATTGTTCTGTCATTGTTTTGGCATTGTTCTGTCATTGTTTTGGCATTGTTCTGTCATTGTTTTGGCATTGTTCTGGCACAGTTCTGTCATTGTTCTTTCCGTGTTCTGGCATTGTTCTGTCATTGTTTTGTCATTGTTCTGTTATTGTTCTGGCATTGTTCTGTCATTGTTCTGTCATTGTTCTGGCATAGTTCGGCTGGCATTGTTCTTTCTATGTTCTGGCATTGTTCTGGCATTGTTCTGTCATTGTTCTGGCATAGTTCGGCTGGCATTGTTCTTTCCATGTTCTGGCATTGTTCTGTCATTGTTCTGGCATTGTTCTGTCATTGTTCTGTCATTGTTTTGGCATTGTTCTGTCATTGTTCTGGCATAGTTCGGCTGGCATTGTTCTTTCCATGTTCTGGCATTGTTCTGTCATTGTTTTGTCATTGTTCTGTTATTGTTCTGGCATAGTTCGGCTGGCATTGTTCTTTCTATGTTCTGGCATTGTTCTGTCATTGTTCTGTCATTGTTTTGTCATTGTTCTGTCATTGTTCTGGCATTGTTCTGTCATTGTTCTGTCATTGTTTTGGCATTGTTCTGTCATTGTTTTGGCATTGTTCTGGCATAGTTCTGTCATTGTTCTTTCCGTGTTCTGGCATTGTTCTGTCATTGTTTTGTCATTGTTCTGTTATTGTTCTGGCATTATTCTGTCATTGTTCTGTCATTGTTCTGGCATAGTTCGGCTGGCATTGTTCTTTCTATGTTCTGGCATTGTTCTGGCATTGTTCTGTCATTGTTCTGGCATAGTTCGGCTGGCATTGTTCTTTCCATGTTCTGGCATTGTTCTGTCATTGTTCTGGCATTGTTCTGTCATTGTTCTGTCATTGTTTTGGCATTGTTCTGTCATTGTTCTGGCATAGTTCGGCTGGCATTGTTCTTTCCATGTTCTGGCATTGTTTTGTCATTGTTCTGTCATTGTTCTGGCATTGTTCTGTCATTGTTTTGGCATTGTTCTGTCATTGTTTTGGCATTGTTCTGTCATTGTTTTGGCATTGTTCTGGCATAGTTCTGTCATTGTTCTTTCCGTGTTCTGGCATTGTTCTGTCATTGTTTTGTCATTGTTCTGTTATTGTTCTGGCATTGTTCTGTCATTGTTCTGTCATTGTTCTGGCATAGTTTGGCTGGCATTGTTCTTTCTATGTTCTGGCATTGTTCTGGCATTGTTCTGTCATTGTTCTGGCATAGTTCGGCTGGCATTGTTCTTTCCATGTTCTGGCATTGTTCTGTCATTGTTCTGGCATTGTTCTGTCATTGTTCTGTCATTGTTTTGGCATTGTTCTGTCATTGTTCTGGCATAGTTCGGCTGGCATTGTTCTTTCCATGTTCTGGCATTGTTCTGTCATTGTTTTGTCATTGTTCTGTTATTGTTCTGGCATAGTTCGGCTGGCATTGTTCTTTCTATGTTCTGGCATTGTTCTGGCATTGTTCTGTCATTGTTCTGGCATAGTTCGGCTGGCATTGTTCTTTCCATGTTCTGGCATTGTTCTGGCATTGTTCTGTCATTGTTCTGGCATAGTTCGGCTGGCATTGTTCTTTCCATGTTCTGGCATTGTTCTGGCATTGTTCTGTCATTGTTCTGGCATAGTTCGGCTGGCATTGTTCTTTCTATGTTCTGGCATTGTTCTGGCATTGTTCTGTCATTGTTCTGGCATAGTTCGGCTGGCATTGTTCTTTCCATGTTCTGGCATTGTTCTGTCATTGTTCTGGCATTGTTTTGGCATTGTTCTGTCATTGTTCTGGCATAGTTCGGCTGGCATTGTTCTTTCCATGTTCTGGCATTGTTTTGTCATTGTTCTGGCATAGTTCGGCTGGCATTGTTCTTTCCATGTTCTGGCATTGTTCTGTCATTGTTCTGGCATTGTTCTGTCATTGTTTTGGCATTGTTCTGTCATTGTTCTGGCATAGTTCGGCTGGCATTGTTCTTTCCATGTTCTGGCATTGTTTTGGCATTGTTCTGTCATAGTTCGGCTGGCATTGTTCTTTCCATGTTCTGGCATTGTTCTGGCATTGTTTTGTCATTGTTCTGTTATTGTTCTGGCATAGTTCGGCTGGCATTGTTCTTTCTATGTTCTGGCATTGTTCTGGCATTGTTCTGGCATAGTTCGGCTGGCATTGTTCTTTCCATGTTCTGGCATTGTTCTGGCATTGTTCTGTCATTGTTCTGGCATAGTTCGGCTGGCATTGTTCTTTCCATGTTCTGGCATTGTTCTGTCATTGTTCTGGCATTGTTCTGTCATTGTTCTGTCATTGTTTTGGCATTGTTCTGTCATTGTTCTGGCATAGTTCGGCTGGCATTGTTCTTTCCATGTTCTGGCATTGTTTTGGCATTGTTCTGTCATAGTTCGGCTGGCATTGTTCTTTCCATGTTCTGGCATTGTTCTGGCATTGTTCTGTCATTGTTCTGGCATTGTTCTTTCCATGTTCTGGCATTGTTCTGGCATTGTTCTGTCATTGTTCTGGCATAGTTCTGGCATTGTTCTGGCATTGTTCTGGCATTGTTTTGTCATTGTTCTGTCATTGTTTTGTCATTGTTTTGGCATTGTTCTGTCATTGTTCTGGCATAGTTCGGCTGGCATTGTTCTTTCCATGTTCTGGCATTGTTCTGACATTGTTCTGGCATTGTTCTGTCATTGTTCTGTCATTATTCTGGTATTCTGGCATAGTTCTGGCATAGTTCGGCTGTCATTGTTCTTTCCGTGTTCTGGCATTGTTCTGGCATTGTTCTGTCATTGTTTTGTCATTGTTCTGTCATTGTTCTGTCATTATTTTGGCATTGTTCTGTCATTGTTTTGTCATTGTTTTGGCATTGTTCTGTCATTGTTTTGTCATTGTTCTGTCATTGTTTTGGCACTGTTCTGTCATTGTTCTTGCATAGTTCGGCTGGCATTGTTCTTTCCGTGTTCTGGCATTGTTCTGGCATTGTTCTGTCATTGTTCTGTCATTGTTTTGGCATTGTTTTGTCATTGTTCTGTCATTGTTCTGGCAATGTTCTGGCACTATTGGAGTGTACTTTGAGTTTGAGGACATCATGAATTGGCTTTGGTAGAGCTGCCAAATTACAGACATAAAAAATGTGTACGATTATAGATATTCATGTGGATGCAGGGATGACGTGATAAATTCTTAGACAAAACAACCTAAAAGTGATGTTTTGGAGATATGAGATACAGAGAGACGGACACACAGAAACATACATGAAAACAACGGACCAATAGTGATTTAAAGAAAACAATATTAGGAAAGAGTGTGGTTGGCAATTGTTTAATTACGACATTAACAACACTTGCGGAAGTGACGTCATTTGATCCTATAATATAGATTCAGATTTACAACAGATGGCTACAGAAGTTATGTCATTTCGCACACTGTTTATGCTAAGTCCCCTGTCCTCAAAGTTGTCAACAGGTTTGAGCTGCTTGGACAGGATTATGACACAATCAATCATTCATGACAGTGATGCACAGAATTATTCCGTTCTTCAGGCAGCTGAGTCATCACAAATCCTCTCCTATTCTGACCTCTTTTTGGGTTATGTGACCTAATAGACTTGTGGCAACATTGTCTGAGCTGCAATGAGGTGTCAATAATCATATGATCAGACTTAAGAGAGCTGTTGGCATTCAGCAAAGTTCCAGAAGAATGCTTGCTATTCATGGCTAGTACTAATCCATTCCTTGTTACATCCCAGACGTAGATGCCCATAGCAGTCTCAATGGATAATTTAGCACATCTCCAGAGATCTTCTTGTACAATGGTACCTCACAATTAAGACCACCTTAGGGAAATACAACCAGACCCATTTATAACTAACTATATGGGAATACCAGCATTGAGTTAATATATATATATATATATATATATATATATATATATATATATATATACATATCAACCAAACTATATTCTTACCAGAATTTCTTTGGTTGAAAATAACCGTGTTCTGAGGTTAAGCAGTTGTCAACAGATGGCATGCTGGCATTGGGTTGCTTGTAACATCAAGGTGGACTACATACGGGTGGTCTTGATTTTAGGAGCCACTGTATTAACCTGGAGCCACCAGAACTCCATGGCACCATGGTATTTACTTCTAAGGGTGTGTTTCATGTTATGATCCACACCTCAGAGGCCATAAAAGGATATGATCAATGGACAAGGAAGCCACTTTGCCTGCAGGGTGAGGTTATGAAGGATATGCAGGTCTTCCCTTGCAACTGCAGGAGTTCTGTAGGGTCGCCAGGTGTCCTAATGTTCTGTATGTGAATTATTTTAAAGTCTGCAACTAGCTCATTTAGTAGCAAAAAGGTGTCGTTCTTGCGTCTGACATGCAATGTCTGACATTATATGACACTATTATAGTATTTTTGAGATACTTGTACACTGATACTCATCAACGATTCTACTTCCATTATATTCAGTAAGTCTATAACTACCATATTAGTTTGCTGCAATATACGAACATCTCTTTCTAAACCACTCTAGCACCAGCAGCAACAACAAATCTGCAATTGCAACTGCTTATGCCACTACTTCTATTACTCTACTACTACTGCAACTACTGCAAACTAGCTCCAACTTGCACTATGCCTATTCATTCAGGCATATACGTTTGAACCCTAAACAATGACCAACTCACCATTAAGACCACAGAATTCTGGACCTATAGTTTTCTCACCTATAAATTACCACAACTGAGACCACATTATCAATGTCTGTGAATGTTACACCTCATGGTGGCAATGGTCTTCATTGCATTGAACTACATTGTATTAACCAAGATATGGACACCATTCAGACATACACCTATTTGGCAACATGTAGGACACTGTCCACTGTTTTCATTGGCATATGGGCCATTGAAGACTGCCAGGAAACTGTCAATTCTCTCCTTAGTAAGCAACAACAGTTAAGTGGGCGAAAATTAAGGGAAGTTGCGATAATAGAGATGGAAGGTTTCTGTAACCATGAACGCCACTAGAGTGTCGCTTGGCACTTCTTCAAATATTGTTCACACTTCTCATTTGTGAGATTTATTAGCTAGTCAAAATGCAATAAAGAAACCACAACAGCAGTGGTGCTTATCTGGCTGGTAATTCCATAAAATTTGAGACTAGAAGATAAACAAGATCTGTGTCGAAAAAAAAAAGCAAGGTGGTAAAAATAATTTAATAAAAAGACCTTAATTACAGATACTTTTTAACATTTCTCCAATAATGACACATGCAAAGAATGACCAATTTGCACATAAATACTAACTAAAAACCTAACTCCAGTCATAAAGGAATTGGTAAATTGTTGAATTAGCAAACAACTTCAGAACGCCACGCCTGACGCAATTTTCTTTTTGAACTTTTTCTATGTATTTGCATTAACCTCACTTTTCATAATGGCCATCTAAATCATCAATCCAATGAATTTAAAACCAAAACTGGTTTTAGTAGTGTCGGTATTCTGGACGTCTGTACTATGGAGTCTGTGGACCTCCTCATCTACTCATCATTACGCCTATTTTCTTTAGCTGTCCATGAATTTGAGCACTAACCATTGAACTAGGTCACAATTGCTTAACTGTGAAGATTTTGATAATAATTAACGCTTTGCTAAAACATTACCAATTGAATCGGAAGCCTTAATATGCACCAAATTATCATTAGTGAAGCATTGTACATTAAAACCGTACAATAAGACTAACCTGTGGAATATGTGTAAAATAGCCTTTAAATCGAGGTGGCCTAATGTTGGACTTTTCATTTTATCGCAGCTTTAACAGCAAAATAGTTATGTAGTTGTACTGTAATGAATTTATCATTTGTACATGACCTGGCTCTGCACTCTACAGCTTATTTTACTAATTGTTATTCCTTGTTGCACCCCAGACCAGCTGATACCCTGATTAAACAAACAAACCCTTCTTTTGTGGTTTCTTCATGATGAGGAAACTATCATTGGCAATGACTTCCTTCTTTGTGCCTTCTTTTTAGGTCAATAAATTATTCATGTCATCGTGTTATGCTACAGTGATGTTTGAACACCAGAGACTTAGGCCTGTAGAAGTGGCCCCAGGCGGCGCCCTTGAGGTATGCCATGCATGCCTCGATATTCAAGCCATACCTGAGGTCTATGGACCCTATTGCCGGCTGACATGCGAATTGCAGTACTTAAGAAATGGCAATATCAACCATAACCATCATTGTGCCTACTGAGGCTGAGTCATACACTGTAATTATGGCTGCAGAATTGAAGAAACAGTCGTCTGTTACTGTTGTTTACATGCACCATTGCAAATACGGTTTTGTATTTGATGCATGTTACAATAGAACCTCACTACGGCTAAAATACATCATTCAAATGTAGGAGGTTATTTACAGTTCATTCCAACATGCATATGAACACAAACGTTGTTACCATCATATTTTGGACAAAAGCATTCTTACTCTTCTAATCGCACCTCCCCATTGAAGCAACTAAACTGTCGAGTGTGGGTGGGGGGGGGGGGGGGGAGAGCTTCTTAAATGTTATGTAGATGTCTTTATCAAACCATCCCTACCACCAACCCAAGGTTATCTAACATAGTTTGTATGGAAAGTTGCATTATTAGCATTGTAATAATTATGCAGAATCACTCTTAAATCTTCTAAGAGCATGATGTCACAGTTTTCTCCTGTGTTTGCGCTATAAATTACGGGTTTCATTTTCTAAAGAAACAAAACAATACTCAAGCCAAACAAGCTAGCATTGTAAAGCCTATCTGACATAACTAAGGCTTAATCAAAACAAATCCCTCATGATGTCATGGATGAAGAAGAAAAGTGTTGAAAGACTATTCTACATAATTATTACAACGATAATAAGATATATACCATAAAGTGGGCGCAATGTTCGTTTTCTTGAGAGAAAGATGGTCTTATATAGAAACTGTCCTTTTCACAAGATTCACGTTTAGCCAATTGGTCTGCCTTTTATTTCACGTGTTATCCTTGCCAGCATTATGTTCTGTTGAACGAGTTACAACTCTTTTTGATCCTAATACATGAATTATACAGAGCAATATATTATCTGATAAACAATGCAAAATTTGACTTTGATAAACCTTCACGCCAGCTGCGTGGAACTTTTTAATTTCTTGAGAAACATCTGCATTATTCTTGCTAATGCTGCGGGGTGTGGCCATATATAACATCACAAGGAAAAGTTATATTTTCCCTTTGCTTTTTTTGTGTCTGGAACTGACTTTATAACACAAATAAACACATGGAGCACTTGGCATGCTGCATTGCTAGATCACAAGCCCCAGCAGTTACGGCCTGTTGATAGTGCATCACATGTACATTTCCATGTACCAAATGTAGGAAACTTCCAGTGACTATGGGAGTATTAGCTCATATGATGATATGTTGTGATCCTAATGTTCTTCTGTGGCAAAAGCAGGATCATTGCTTAGACTTAGAAGCCTATATACTCTTCCGCAGGGGAGCCCACTATATTTCATTTATTTATTTCTCTTTATTGACATGTGGTTTAACATTACAACAATACAAACATCATACGTGGAAACATAAACCACCCAGCCACATAAGGGCTTATTACATGACGTCTAAATAACAAAAAGTAACTATAATGCATCTTTGTGACTACCATTAGAGATCTTATAATTAGTTGCGAAATTTCAATGTATATTATGTGGCACAATACAGCCTTAAAAGAGAATGGTCAACAGTTCGCAATTAAAGCGCTAATTATACTTCAAAGCCTCGCAAGCAGAGCTAAAAACAAGGCATTTTTGTGTGTGTGTGTTTTTGGATGATGCAGGTTGCGTCAGGTCCAAACTGTTGTCTGCAATTTTTGGTCGTCACCACAAGAGCACAAGCAACCCTCCTACATCAGGCTTAGTGTCGGCCAATCTATCAGGTCTGTTGGTCCTCAACAGGCTTGCAATGCAGCTACAATTCCTCAAACAGCTGCTGAAGCCCGCACTAGCTCGTTCCAGCCCGCTTTAGCCAGCTCCAGCCAGCGAGTCGCAAACTCTCAATTTGTTTTGTTGAACAGTGCTGAAGCAGTGTTCTCCAAAACTTGTCGTCTGATCAAGGTGTGCTATAAATTTTGTCTGAGGTGCTCCAAGTTTGGCTCAGGTGCCTTTACAGTGAAATGTGTTGGAGATTTGGCATTTTTTGTTAATATAGAGCTATTCATATATCGTCTTTTTGTGTGTGTTCCATTTTTATTTATTTTTTGTTACAACAGTATACAATGCACGACAAATGCCTGTCCTGTCTTGACATAAGGTAATAATATACTCATTGAGGATATGTTGACGTTTGTAAAACATGTCAAAATTCAAGCACACAATTTAGAAACCACATAATCATTTTGTAGGAAAAAGCAACAATGAAAGGTTGCACTCTATGATAAACAGTTTTTGAAATATAATAGAATATGATTATTGTATTGTATTGTATTGTATTGTATTGTATTGTATTGCTTGCCAGTTTCTAGAGGCAGACGTAATGATTAGATAATAAGGCTTGCAGCCCACGCCATGCTACACACTTGTCCGTAGCATACACATGTGTATTACACATGTAAATGGTGCAGAATTAACCTGACTCTCAGTCTATTGAGAAAAAAGACTAAGACTTTGTACCGTGAAATGCAAGCATCTCACAAAAACTATACAGACATGCATATGGATTTTTTAGATGTAACAATGAACTCCTTTCAACTTTACAAGTCCTACTACTGTCAGACTGAGCATTTAAGCAATGACCCATGTCTCAGCATCAGAAAAATTGCAAGACCTTGGATCTTGGTGCCATTCAATATCTGGAGGCAAAGAAGCACTTAGTGCGCCGAACACTTCTGTGCACAAAAGACGTGGCAATGATACTAATGTCTTTCATGTTATAGACACCTGGGGGCAATTGATGCTGGCCTATGTTACGTGAAATTACATCAAATAGCCCCAGTCAGCTTTTTTTTAAAGCTTTGAGACAGAACAGATGTCAGTTGTATGTTCCACATCTGTATTTGGTGCAGCTGTGTATTAATTGTATATTTACAGGCACTGGCGACATCACATCACCAATGTTCGAATTATACCGTCGTTTTTATCACCTACAACATACATGAAAGACCACCCCTCAATTAAGGCCTCCACAACATTAACCCAACTGACCACTTAAGGAATAAGAAGGGGTTTAAAATCTAATTGATTTAACTGCTAGAGCTGTTAAAATTATAAAGGCAGTGTTGACCCTGCAAAGAAGTGTTGATATTGAGTCGGTCTTAATATTGAATGGTCCTTATGTTTGGGCTCCAGTGACCCTGACCTACGTTACTCTAGTTTCATCTCACTCTGTCTGGATCACTCATTTTATTTCTCTTGCTGTCATTCTAAATCCATCTTTTGATCACAACTCAAATGCAGCGAGTTAGAGAAAGTGAAGGGGTGACAGCGAGTGCATCATATGAGGTAGTATCTACAATCGTATGTTTCTCCTCTATATATTGTGGATGCACTTTTCTAACTCACTCTCTTTGCTTTCACATTCGTTCTAGGACATCACCGTTTAAATACCTGTACCTATGGAGTGCCTCACTCAATCTCTGACACTCGTTCACTATTCCTAACTCACTTCCTTTCGCTATTTCTCACTCTGTCCCACCTATACGATCACTTCTATCCTACCACTCCTTCTATCTCTCTTGCTCTATCGATCACAATCAACTAGACCTGATGCAATTGGATATTCTGCCTAATACAGTATACCCTGACCTTCGGGGGCGATACAAATGGCAGATCCATTTGGCTTACATTGGCTTACTACCCAAATATGTGTCCATATGAATTGGCCAGTTGATGCACAAGCAATAGCTGACAGTAATCCGAGGGTTCACCATGGGGCACCCACAGCATTAGCCTGAGGGGCACCCTGTCAGAGAGCAGGGTTCTGGTGTTAAAACCCTGCCCTGATCATATGATAATGGTCATCCAGTGGTCAGCTGTCACCTCAGGTGATCACAAGTGTCATTGCGGGTGGCAACGATCTGTTCTGACAGTCACTCTGACCATCGTATCTTTTACACAATAACCCAATATGTCCATTGGGAGTAATCGTTGTGTCCAGTGTTGGTCCAGCGATGTTTAATTCAGCAGTCTTTACAAGTAAGTTATTGCAGTCGTCCGTGTTATTTGGTCTGCCAAATTGCTGGTAACTCCAAAAGGAAAAATAGGAGTGTCTCTAATAGATCAGGCCATTGGGTGGTCCATTGGTTAAACATTGGTAGAAGTTACAGGTTGAATGTTACCAGTGTACGTTTTGGGTATGCCTTTAGCAGTACACCAATCTTGTGTCATAATTTTGAGGTACTCTTAATAGTGGGTGTATTTCAGTGATGAACAAGCCCAAAATTAGGTCATCATAAATGGCCTTTTAAATTGTGAGGTTAAATACAATGGGCAGAAAAGAGTGATGTGGCCTTAATGCGAGGTTCCACTATTATAATATTGTAAGATTGGTAGTCATAACAATGTTTTGCGCTGTATTCTGTGGGGGACCAGTGCTTAGTGTCTTAATGGCGAGGTTCCCCTATATAACCCACAGCAAAGGACCAGATAGATATTTTTTTTTTTTGTTTGTTTTTTTATTAATGGTAATATCTTATCTTATATATTCCGTACTTCTGTAATGTATTATGCTTGGTTCTATAGTTGCACATTTAATTACCTTGAAATTCCCAATAGTCGTGTGTCTGCGCAAGATAGAAATCGACATCATTTTTACTCATTAACCATTCATGATAAAATACTAATGGCAATGGCCACAGTTTGCCCACTTACATGAATCTGCCACAGACCGACGTAAGGAAATATGAAGGTTGGAGATCACATCACATTGCATTTTGCTACAGGGTAAGGTCATCTGCTTGCTCTGAATTCCTGAAAATCTGCTCATAAATAGTGCATTGATCAGGATTTGAACCAGAACCTATTTTCATGGGAATTGGCTGGTGGCTTAACCACTAGGCCACCAATCTGTTGTTTAGAGTGATGCACAATAAATCATCCCAAAACCTGTAAAGGCCCTTTTACACATAGCCGGATCAGACACCGGAGCGTCCCGGAGGACAACTCCGGAATACTCCCGCATACTCCGGGGAAAGCCGTGTAGACATCGTGTTCATGTCCGGGATTGTCCGGCATTGTCCGTCATTGTCCGGGGTGCTCCTGGACCACCTTGGGACTCCAGGGGAAAAAATTAAACATGTTTAATTTTTCATGCCGGAGTTCCCGGAGTAATTTAATCCGTGTAGATCCGTGTAGATCCGTGTAGATCCGTATAGACTCCCAATATACTCCGCCGATCTCCGGGAATCTCCGTATTGACTCCGGCATATCTCCGGCTACATCCGGGCATGAATATTTCGCCGCCATTAATGCCGGAGAGTACAAGGAGCAACACGGTTCCACGCGAATGAACACGGTGTAAAGACCGGTGATATCCGCGAAGGCACCGTGAAAATCCGGTTCACTCCGCACTCTAAACGGGACAGTCGTGTTAGCTCCTTGTTGAGACCGTATTGACATCGTGTACACATCGCCAAACATTTATTTTTTGTTGACATTTAACAGCTCTTTGATCCCGGAACCCCCCGGAGGTAATAAAATGTTACTCCGGGACGCTCCGGCGTCTGATCCGGCTATGTGTGAAAGGGCCATAAGCATTAATTTACAATGTTGGAACAAACAATGCAATTTAATGTTCTGACATTCTCCCATGCAAAAATTATTTACAGCTTTTTAGAGACAATTACACACCATAAACTGAAGCATGCATTTAGAATTTGTAACCTATAATTTATATGAAACATTCTTCTGCTACAAGCTATTTAAAAGTTTCTTAGAGGAAGTCCGGCTGGACTGCAGCACACAGACTGATGTCCATCTTGCAGAATATATACTCATTTAATAAAAAATGTCTGTGCTCCTTTCCTTGCCCATTGAAGTGCATTTGAACTACAGTTTGGTCCACGCCCAGCTTTGCATACACCCCTTGCCAGAAGCAACCCAAGGGGCTAAGATGGCTGGAGCTATGAATTTTTACACTTCTTTGACCACATATGACTGCATATGACAGCCGTATAATAGCTTTCAGACAAAGGTTTTGGGATTTGTAGCAACAACGCTGTTCCATCAAAACATTGTAATACTGTAATAAAGAACAGCACAGAGAAACCCAAACTGAAGACCACTTCACCATTAAGCCCACCTTACCGTGAGGACAGGCATGTTTTTGTAAATGTGGTCTTAATGGCAAGGTTCGCGTGTGAAATAGACACCTCTCTCTTGAGGGCACCACTATATTGATGGGACTGTCTGTTGCAATACACAGTACCACCTATTTCAGAAACATATCCCATCACACATCGCTGGATGTTTACATGTGCCCTTATTATTTGATTATTAACGTGATCCGTATGTATGTTGTCCTACGTATGTATTGTTTAGATGTTTGTATGAATGGTCAAATAAAACATTAATCGATCAATCAATCGAGTATGCAGCCCCATCAGTTAAAAACACCTCAGTACAAGTCACGTCCATGCAGCTATTGTAGCTTACACAACGACCCCAATAGGACAGTGCGCTGTACCTATCAGATGCTGTACACTGCATCGTAATGAGTAAGGATGAGGCATCCCCCAGCCTCCTTGGACACAGAAATGCTGCAGTAATCGCTCAGTGATGGATGAGTGTCAAATAACCAAACAAGAAACTGTGCTACATCCCATCCTAATATTTGTACACGCCTACCACAGAAAATAAGTGTAGAATATGACAGAATTTCCTCTGATTAAATAATATTTGACATCCAAACCAGTCTCTGATTTAGCTGACATTGATTCTGTTGTTTTTGCAACATAAAAGAAAGCATCACACCTGTATATGTGTTTGATGTCTTCTAAATAGAAGGATAGTAGACTACTGAAATACAACGGAACGCCCAACGTCATTTTGCTCATTGGTCTAACGTCGTACAATTTTGGTAGTCACTTATATAAAATCTTGAGAGAGCATGAACTACCAGGGACCGTCCAGGGTGTTAAATGGTCCAGCTGAGTATATCTTATAAAAGACTGAACATTTATATTGAGTACTGTACATCTCCTTGCACTGCTAAATCTTGTGATGGGAATATTGTCGAACAGCTCAACTTGTTTACTAAAGTTTTGGTTATAAACCAAAAATATTTCCTAAATTATGCTTTCACAGACAGTTTGGGGGAAAATAAATTACGAGCTCTGACACCCTTGTAAATTAAAAACAATATTTTCAATAAAGACTTTTATGCTTATGGGGGGAGTGAACATCTCACAACCTCGATGCTACAACTTTGAAAGAGGCTATTGAATAGAAATTGCAATTCTGAAAGCCCCATAGATAATGAAAATGCTCACTTTCATGGCATATTGTATGTCCTTCAGTTCACTTACCTGCTATACTTAATTACTTCATTCTAATTTTTTCCTGCCTTAAACTCCCAAGCTTTTGATTAAACTCTAAATGGTTTCCTTTTTTGTGGTATCAGATTGAAATAATGCGCTGTTAGAAATCACATTTGACGAAGCTAATTTTGCACGAAAACACAAATTACATTTTCACATCAAGTTTCATCATTTGGATTAAAAACATTTTACACAAGGTCATTGAAAGGAAATTCGTCTCCCCAAGCTAATCAGGGTCTGAGGAGTTAAAAGCTTGCATGGAATGAGTGACTGCTGCACTGGTTGATTATTGGGCAGACAGATTGACATACTTATTGATTGACTGACTCACTGACTCACTGACTCACTGATTGATTGACTGATTGATTAATTGCTTGATTGATTGATTGAATGAAGTACGCACAACTCCATCGTGGTCACTTGTTCAGTATATATATCATAAGTAGTGAAAGTAACCACGATTGAATTGGGCATGGATTGAATGACTAACTGATTGATTACACAAATATGATGGATGGATAGATAGATAGATAGATAGATAGATAGATAGATACCAGGTCCGTCTGACAAAGACCAAACAGTGCTGTGCCTGCAACTGTAGCAATGCACTTGCTCATGTATGCAACTCATCATATGCGCATGCGCTGTATGCAAAATGAGACACAATAGACGGACATCCGGGTGGCAAGATGTGTCCACACAGACCTTCCGGTGACCGGACTAGCCTTCCTTGTATAATCTTTAGGTCAAATATTTGACTCACCAAAATGCCTTGGTTACAATTATACCTATTGGCTACTTGAATGGGTCAAGAAAAGACATGCCAAACCATTAATGGACATGCCATTCTATGGCTTAGTGAGTGGAGTGTTGGCCAGGTCACCAGGAGGCCATAAGTTCACTTCGCCAAAAAAAAAATATATATAGATTAATAAAAATAAATAAAAAAGTTAACAAAATGAAAAAGTACAGTGAAAGAAACAGATTTTCTAACCTCTGTAAAATATTTAGAATTTTCTGTAAACTAGTAAGAAAAAATAAAAAAGGATTCATATAAACAGATAAATTTTCTCTATGGCTCTAGAAAAAATAAAAATATTTACTTGTAACAGGAAAACATTACAAAAACAAGAAATTCTGGTCATGGACGAGGAGATAATTACTTAATTCAAGAAAAAAAAATTCTTAATAGTAAGTTGGTCGAAAAATGTCATTTCCATAGCATCTTGCTTGCAACCGATTTGAAGGCCCCATGCACGTTTGAAAATTTTTTTTTTTAATGAATTTATAATTATGTTAGAGTCTCCCAGTTAAATGTAAATTTTTTAGGTTTCTTGTAATCATTAATTACACTGCAACCAATCCCTAACGGTTCCCTAACGTTTCTGCCAGAGAATAGTATTCCTAACGTTATCTAAAATTTTGGGGGCTGATTTAGAAACTAATTGTTCAAGCATCCTTTAACTTCTCTTGGGTTGTTGGACTCAGCGCTTTCATACCTTTAATGCCACACTTAATATGATGCCTAAGTGAAGTCAGTTCAGCAGAAATACATACCCCTTAAATCTGATCCTTGGCAAATGTTGACACCTTGTTGGACATTTTTATCGCATTTGGTCGATGAAACCCACAACCGAAAACCAACGTTGAATTGATTCCACTGTGCTGCTACAAGATGGAAACAGCCAATGATGCTTGAAATCATCTTTTAAAACCTTGGCCGCCAAACCTCTCTTGCACACATACAGACATGGTTTTTAAGGAAGTGCAACCGGAGGTCCCTGGACTTAAGAGTAGTGATGTATGATAAACGACAGCCGTTGGAAATTCAACTGAAATGCTGGGGAGAGCAATGAGTGGTGAAAACGCCAAGTTGGGCAACCCAAGAGGTGATTTATGATGAGTTCTAAGGTCCAACTGACCACTAACTGACCACTAACTGACCAGGGCAGCGTGGACCCCCTGACTCCATTTGCCTGCATCATTAGGTCCCATTTGGCAAATGGCCTTATACTTAGTCTTGCCCCCAGTCTTGGTAACTGGGCCCCAAAGGCATAGTCCCTGGGTCCGTTGAGTAATAGTTTAAGTTAAAAAAAGAGCAAGTTGTTTAGAGGTAAGATACATGAGAGGTCAACCCATGGCAGTGACCTCTAACTGATAGCTCTCATTACCATCCATCTTATATATTTACCTCACTGTTTAGAATCACTGCACATAAAGTATCAGTATAAAACTGCTTGTTGTACAGAAGGACTAGTACCAAGCCAGCTTAGGTCAGCTTAAGTCAACTTTGTAATTGATTTACCACTGTAATGAAATACTTAAAAAATATATAATAAATAAATAAATGTTATGTTGAAGTTTCTAGTTTGAGTTTCCCTCTGCTCGTCGCCTAGTATACAAATTTTGACTGGTGCGAGGTCACTAGCACATTTTATTTGACCCGAGTCAAATACAATTTACCAGGGCCCAAAGTGACCAGTCGATAATTGTTTTATTATACCTACACCAACTGAAATTTAGGCCTATGATTTTTTAATAAGCTTTACACAAGCTCTTTTCGGTTTTCAGATGTTTTTCAAACCAAAATTTATGATAAATTTGCTTAATTAATACCTAATAGGTTATTTAAAAAAAATTGTTTTATTGTTATATTTAATTCTGTGAGGTCCAAATTCCATGAAAACCTGCAAGCTTATTAATTTATTAATTCATATCTGCTTTAATTTACATTTTCACTGTCATTGCCTGTCTACACATTAAAACAGAATTTATTTATTTATGTACCTGTATGCCGCAAATTTATGAAGACAAATCAGCGCGGAGCGGACGTTCGTGTGAGCACCATAGCATTTGCCGCCGCCAACCTACCTGCCTTCTCCTGCCTTTTATCTCACTTAATATTGGGTCTATTTTTATATCCAAAAGCACGAAATTAAAGTGTATTCATGAGCTCTTCTAAACGATGGACTGCATCTCTCTTACATACTATCGCTTTTAAGAGTTTTGAATCGGTCGACGGTCATCATGACATTCGCCGTGACGCTGGAGAACCTGCTTCTCTGCCTTTTCCTATTCGTATCTCGCTTAATATTTGGTTTATTTCGATCTGAATACATGTATGTAATGACAGCTTATCTTTAGTTCTTAAACCACCTCAAAGTTTCGAATCGACGACGATCTTCATGACGTTGGCCACGACACCGATCAATATTCTCAATTAATAGTCTCCCGGGGGCACTAGTACTTTCAAAGCAATGTCACGTGGATAAAGTTAAATTAACTATGAATTGTGCACCGTCGAATAAATAAAAAAGCACAATAATTAAGAATGTTGTTATATACAAAGAAACAAGCAAAATAATGGAAATGGTTAGATATCTTTGATATGAGCAAATTAATATGTTTTGCGTGCTACCATCGCCAAAAGATTGTTTACTACAGGTGATTTATTTTTATTTACTGGTTCTGGTTTCTTGTGTTAAAGGCAATACCCTTATTACTGTGATAAAATAAAGCAATATGCCTAAATGTATAATATTTTCTTATTAGCCTTTTCCAACCAATCTTCAACACCACAACAAAGGAGCTATACCAGAGAATCTGACTTCTTATCTTATCTGTGATTGGCTATACTTCCATTAGTCATATTTTCCGCTTTCTGTTGATGTGAGCTTTGATATGATTTGTTTGCTGTCTAATGATTAATTTTGTCGCTTATCTGAAACTTGTATGATACTATAGAGACCTCTTGCTCGCTGTACGCGTATATTAGACTATGATGTTTAAAAAAGGAATGCATAGGCAGTTTGTTATCATATTTGGTCGCATGAAAGCAAGAAACAGTCCTTTTAAATTGGACAAGCTTCTCATCAATAATCACACCTCAATTTTCTCACTCGATGAAACATTACTTGCCATTTTCCCATTGCTGTATCTCCTGTTTCCTAAACAGTCTGACACCAGAGAAGTTTGCCAAAATATCAATTTTCGAAAGATAGAAAGCAATATCAGATATGATAAGATGTATGAAAAAGGAAATGTATATTTCATTTTTCTAATCATGCAAAATGTGATAGAAAATATTGAACAATTGAATAGAGATGAGTATGTGCTGGAAGTTAGAGTCAATTATTAAAATGCAAATGTGTGACTATATTACTCCTACATACATCCCAAAATACAAGTTAATAATGTATTGTTCTTTATATTTCCACAAATAAATCAATGATAATCGTTGGTTATCTATATAATAGTGAACGTCAAACAGCAGAAATACAATAAAAAAGCAAAAGGTTTTAATCTCCAAATTTGGAAACAAGTTAATACATCAGATTATGATATAGAAAGGTGACAAATCTACCAGGATGTGATAAACTATCTTTAACATGAAAAGATAAGCATACACGTCCCAAATAGAGTTACAAAGATATTTTGAAAAGCACGTTGCAGCAATTAAGTTATCAGCTTGTTCAGAATGCTACCTGGCTGGGCTGGAATTTGAACCCAGGACGTTCTGAGTTCTATAGACATAGTGTTAGCTGGCTGAAATCTTAGCCACTGGGCCAACTGCTTTAGGAGAGCAACAGCCAAGTCAATGGTAGTTCTTGCAATAGATCGAGAATGACACATAGGGCATGTAAGTTACCCAATCTTGTGAAGTGCAAATTGAAATCATGATTTATAAGGGGTGATATAGAGGTGGGGACACTTAGGGTGTTTTAGCTGGGGGTGACAGGGGGAGGGATGCTAGGGGGTAATTGACGTAATGGAGAGAGAGCTGAGAATGGTGTGGACCAAAGTGGCCTCTCAAAATGGCAGTGGAAACATGTCATTACCCAGGGGACTGAAGGTACCACAGGGGGTAACTCAGTGAAAAGATTGACAGCTCGAGCAATGAATCTTTGCACCTCTAAACAGTCCTATGCCTCAATTGCTTAAATGCTCATTGGATTGGCAAAATATGGGCCAGGGATGTCCATCTTAAAAATGGTCCAATATGGTCTGAAGATGAATAAGATGACACCACAATAATTCACATGATGAAATGAGCCACCTCTAAACATTGCAAGCACACATCCCCAAGATGAGACAAGACCCAAATACATCTATAATCTTCTTCTAATATCTTGTCCACACCAATTTTAACCTATGACAAGTTCAGTGCCACAAACAATTATTCTATTATTAACCTGCACCCTCCATTACAAAGCTATTATGGCCATGGCACTGTAATGTAGAATTACCCCTCCAAATGCATGCATTGCATGACAGCTAATAGAGATCAGTACAACCCAGTAGATTTGTATGCAGAAAATGGCTGATCCTTATAAAGTACACATACTTAGTGCCACGATATCGTATAATATTCGACGTTAGGGTTAGTGGTTTTTACACCTTAATTGTGAGATAAATTACAATAGTGAGATTGCAACAGGGTCAAAATTATTGGATCTTAATTGTGAGGTGATCTTAATGATGAGGTGGTCTTAAGGCAGGATTCTACTGAATTATTGAACCCCACCATTAAGAATCCAAATTGAGACCACCTCGATATTTAGACTATTTGGTACACCAGAAATGTAATTATAACATACATAGTCCAAAAGTAAGTTAAATAATAGTGCCTGACAGATTCAGTTGGTTCAAACGATTTTTTAGTGTATAATGTTTTCTTTTGATTAATGTGACAAAAACCATAAAATAAAATCCCTGCTATTCTGAGTGCGACATAATATTTCTGTAAAACAATCTGGCTTTAAAACGTTTAGTATCTCCATAAAAACACAGACTTAAATACAATATATATATATATTACAGTTGGCGTTAACATACCTTAATTACAATGGGATCATAATTTTGTAGATTCAAGGTTTTAGATTTGGATAGCTTTTTGAATTTGAATTAACTAACTATAGACCCATCTCTATTCTCCCCAGTGTGTCAAAAGTCTTTGAGCGCATAATGCATGATCAGGTCTTGTACTCAAGTCAGTACATACTCTACCAACTCTAAACCTGCAAGTTCAGTTGACCGTTGTTTTCTAAAACCATACCAATTAACATATGCTTGGATCTCTCAAAGGCTTTCGACACACTGGACCATGAAATATTACTATACAAACTGGAATATTATGGTATGAAGGAAAGTGCTATTAATATTTTCCGTAATTACCTGCAAGGTAGAACTCAGTATGTTGTTATTGACAATTTTAATTCGACATATATGCCATTGCATGTAGGGGTCCTTCACGGATCAATACTTGGCCCTTTGCTTTTTATTATTTATGTCAATGACATGCTTCATTCCTCTACTGTCTTTCATCCAATTGTGTACGCAGATGATACCACTCTTCTAGCTTCTCTAAATTCATTTCAAAATAATACTGATGTACCTGAGATATATTTAAACAATGAGCTGCAAAAAGTAAATAATTGGATGAAGGCAAATAAGTTGTCTATAAATTAAAGTAAAACAAAAGCAATGATATTCCATACACCACAGCGTAGAGTGTATCGTCCCATTATTAAGATAGACAATGTGAATATTAAGTATGGTGATCAGTTTAATTTTCTTGGCATTATAATAGACAAGAATTTGAATTGGTAAGCTCACGAGATATGGTAACAAAAAAAGATTTCTAAGACTATTGGGATTATTACTAGACTTAAAAATACAATCCCTCCATCTGCGCTATTACCTATATAAAATTCTTTAGTCCTATCTTATCTTAATTATGGGTTATTACTTTCTGGATGGAAATGTAAAAATAAATGTTGTACCACAAAAGAAAGCTAATCGTGCCATCACAAACAGTGGCTATAATAGTCATACTAGTGCTTCTTTTGCAATGTAGGAATCTTAAACTCTTGCAATTTCCAGACCTTTGGAGGTTACAAGAATATCAAATAATGTCATAGTAGATTTTAAAATACACTTCCTGATTTTTTTTATTGATTTACTGCCAGTGCAACCAGTATCTGTAGATTCCTATCAAACTAGACACATTTCAAAATCTAGAACTCCCCTTGTACACCATGAATTTGCTAAGATGTCTATTAAATATAGGTACATTCATACATTTAATAATATGCCTGAAAACATTAAAGGTAAAGCTCATAACTCATAGCCTGCAGGGTTTTAAAATCTATGTTAAGACAATTTTTTGACATCTTATTCTATATGTTCAAGGTCTTAAAATTTGTCTGCTAATGAGTATTGTGATTGATCTTCCCCTAATAGTGTGCTTTAAATCTGTATTATTACATTATATATATGTTTTTGTGTTTGCATCGTAAATAGGACCTTTTTTAATTTGATTTAATGGGAACATTACATAATCATGAAATACTTTGTTGATTACTGCGATAGCTTGACTGCCTCAGTGAGGTCTCCTGACAAAACCGTTTGGCTGTATAGTGTATTGAAACTCATTTGATTTGAAAATTATATATATTTTGTTTTGTGAATAAATAGATCTGAATCTAAATCTGATAGCTAATTATAAATAATTATAAGTGTAGCTTTAGGTCAAACGTAAAAGAAGGTTTATTGTAGCCTGCATTTCTAGTATTTCTGTTGATTAGACAGCTATCATGGCGCGAGTCCTGGAATAGCCATTTGTTGGCAGGTACCCTGATTAAATACCCGGTGCTTGACATCAAAGGCTTTTGCCAGTTTGAGGTGTGACAAATAATTCTTGAGATATAGAGGTAAAAAAGGCGCTACCAAGAACAAAGTAAAACTGAGTGGCAAGGAAAAGAAATAAAAAGGGCATAAAAAGATGGGTAGGCTGCTTTAAGACCACTTCACTGCCACAAGACCATAGTTGAGATCGTTCAAGCTAGGACTGGACTTATCTGTGTTCGTCCAACCACCGCAATTCCATCTATCTATCTATCTATCTATCTATCTATGAGAGAACAGTCTGTCTTTCTCCTTTTTATACCAGACATTCATTCCATGGCAGGTGTTAATGCATCTTGATTTTGTGCGCATGCGTACACTTATCCCTCTGGACAAACAAATCTACTGACCATCAATAACAATAAAGGCAACTATGTCAACAAACTGTGCAGCTATTCTTGTAATCGATGTGTTGCAGAACAGGCTTGGAATAAATAGAATACATTGGAACCTCGCAATTAAGACCAATTTGAGAAATGTGTTCTTAATATCGAGGTAGTATCAATTATCGAGATTTTTTGGGTTGTAATCAATTTTGACAGCCATCAAAGTGGTTTTAACTGTATTAATAGATCGGTTCCTAAATATTGAGTGGTCTTATTTTTGAGGTTCCAACGTAAACACAAAATGTTTTAATGTTCGATGCTGTTCCAGCAGCCTTAAACATAGAATCAATTTATTGCAACAACTACACCTGTGTTATTTAAACGTTGAATGAACATTGTGTGTATGTTTTTTTGTGACATTTTGCGTTAAATGGTACTCCGAAAAAGAACACTGCAAAATGATAAAGGTTCAAGACCCTTCATTGTCTGCAACAAACTAAGTTTCTTGGTGTTTCGAAAAAAGGAGATCCCATCACTATAGCTCATATGTTCAAAGCTCACCTTTAGGGTGGCAATAGCTGTGCATGGATAGGTCAAATGAGCAAAAAAATAGAACTCTTAAGAACCTGAATGGTGCTCACTATCACTGTCTCAAACATACATATTCAGTGCAAGTTCTCGTCTTTGTGGCGAAGTGTAGAACCACAACTACCATAGTGGGGCTACACAGAACAAGAGGTAACTGTATTGTATAGCATTGTATTGCTTATATGATCAACTTCAACAGGTAGACATAATGTGAATCAACAATTTGCCTCTTGAGTAGGATTATATAGATGGAGAATCAAATAGTTAAGAGAGAGTTAAAGTGGAAAGAAAAGTAAATTTTCTGAAGGTCAGTTGTATATTGACCCATGGGGCTAAACTAAACAGAATTCCTTCACACGACCCTACATTTCTCGGCTTTCAAGCTAATTCTCAGACTGCATGATCCGACGAAACTCCAGTCGCGCCCAGTACAGAAGTTCATTAACTATATAGCATTTGGACAAAGGTTGATATAATGATATTTGCAATAAACAATCTCACAATTAAGATCAACTACTAAAGTAGTCAGTTAGTCTATTATTATCTTCACTATCAAATATTGAAGCTCACGCACTATCATTGATGACACGCGATTCTAAAACAGAAGCACCAAAAAAAAAAAATAAATAACAAAAAAAAAAAAAACAGGGTGCAAGTGAAAAGTCAATGAGAAGCGGAAAAAGTTGAAGATCATGGGATGATAATAAAAGATTTAGGGAAGCCAAGCCCGAATTGTAGTTTGGCAGAGATCCACTGCATCTTGATATGAGCTGGCAGAGAGGGGGGGGGGGGGTCTGAGGCTGATCTTTTGAGGGGGTGGCATAGCGTGATGAGGCAGAAGAAATTAAGCAGATATTTTTCACTTGCATGAGTAAGTTGCTTTCTTTACTTTGCCCCTGGCTTCTTTTAAGACAGCTTATCAAGTGGAAAGGAAAAGTGTTTCTAAACAACGATTTCCTAATGCATTTAACCTCCCTATTAAGACCATATTTGGTTCACAATTATGTAGTGCCGCAATGCAGTTTCTCTTAATTGCAAGCTTAACGTAGTATTAATAATACAGTTCTTGCCAAAGTAAGACTGAGTTTTCCCTATTGTGAGATGGTCTTAATAGATAGGTGGGCTTCACTGGGTATTTCTTACACCATAATCACAGTGTTTCTACAAGAATGAAAAGAAACCAACATTACAGATCATTAATCTGAACATTGTTTATGATGCGTGCTCTCATGGCATGATGTCTCGAGACTGTTTTATGATCCCAACTTTGCACGATCCAGTTCAGAAATTGAGAAGTGGGGAGTGATGATTCCTGAATTATTTACGAGTTGCCAAAGTCAAAGAGTCAATCAGCCTAGGTTTAGAAGCATTGGGTGTGAAAAGCAGTTCCATATTCACTGGGTGATTGGATTACAGCTGTACAGAGTCAATTGAAGTTTAATCCATGGTTAAGTGTGAATATGAATTACAGAGCTGATCTAGCAGATTTTGATGGCGCAGTGCAAGCCAAAATTCCACATGGCCATGTAGTCATTACAAATCAATCAATCAATTTATCAATCAATTAATCAATCAATCAATCAACCAATCTTAGATAGATAGATAGATAAATAGATAGACAGATAGATAGATAGATAGATAGAGACAGAGATAGATAGATAGATAGACAGATAAATAGATAGATAGATAATAGACAGATAGATAGATAGATAGACAGATAAATAGATAGATAGATAATAGACAGATAGATAGATAGATAGAAGCAGATGCCTCGATCACCCTTTCCGCAGGAGAGGGTCTTGGAGAATTCGAGGGTGGAAGGATCCCAGTGGGGGGAGCAAGCAATTTGACAGTGTAGAAAGGTTTATATTAATCATAAGATAACAACAAGCCAAGTCCTTGTACCAAATAAGACGATGCAAAGTCGTATTGCACGAATTTTAAAGAACTATTTTGTTCGCCACTTAGTTAAATTTAATGTGCGTAGTGATTGACCTACTTCCACGGCCTATCTCGCAATGCTTTGATATCTACCAGACCCTCGTCTACGACGGGGCCTGAGGGTCTAGGCCTAGATTGGGCCTTGTTTGTTTAAACTCACACCAAATGCTCCACATTTTCCAACATACTTATACTAGGATGGCCCCCCAATAATAGTCATTATTTTTCATAAATAGCTAGGCAAATACTGCATTTATGCGAATTCCTTATTCACGCGCAACTCTGAGACTATATTACTTCATGTGTAATAGTATAAAAGATATTGTGTTTACAGTGTTATCTATGGTCTGTCTGATAAGATAATCTCAAGAAAGGCTATTTCATAAGACCAACCTGCAACTTTGATAAGGTTGGGGATTTTTCTTTGTAGTACCCTGTACATTGCTGTCCATTACAAAGCGAAAAAGAGATGATAATGTTACATTATTGTATAATGCCTATACTGGTAAATAATGTTGATGATATTATCCAAAGAACGAAACCCATCCGGAATTTGGGAGAAAATACACCAATATTCGGTTAATATTTATTTTACACGGCGTTGATTGCAAGTCTCATCATTACGTTTGCGTCCAGTAATTGATCATTTAGCTAAGTTTCAGAGCAGACCAGACGTGGTTCTTATGTAATATCAAAATAGTACAATGGTCTGGTACATCTGTTTGTGGCAGCCAGTCGTATATAGTGTACCATAAAACAAACAAAACAGCCAAACTGATTCATGTACATGGTTTCACACCAATCTATATTTTGTGATATCATCATTACATCAGACTCAGGTACCAGCCATAAAACGCAACTAAACAAAAAGCCCAAAATGGTTGTGATATCAGATCAATCTTTTATCAACAGCGGACGACACAAGTTGAGTTAGGCCCATAGACGACATTACTTAAGGCGATGGCAGCCTTAAGTCAGTTTCCCATTATTCTCAAGTCTGGGGTCGTGTCATCTGTCTTCTTTCTGTCTTTCTCTTCTTTTGCAATCTTCTTTGAGTTTTCTTTGTCTATGAAGAGTAATGGCCCATCCGAATATGTGGGGATCTTTCAGAAATGCGCATTTGATATGGATTCCACACACAGTTTGTCTTGTCCATCCTAGTCTCTTCTAAAACTGTTGCATATTGCAATATTTATATGTTCTGCCCACAGCAGAATTCTTGCAAAGGCGATAGAAATGGAAATATGTACAGGAAGACCTCGCCATTAAAGACATTCAATCCCAGGCCCGGGCACCCTTTCTGAACAACATCCCACCTGGATGGCGGTCCCTTGTACTCAGTGTCTATGCTGCGGCAAGTAAAAGATCCCACTCATGGAGTAAGTGTGTAACATGGGTGGACTCTTCACGTCATCAATCAACCCTTGATAGTGGTAAGAACTTGTTTTAGAGGGCTGCACTTTCCTTATCTATCTATCGACTATCTATCATTGTGAATAATACTGTATATTCTTCATATAGAGGTCATTATCATCTTCCACTTTTGTTCTAGAGTTGGTTTCAGATACATTTCCCTTGTAAGAAACTGGGCATCTATTTAAATTATAGACAATGTCTTTCATGGGGTAAGGGACAGCGTTATGCGGCTCGAATACCTATCAAGATTAACCATATTAGATTTGGACATAAGAGGTTTTGTAAAGCTGGGCTCAAAATGCATCTTACATTCCATCACAGAAGAGAATTTAACTGTGCCCCTGCAGTTCTATATCCCATAAGATAAAGGCTGTTTCATCTTTACGACTGTCAGCTTGATAGCAAATAGGCCAATTGTTCATCTTAATTATCACCTTTAATACTCCATATTTGTGTTGCTTTTCTATGACCCTAAACAGTAAATAAAAAATAAAAATAAACTTTTAAGACTCTTAAAACTTATGGAAGGCTGTGAAGAATAAGACAGTGAGAGGCCCTCAGAGATTAACAGAATTAATTTTTCTGGTATTGTTTTGACTGAGTGCCAAAGTTTTGTTTAAAAAGAAGTCTCACAGATCAAAAAAGATACTAATATTTTGAGCAAATGTTTTGTCATAGCCCTTGAAGCAATATGACATCAAGTTTCAAGAGGTTTTGTTGTTTTTCTTTAAATATATAGAGATTTGTTACAGTGCTGCATAGCTTAATAGTCCTGAGTCGATTTCTGAGCTGATACTAAAGCAAGAATCTCCTATACCGAAAAATTTGGGTAAAAAAAAAAAAAAAGAAGCCAAACATCCATTCCTGGACAATGAATTTATTTTACTCTGTGGGGGTGCTACATTAATCTCATCATGACTTTTGCCTATGTGAGAAATTCACGATGTATGAAATATTCCGATGTGCCCAAATTTAGACTATGCAATAACTTAAAAATCTGAAGAAAGTTATTTGCCCTGAGTACTCTGTGTCTGAGGTAAGGCAAATAAGAACCCCACCCAAGAATTAAAATATATTTGTGCCATCATCCCATCATTACGTTTACCAGGGTATCGGTAAAATGTTAGAAAACCATTGAACAGAACACCTTTCGTACCTGGCAAATATCTTTGTTCTTCTTGGCTGACTTTCACATTTATTTTACCTTATTGTACTTATACAGAGCAGCCAATAATAAAAGTTTATGAAATATTGATAAATGCTAGTTACTACAAGACATGCAGACCCGAAGACTTACACCTTAAATGTTGCTAATATAGATTGACCCATTTTGTGGAGATCACAAAAGCTACGCATTTATGCAGTTTGTAGCAAGATACTGAGAGCTCTATAGACTGGACTAAAGCAAGAATTCTGTGATACTGTTTGAACACCGGCAGCCACACGAAAGTGACCCCCTATTATGACAGAGGCCATTGTTGGACACATGTGACCATTGTCCAAGATAGATGGACATTAAGGCATCCTGTAAAGACATCTGTTTGAAGATGTTCTGCAGGGATCCGCCATTAATGCAACATCAGAAGCAGCAGTATCAGCTGCTGCAGCAGCAGCAGCAGCAGCAGCAGCAGAAGTTGCAATTGATGCGGCTGCAGAAATGGGTGTATAATCACCCTGCAGAATTGTTTAACTGCTTTGGTGGTTTAGGAGTGGCGTATGCTTCTTCAAGCTCTAGTTCGATTCTTAAGCAAAACAAGCTATCATCAGTCAAGTGGTCCAGTTGGGTTGGTGACTGTCAGATGCTTTATCAATCTATAGGTTTAAATCCCATGCGAGGTCACTGTAATACGTTAGCAGATAATTGTATTTTCAACTGACATACATGTATTTTAGGGATTTAAATGAAAAGGACAGTGGTATCTATCCACAGCATATATGACGATGGATTCATAGTAGAATGAATGAATCAATCAATCAATCAATCAATAAATAAATAAATCATCGAAAATAGCTGTAGAGAACCCATGGATGTTGGACTAGCACTCAAAGACTGATGGTTTAAATGAATTAGGGACTGATTGTTAAATCAGCATCAATGCAGAATAAATCAAGCCATCAATCAATCACATTTAGCACAATACCGCAAGAGAATAGCATCTCAACACACGCTGACATGGCTCACATGAGCACTATGAGGGCATCACCAACATGTCTACATCAGGCCAATCTATATTGGCCACAGAGGACACCCTGTGTATGGCCTCTTGTACAGTGTTGCCCCATAACAAGGCCATCTCACTATAAAGATTTTTGTATCAATTTAAAGACCACACGGAAAGAAAATGTCAAGGCGATCACCTCTGTAATAACGTTTTGTGAATCAATTTCTATTCTGGCCAGTGTATTTTACTGAAAAGATGACTTTGCAATTAAGGCCATAAATCTTGCAGCAAGGGCGGTCTTAATGGCGAGGTTCCACTGTAGGACAAAGGTGGTGCTCCCGGGCCGTCCATCGCGCCATCAACACCTGCCCTGACAACCGTCTCTTTGATCTTTCCTGCCTCACACAAGATGAAGTGGTCAAGCCACTTGATGGCAATGGCCAGACGTGACATCTCCCTTGACCACTTGTCACTCGTGGTCACTTTCAATGCACAAACTGGTCCCTGAATGGCCTGTGCACCCCCGGTGGTTGGGGACAGTACCTTGACTGATGGTGGGGGAGGGGGGGGGGGGGTGGGTGGAGGATTATACTATGTGAAAACACTACAGCTGGAAGTTATGTGTATGTCTTGACTGCAATACGTATGGGATACATTTATAAATATATAATGCATAGTTGCATACCACTTTAAAATCACTACTTTTATAAGACCACCTCGCACTCGAGACAACCTTACCATTAAAAGCACTACTATTTGGACCCATACTTGTATTGACCAGTCAAAGTAAACTGCATAGGAGTTTTACCTAGCCATTTTATATTCTGCAGTTTGCATGAATTTTCCATTTCTTTTAAAGCAACCATCAGCTTGATATATTCTGGTAGTTTATTCCATATAATAAGCAATGCTGTGCTACAACTGAGAAGGTTCAATGATTATATACTACTAACTAAAAGCATTGCTTCTGAGATGCTTGCTGAAGTTGTTTTCTCAAAAGATAGGAAATGTGAGATGGTGACACCATGTCAAGCGCTTTGCAAACCATTTATAATATAGGCCTATTGAATGCATTCCTTTTTATATCTGGCGTCTAGACCTAGCTTTAACAAAGCCAGATATTTATAGCAAACACATATTCAAATTCTTTGAAATAATAAGGCCAACGACTGATAGGAGATTGGGATCTGTAACGTATGTTAATGTCATAGCAGTTTGCTTGGTCAAAATTGAGAAACATTTATGAATCTCTTTGAAAGATAAGATCTTAAGACTGCATATATTTTGTAATTATTTTGTAAATAATGTCAGGTGAAGAAAATTGTCCAAATTTCTACTATCCTGACGATTACAAAATCATGATGATTCACACAAATGAGCTCTACAGTGACCTAAGTTCATAAATTAAAGTTTTAGTCATAATTTAACTTGTTACCATGGAATTTTACTGCAGTAGAACAAGCTAAACAACATTGTTTTTTCAGGTGATTGACCATGTGGCCTATATAGAGCTTACAGGCCATTGGTAACAGAAAAGCTAAACTGTCTAAGGCGTTGGTCTGCTTGAAATGGGCTGGGAGTGCAGCAGTTTAAGTCCAAATTAATAATATGTTTACATGTCATTAATATCTACTATCGACTATAATCACACAAGTCTGGTACAGGTCTCTTTTTGAAGAAAGCCTTACTTGTTATCCATTTCTTTGAATTAAAGCTTTCTTATTTATTATCATGTATTTGCATTCATTCCATTTCACACTGGACAATTGAACACTCCCATTTCTCTGCTGTTCACACATTGCCAGATATCTAATCTTTTTTTTTAAATAATTTTCCTGTTACCCAACCTAAACGTATGGTGTAAAACCTAGCCAAGACACAGCGTCAGGCTTAGCCACTAATCCATGCAGGTAAAAATTTTCTTTAATCTGGGATAGTTATAATATTTAGAGATATCACAAGAAAATGAGGCGTACCAAAATTAACAAATCTTAATGTAAAATTGTAATCATAACACTACATAACAGTAATAAGTTCAAATTGCATGGCAATGAAAGCTATGTTAAACAATGTTAAACCCCATTAGAATGATGGTAGTGTAGCCCTCTAAGAAAAGTACTTGCTCTTCCCCAATATAATAGGATTTACTTTACCGAATCTCAACTTTAATGACCTTAAACCTTTCTAGTTAACCATAAATGAATCACTCTTCAGAAATTCCACTTAGTGCAAACAAAGCTTTAGACTCAAGTTTTCAAAACCTTTCCCATGTTAATTTTGGATCAATAATTACGAATAAGGTAACTGAAACTCGTTAGCTTTGTTGCCAGCTATTTTTAGATAGTTAGACTCTAGTTTTCAAGTGCTGCTAGATAACGCAATCTTTAAATTTGGAAGACCTCGAAATGTTATCAAAGTAAATTACGATAACCGAATTGAAATTTAATCTAACTGGTTAATCGTGTAGATCTTACATATAAATTGTTTTGAAGTATTTTCGTTTTGAAATATCTGTGTATAGCAAACTTACACTCGGTTTCATTTTATAACGGATACCATATATAAGGAGATGTACAACATAAGTTGTCTTTTTTGAAAGATAATCATAATATGTTAGTTTTCAGGGTTATCTGTTATACATTCCTTGTACTCGGTTCTATCCCAAGGCAGATTTAAGATCCCAAACATGCATGAGGTAGCGTAGCATGGTGTGGATTCCTAATCATTACGTCTGCCCCTGGTAGCTGGTCAGATAAGCTGACCAATGTTCAGATAAGTTATACAATACACAATAAAATATTTCTTTTCTTTGAAACCTAAGATTGAAAAAATGCCAAGTAATGAAAAACACTTGCATATCATGTTTCACTTAACCTAAACCTAAACCTTATCGATGAATATAGTAAACTTCATATTGAACTGTATTAAATCATATAGCCATATAAACTAGTCCAAACCAGCAGTACACACTAAAAACCTAGTATTAAGACAACCCTCATCAAAAAGACTAATCTTAAAATACAATAGTGACAACACAGTTTGGTAATATTCATGGCCTTTAAATGACGAAGTGGTCTTAATAGACCGGTGATCCTGCAGTTCCATTGTACATAACCTCAATAATATGGTTCTCTCGCAATTTAAACAACTCTAATCTACAGGGGCGTTCACACTATCACGTATATGGCTAACCAAAAGCATTAAAAGACCTACGTATGACGACGGATGGAATTTTTGTTTTATTACTCTTGCTCATCCTGGTCCATACGTGATTCACTCGCCGAGCGTTTTACGTATACTCGCGCTAATTCGTAGATCACTCCTGGTTTTGCTTGACCACTCGCGTACATATATGGCAAAACTTTGGCAGACGTTCTACGAGTGATTGTTTATATTAGATACGAGCCACGAGTGAGCGCCTTTACATGGATTTAATGGAAATGCCACGGGAATTTAACAGCTTATCCTTTTTTTCTTGCTATGTCTAAATGCCACAGCATATCCTAGTACCTACAATAATGTAATTGTATTAAATCAACCATAGATTAATCCTATAAGCACTGTAAATTACGATACTATCAGTGCCTAATACTGTGATAGAAGGATTGATTTATAGTAATAGCGTGTACAGATTTTGGCTATACTCTTTGTGAAAGAAAGCAATTGACTTCTAATCGTAACTGTTCGTCTAACAAAAGAATGTGTACATTTCTCGAATGCATAGTGTATTCTAATAGTATGTATTTGTCCAAATCTTGCCAAAAAATTCACGGCAATATTTAATGATATTCCGAGTGGCCAAGTTGTCAGATCAATTGGTAGGATATTTTGGCATGATTAGGTAATAGAGCCAGACTTAGTTTATTCCACACTAAGAATGAAGTTAAAGTTAAGAGTGCAAAGGAGACTCCTCTATTGAAATTGCATTTCTGCTGTCGAGGAGCCACAACATTAATATTCATTTTCACTTAAGGATAGTAATGGCAGCACACAGAAACATACCAATCTGTAACAGAGAAAAGTGATCTTATATGATAATGACTTTTTTATCGCATGAATTATACTCACTCTAAACAAGACGAATAAAGGGTAGCCATATACGGAACCCAATTACTAACAACTTGTCAGACTACAAAATGTACCTTAATTAGAGCGCCTTGCTAGACTACCAAAAGTCATTCTGAGACCCTATGGGTCTGTCTGTTCTATTCTATTCTATGCTATGCTATTATATTCTATGCTATTCCATGCTATTCTAGTCTATGCTATTTTATTCTATTCTATTCTATTCTATTCTGACGACTCTTTGTTTGGAGTGCTCCTATCCAATTTTAAGTAGACAATGGGAAAGATTGGTCTTAATATTGAGGGAACTACAATAAATAGAATAAAATGTAGTGGTCTTAATGTAGAGGTAGTTTTGATATTGAGGTATATATATATAGGTTATATTAATTATTTTAAGGATAGACCTCGGCAAAAGCAGTTGTCTTAATGGCTAGGTGGTCTTAATAGGCGAATACGGTCTAAATATGGGATCCAACTGATATTTAGATCTTTAAAATCTTTACAATACATTAGTTCAGAGAAACGACTACCAAAACAGCATATAGAATTATAGATTTGTTGTGGCACTTTGTATAACAGCTATGTTGGATATCAATCGGAATATGTTATTATTATCGCGTATTTCCGATATTATGCTCAATATTCTCACAAGGTCTGGTATATCCCTAAGCTGGTTTTAGTTCATATAATATTCAAAGTTATTCTTGCGAGTAATTGATGTACAGTGCAACTCAGATATAAAGGACATTGGGAGATAGTGCTGGGTTCTACAAACTATTTGATTTACTACACTTGAACTTCGCTATCAATAAGTAAGTAAATAAGTAAATAAGTAAATAAGTAAATAAGTAAATAAGTAAGTTATATGTAAGTAAGTTATAAGTAAGTAAGTAAGTAAATAAGTAAATAAGTAAATAAGTTATATGTAAGTAAGTAAATAAGTAGGTTATAAGTAAGTAAGTAAGTAAGTACGTAAGTAAGTAAATAAGTAAATAAGTAAATTATAAGTAAGTAAGTAAGTAAGTAAGTTATAAGTAAGAGGGGTTTGTAAACTGATGGAACGCTGACACATGCAAATGTGATTAGGTAAATCGGGGTACTGAATTTTTACTACTGATGCACAAGGTTTTGAAAAATTATAGCCAAGAGCTTTTCTTATAGTGCAGGGCTTTCCATTCAATGTCGACATAATATAGAATATAACGGAAAACATTATTAATATGTTATGTTAGGTCTGAGGCAAATTGAGATTTTTTGTTAGAATAAAGTTTGTTGTTGATAATATGTGAAAAGTTATGTTAGTTGCAAGCATGATGCAAGGTATTCAGAGTATCATTTTCAATAATTCAGAAATACTTTTCAATCATAAAACTTCAATATAGAAATTGTGTATCTATTAGCCTTTTTAATCGCATCACAAAAACATGAAATGTTCTTCCACTGGGATATCACGTGATATGCTTAAAAAACATCTCTAGGGTATCTTAAAGAAAAGTAATTGTTCAAAGAACGACATCATCTTCAAATAAACAGCATTTAGTTCAATATGCTTCTGAAGTCTTGGCCCAAAGGGAGCACTCAATTGTACAATTTTCATCCAAATTGTTTCTATTTGACATTATTGTGTGCGTTTCTATGATGGATCGTTTTGGAGTTAGCCGGTTTGGAAAGTTGTGCCAAGCGTAAAGCCCACGCCGATTGCATGCAGGCGAACTCTTCATTTGTAAATGTTTTGGGTTGCCAATACAATAACACCCTTAACAGGCCAATCCAGAGACTTTCTCAACCCACCGAGGATTATTTAGCCTTCTACAAGGGGTAACCAAGAGCTCAGACCAGTGCCATCCCTGTGGCTGCTTAATATAACTCCTATGAAGTGATTTGTCAGGGTGTATATCTGTGGATCAGCCTAACTATTTTTGGGTTTGAACTGCTGTCTCATTCATAACCAGGCAAACACCTTGACCACTAGAATTGTCAGTCTGGTCCTGGCCTTAAAACGAGGCCGGCCTCTATGATAGACTCGGCTTATGATCGAGAAATGACATTCTTTAAGTGCAACGATAAAACGCTCGTACAAATTGTTGTTTGACTAAACGCAATGGAATGTCTGCAAAGGGGCTTTTTTTTTTAACTGCCACACAATGACATTGTACGCACAATATATACTTGATTATCTTATATATACATTAATATAATATATTATATTGAGAACATTAAAACCACTTCGCTAGTAAGTCCACTCACTATTATTAACTTGAAATATCGGGTCATTCCAAACCTTTATACCTTTATCAATAGTTTGTAAGGCCATTTTGTTATATATTACGAACATGTTTTCTGTCGTGTACCGATGGCAATTTCAGTGAAGAGGTGAACAAACAGTTACATTGAATCCCCTTAAAAGACCTCCCCGCTATTTCGACAAATTCAGTTTTAACTGGATTTGTAAAGATCACAATTTTGGTCCAACTACATTCTTTCCACCTGACCATTAAGGCCAGTAAAGTCTGCAAAGATAGTGGTCTTAATGGCGAGGTTCCATAGATATACGAATGTAATCACAGTAGTCAGGTGTTATGTTACCTATTCTATTCTATTTCTATTGTATTGTACGGTAGTGAGAAGTTGTTAAACATCTGTAAATAAACATCTGTTGATGGTAATTGACGTTATATATGACTAATATACGACTGTTATTGCCATGGAGTCCAATTACCTGTCAAACTGACTGTATATACATTCTCAACCGTTTATAACGGACATGCTTATAACGAAATCTGGTAATAACGAGGTAATTTTGTTCAGAATGGTCAAGTTAATTGGTCACAATGGCGAGATGGTCTCAATTAAGAGGTAATCATTATTTGCAAAGCTTGGTAAACAAATGGCAAAATATATGGGTCTAGCTTATTGGCCTTATTGGCGGGGTGATCTTAATAGTGGGCTGGTTAAGGTTAGATCCATTGTACGCGTTTCAGGTCAATAACAGTTGTTGGAGTTGAACTGTAAGGTATTCAACACTTCAAACGGACTTTAGTGGCCTTGTTTGATATAGCTGTAGGATATAGTTTTTGTTTGAGGTCCTACCTCGCTTTTACGAATAGCTGTTGATGTAAACCAGTCCTCTGATTGATATTGATAGAAGTTCATAGAACTGTACATGTACACAAACCAAGTATAGAGTAGTCTTAAATTGTCTAGTCGTAACTTCGAATCTATCTGTGTCACGCATGAGTTGTCATGAATATTTCTAACCCAAATTCCACAACAAAAAGCAAGACAAAAATTGACAAAAGAATAGCCTTATCTTGTCTATTAATTCCCTGTCAAAACCATATTGACACACAACTTCATTGTAGCTGATTGGGATTGTATCAGAACAATGATTAGATCTGATAACTTTGAGCCCTACCTTGTAAAGTGCAGGTTACAGTTATGAAGAGCACCCGGAGTAGAATTGACTTATCCATGATTGGTATAACTCCTGTTTTGAATGTTTTCAGTCTCACAAAATCTGTGACATGTTAAACCGTTCTCAGCATATCAACGATTTGGCGATTGCTGTTGTGTCTCTGACAGCCATTCAGCGAGTAATACACGACTCGCGTGGACCAAGCTCAAAATGAAAAAAAAAACTCTAGACCGCAGTGCCGCCCCGCGGTTATCCACAGAACTACAAGCTAACCACAGATCTGTCAGAACTCAGGAAAGGCACTTATTTACCCGAAATAAGCCTCCTAATCATACAATTAATTATAGGACTTGGATTTTAAATCTACAGGAAATTGAATGCTTCGTAAACAAAGCGAAAACGATTTGGTAATGAGTCGTTTTTACGCAACCGTCACAAATTTGTTGACACACATCTGCTATCCCAAAGGACAAATGTATAGAGGAAGCGATTTCTTATTCAAGGTTCAGATCATGTAACTCTGTATTATTTGCCAGAGGCAAACATTTTCCCAGTCTCTACATCTTCATTCCTTACATAAGCAAACAAAATAACGACAAAAAGAACATTAAAAGACACATGCATCATGGAAAAAACTTTTACATGATCACTGCACAGCACACAGTGATCCACCTGTGTTTCCATGGTTATTGATGTTTACGAATTGTTTCCATGGTTACAGAATTTTCATCTCTGCATGTATAGCCTTTTATGGCTGTAGTCCTCTCGCTTGCATTAGTGATTTGTTTGATCAAATTCCTTAATTGGGCTAGCTATCTCAGAAAGGCATTGATATATAAAGTACAAATATCGTTCTTGGCATTGATACAAGTCTGGGGTTCACCTTTAATTACTTCATATATTCATGACTTTGAGTCAGAAATAGAAAACAATACAAAGAAGGGGGATACAAGAAAAAAACTTCAAACAATTTACAATAGAACCCCACTTTAAGACCACCTCACTATTAAGACCACCTCGCAATCAGCACTTCGGTGTTTTGTTCCTAAAACAATGTAGATGTTTTAATATTTTACTTGCCTATAAACTACCTCACCATAAAGACTAGCCCGAGAAATCTGATGTTCGCTTAGCTCTTATTTACTATCTGTTATTTTTTTTGGTCAGTCAGAGTTTCTCGGGCTACATAAAGACCAGAAAACTTTGTACGAACTTTGCAGCATTAACTGTGAGATCTTCTGAGGTAGCTCTGCAACTTAAATATTCGTTCTGGAGCAAATAAAAGGCATTGCATTGAACCATATGCTGCTCTCGAAACAAATATGGCATGAATACAATGAATGTTGTATTTTTAGATGCAAAGCAGAATTTTATGCGCAGATGCGGCTGTTTTATCCATTGAACATTGTCCATGCTTCTTAAACAATGTTCAACAACAGAAACTATCTATTATTGATGTGTTGCATTTTTGTTCATTATGTAAAGGATGATCTGAATTCTTAGTGGAAAAATGCCACTGATATATACTCTGGTATCCATGCATTTCATCAACTGATTAATTCTGTATTTTCATCCGATAGAGCAACTTTCGTGGTCGTTGAACCATGGAACCCCACATGTAAACCAACCGTTGATAAAACTACTTTAATTTTACGGGCAACTTAATTCCCAATATCATCACTTATTTGATATTACGACTATTTAAGTGATTTCTTGTGGGTGCAACGGTCCAGGGGTTAAGGTATTGCTCTATATGCCCAAGGTCTATGATTTGACCTAAGAAGTGCCATTATGGCTGAATGCTGCTCTGTACACTCCTTGGAAGTTGAGGAAAGCTCAAGCTTGATAAGGCCCGTCAGTGGTATGCCGGCAGAGCTCTTTTTCGAGGATAAAGCTCAGATACAAAACCAGTAACATTATTATATACGGTCTTGATTACGTAGTTCCGCTGGACGTGAGAACCAACTGAAGTAGGCTTCAAAATAAATGTCCACCCGTTTTTTGTTCAGATTTGAGCAGCAAAAAGTTGACAGAAATATTGATAAAAACACTTCCGGGAAAGAAATAGCTAACTGAAGTTGCGGTATTCTCCATTGTAATTTCTGCTGCTTTTCTGTGACCGTAACAAATGGCTAAAAAATATCGATGGAGAGATAGGAAAATTGTTAATTAATACAGATAGGGGTTTTTATGGGTTAAAAAGTTGGGGTTTGGCTTATTAGAAACATTTCTATTCAATTTGTGCTGCTCCGAACATTTTAAGATAAAATATGACCGAAAAACAAGTGGACATTTATTATGGATTCTACTATGAAAGGTACACTCAAGAGTATAATCGATTACCTAAGGTCAACAGACTCAAAGCACTGAGCTGTTTGGCATGAAGACGTATTTTTCATGATATCCATCTTGTTTGGATGCCTGACTCCGTGCGTGACTATCTGCCCAGTCACGGTTCAAGAGAAGGAATGTACAAAACCAAAGGTCAGTGCTGTCTGTGGTATTGGTGTTATGGTGGTAGGCCAGTATGGGAAGACAGAATGGGAGCTACACAGATGAACAGTTAACTTGATATCAATAGATATTTTCATAGGAATGCCTGGATGATGCCCAGTCTGCAGATGTACCTGGTCAGTATCATATACATGATATATGACCATCGAAGTGCTCATCCTTGACCAGCTGACCGTGCTGACCAGGGGTCAGTTTCTCTGCTGAAATGTAATCTCTTGGCAAGAAATTTATTGGCTTGAAGAGTGAGGTGGTCCTGTATTGGTGGTCAATTGCTATATAGTGATGGCCTTCGTAGTCAAGTCTTCTTAGGGCGGGGTTCTTGTTTTGACAAGATGAAGACTCTCACCAATGAGGCTAAGTAAATTTTGTATGGATCAGGTTGTTATCAATACAATACAATAAATATAATACAATAAATACAATACAATACAATACAATACAATACAATACAATACGGGCTTGCTGATGTAAATCTCAGACTGAACAGTCTTCATGAACAGGTTATACACGCGGCTGTGGCCTGTAGCTAGAGTTCATGACCAAATATCATCTGGTGGTGCCTTGTACTTAGTGCTCATGCAAGGCAAGGTAACATTGAGACAAGATATCAGCAGGTATAGAGCAGCAGCTTGATATCGATATTGTGCCCTATTTAGAATCATAGTGTAAGGTTCCTGAAATCAAGAGTCAGGAATCTTCTTTAACTTCGTGTGTGTTTATTTCACAACAAGTGATCAATGGTGTATTCTGCAAATAATAGAAACATAAATATACTAACTAAACAGTCTATCATTTCCATAATTATAGACACCAATCAATAAAAGATTCAGCTTTCAAATAACAGTAACCAGTGGTCAGCATGTCACACTTGAGTGATCACGACCCAGCTCCCTCTATGGACTATTATCATTATTAATAGTTAATAGCTCACTCTTGTGGCAATCAATAGATTCAATACATATAAATTAATGCTATATACACTAGGGCACCAGAAAACTGTTTTGATAGGTAAAGGTGTAACTCCAAGCCAAACTATTTCACAAACAACATTTAATCACATTGCTTTATCCACGCGCGTTTGAAATTATGGATTGATGTGTCAGCTAGCTGTACTATGTATTATGATAAAAAAGTAACTTGACCTGAGTCAAGACATGTACCTTACAAGGGATTCCCCTTGAAATATCAATGTAAACAAATAGTTGTGCCAAAAAACAATCACAGAAATCTACCCAAGATATTGAAATAAATCAGACATGACTGTCCTCATGATGGCTTAATTATATTTTTTTTAGTGGGGTTAAAATTTGAAATCTGGACAGGGGGATCAGTTACTGCGACAAAAATATTATTTTTGGCATGACGTCATTGGTTTAAGCTCTTCTCTGATTGGCTGGAAGTCCACAATTAAATTGCCGACAATTATCATATTGAGCACTGCTCTGACTAGAAAACTACAATATGATTTAGTCATTGGAATATTCAAATAACATTTATTTTGAAGATCTAAAATGAGATTTTTAACAGATTTCAGTCCTACGCATGTGTGTTTCGGAATATTAGCCAATCAGAAAGCAGCTAGCTTGTATGACGTCATTCTGTCGAGGTAGGTGATCCCCCTGGTAATGTAGGTGAATTGGCTTGATTTAGATTGAGTTGTTATAAATTATAAAGAATATTTCATTACTCAAACTAGAACAAATGAAGAAAATACTTATTAAAATTGACAAAAATAGTTTTCAGGTTTGTACATATATTTGTTGCTTTGTTATCTTGCCCAAAAGTTGGGGAATCCCTCTCCACCAGGTCACAATAATTCCTTACTCTTATATTATAGGTTTTGTATATGAACTGTCTTGGGCGCACAATAAATTCAAGTGCTCGTGGCTTTATTAAAGAGGATCAACTTCCATCAGAGCGTTGATCATCAACCACTGCAATCAGTATGTATATTTTTAATTGCCTCCATGAGCATGTCAAGATGGACCCTAGTTTCAAAAACGCACCACAGGGGGCGTATTGGCGTTCTTTTACTGACATGCCCTCTTGTGAGTGTTAAGAATTAACTTTGGAACAGATTTGCCTGAAGGAGTGGATTTTTTTTATGTCAGGTTTGAGTCCTAGTCAGCCATGGTAAAATATTGAATGTAATGCGTCCGACAGCTTGTCTTTTAAGATATCATTCAGTAAAGGAAAATTAATATGCCTACTTTCTAAATTGAAAAACTGTCAAAAACATTATTGACTTTTTATCCTCAGAAAAAAGAACACAAAAACAGGAAAATTTTTAGAAAATTAGAGCAGGTTTATTCCATCCATCATGGCCATGATGATCATCATCTCTCACCCGTTGCAACTGGTGTTGAAATTCATCATTACATTTTTCACATAGATAGTAAACAACAAATGATTCACAGTGATCATTCTCCATGTAGAACGCAATTCATGCTATTGGCATTAACATGATCAACTGCAATTGAATACACGAGTATACACAATAAAAAAAATGAAAAATAACAACAATAAAGAAATATTCCTTTCGGAAATTAACAATAATACCAATTGATCAAGGGCATTTAGCAGCGTAGCAGCAACTATGTTCTAGAGCAGCTGTACACAGGCTATATTAGACTACCGACATTTTTCCCGCTTCTCAAAAGTATCTACGGAATCAAAACAACACTCCGACCTGAAGTTTAAAAAATCTCCAGAGTCCATTAATAATATCATTATCAGATTAGCCCTCAAGCCCGCTTCCATGCAAATTAAAGTTAGACAGATCCATTTTGTCTACAGCTAAACTAACTACAATATTACAGAAGGCATAAACATCTTAATACTACCAAAAATATAACGATAATATTAATCAGCTAAGCCTTTGTAATAATAACAAATTATTAACAAAGAAGAAAAGCATCATACAACATTTGCCAATAGCGAACATTTTCTCATTACAATGGATTAAAAAAAAAGTACAGGACGTCATTTTCACGAGTCTCGCTCAACGTAAAAAGTTTGTGTATAATTATCAAAAATGTACAACGTCATATAATGAAAAAAAACAAAAAAAAAAAAAAAATAATTGAAAAAAGGGCTCTTGACACAAACAGGCACCGATAGCCTGCACCCTCCCTGCATGGAGCTGATTAAGGGCTGCATGAGCATCAGTCCGGTGAATGTTACTAATTGCAAACAATTGTTAAATAATAATACATAACAATGTTACAATGTATACTGCAAAGAGGTGGGGCTATAGGGGTGCCCCTGGGCATATCGGTGGCTGGTTGCCAAGGGCCCAATGGGCTAGGGCCAGCAAACTAGGCTTCAGCAACTGCTAAGGCGTGTGTGTGTTTCGGATAAGCTATATCCATCAGCCAGATCTAGAGGTTCTTGCAGCAGCAGCAGCAGAAGCATCAGGCCCCTCCACAGCATCAGCTAGCCAGCCTTATATAGCTGGTAGGTACTGCAGGGGGTGCGCTGCAGAAATCGTGTAGGTCCTGCAGCAGCAGCTACAGACGCTGCCAACAGCTATCATCAGCAGAGCAAAACCCAGTCACTTCCCTTCGCCCAAGAGCTGTGCCCCGCTAACGCAGTAAGCACTTGCTCCTTCATATACACGGAGTTCAATGTCTTTTGAAATACAAAGATTACAAGATCCAGTAGTGAAACTAACGTTGCAGGAGTATAACTTGCTCATTTTGCAGAAGATGGCGCTACTAGACAAGAAGTGGAAACTAGGGGGCGGAAACGACGAATGTGTCTGTTTCCGCGTCCAGCACACTAGTAAATGATCCAATCAGGTCGCTCGATTATGTAATTGTTGGTTTTATGATAAGATCTTACAATTGGTCGCTGAGATGAAGCTTGTGATTGGTCAGTTTAAATTGGACCTCATACCAGTGTTGATGAACGAGGAATCAGTGTATCACAGGTCAATCCATTGTGTTAATATAAAATGCTGGGGTTTTGAAGATTAGCTTTGGAGCTCTTTATTTTAACAAATGTGCTCCTTGCGTGTGTTTGTGCATGCTTTGATAATAAACGTCGAAATTAAAGCCATTCAAAGTGATATTTCAACAAAAGGTTTGTGCTATAAATTGTTCATTGATTTTGTTGGCGTGGGAATCTCCTGTTGGAAGTTAGATGATTTTGAAGGTCGCTTTACATGGGGTTCTATGGAAGACCTGAAACAGAGAGAAAACTCCTCTGTACAACTTGAATTTCATTTAGAATGGTGACTTTGGTCAATCTGTTGGTTATGGAGTTTTCATAGGTTCTACAAATAAGATGGTTTTACACTGTAATGCAACATGTGAAATTGCTCAGCCAGAAGAGAACAGTTTTCTCCCTGCTTTTTTGTCTTGTTTTCTTGGCATGTTGAGTTCACTCCTGATTTCGCAAAATATTTCTTCATTACTTGTCCTCTTTGATATTAGACTTAGGCTTAATTTTCAGGATATCTACTTTTCGAAATTTTTTTTAGGTAATATTTCATAAGGAGAAATAGCAATACTTACGCATTTATACCCGGACAACCCTGGTGATTTCTCTGGTGACGGACATGGATCGGCTGCGGTTACCACCCCTGATAGAGGAAACGTTCCTCTCGACCAGGTCAGCACGGTGCTCAGCGTCCTCGACTTGGGCCTGGGCCTTGCGGTACTTGTTCATTGTGATGGTGACAACTTCCTCAGCCTCTTCCAACTGGCGGCGGAGGGACTTGTAGCGGATGTTGAGGGTGTTGCAAGTATCGGACAATTCCACGACCTGGCGGCGGTCCTCCTCAGCAGTCACGCGGAGTTCCTGAAGAGCACGTTCCAATTTCCTGTTGGCGGCGATGAGCTCACGGCTACGACGCTGTTCAGCATCCAACTCGGCCTCAAGATCGCGGAGCTGTGCAGGAAAGTGAAAATGAGCTATTTGATACACAGCTAAGAATACAATGTACACTCAATGTTATGTTATGTTGTTCTCTCAAAAGTTATTTACCAAGAAATCCCAGTAAATTGGATGATATCAATCAAATTAAAGCACTCACCCTAGCCTGGAGCTTAGCAACCATGCGCTTGCCCTCTCTCTGAGCGAAGGCCTCGGCTTCCTCAAGACGGACGGTGATCTCACGGATTTCGATCTCAAGCTGTTTGCGCAGGCCCTCGGCGTTCTTGTAGTTGTCCTGCTCCTGTCTGAGCTCCTCAGTCAGCCTGTTCACTTCCATCTGGAGCCTGTCAGCACGGTCCTCAGCATTGCGGCGGGCGTTCAGAGCCTCATCCAAGTCGGCCTGCATGGCGGTGATGTCACCCTCCATGCGGCGCTTGTCTCCGGACAAAGCGGTGATGCTGATGGTCAGCTCGTTGATGCGCACAGAAGCCTCATGGAGTTCACCCTCAGCGTTCTTCCTGCCACGCTCGGCCTACAAGTCAATTGGTAATTTATTGATACATATCAAAATCAAATCAATTTACCCATCATGCATGTATACTAGTAATACCAATTAGGCCATACCACCATATCAACTGCATGGTTTTAAAACATGTTATAGGCCTAATGTTGTAAAGCCAATGTAGGTCATTATGCAAACCTACACAGCAAGCAGATGAAACCCATTGCTGTGTTGCTCTGAACAGGCCATATATCAGTTTCTCATATTCCAAACTTTTGCCACCAATACAATGGCATGACATAACTTGATGACGTCATAGGTATACTTACAGCCTCGAGCAGAGAGCGGACATCTTCCAGCTCGGTCTGAAGGGCAATGCGTTTCCTTTCCAAGACAGTGACAGCCTGGCGAGCCTCGTCTCCGCTGCGGCGTTCGTCATCAAGGGAAATTTCGAGTTCCTGCAAGAAATGCGAGAAAAAAGGTCATTTTAAGGTGCGTTTGTACCATCATTGGAACATCGTAATATTATGTGCAGCTGCAGGACTGCATAGTGTGCTGTGTTGGCTACAACGCATTTCTACTTTTCTAACAAATCTCTATATAGCTATGTGGACAGTATGTGGTGTTCTTAGGAAAGTGAGAAATACCCTGACCTGATAAGGTGCTCTGGTTAACCTCTTTGTTTTATTGAATGATAATTAGATTGGTCTGTTGATGTATTACGTGGTCACTGTATAATTCGTAAATTATATAGGTACCAAAGTAATGGGCATTGTTTTGGCTAATACTTTTTCTTTTATAATTCTCCATAATTTTTCTATTATTTGTTTGGCTTTCTTATATTTTGACTGGCCTATTTCTTTCTTTCTTACCTTAACCCTGCTGGAGAGGGATTTGTTGTTCTTGGCCAGTTCGCCATTGGTTCGGGACAGCGTCTCAATCTGGATCTCGTATTCGCGGATCTCCACCTCGTACTTCTTCTTCAAGCGAGAGATCTCGGACTTGTATTTGCTTTCAATCTCAACGATTGTCCTCTGCAACTCATCAAGAGCGCGTTGGCTGCTCTTGCTGTAAACACAAATCAAAGGAAGGTAATGATGAACTGAGAAAGTCAAAAGCTTGAATAGGCCTTTTTTTACTATTAAACTCAACCTTGTGGTTTTTTTTTTCTAACATAATTTTGATTTAAGTTAAGAAAGATTCAGATGACCTTGTATGGAACACTCTTAAAATTGATCCCCGCCTCCAAACTGAAGTAGGTCAGATGCTAGGGCCCAAATGACAGGAATGTTTCTTTTAAGATAATTTCCATTTAAATTGTCCTGTGCATACAGACTTAGAACAACTCTTCAGTCATTTCACATTTCTTGTATTTTGGTACTCGGTCTCTACCGGTATTCTGGTGCAAGTGAAAGCCCACTCATGGTTTGGACGCCAATCTTTATCATCTCATCATCATGTCTGCTTCTGACAGGTGGACATGTTGTATCTTATTGTATTTAATTTCCAAACTGTCTTGGAAATGACCTTGGAGGGCTTTACTAACCGAATGTTGTCGATCTCATCGTCCTTCTCGCGCAGCCTCTGCTCCATCTCTGATCGGAGGATGGCGAGGGCATTGTTGGCGGAATCCAGACGAGCCTGGGCGTCCCTAAGAGCGTCGCGAGCGTCGGCCAACTCCGCGGCCAGACTGTCACGCTCACCCTCCAGTTGAACACGAATAGACGTCAGCTCGTTCACCTGGCGCGCCAAGTCCTTGTTCGAGCTCTGGGCCTCACGCAGAGCGTCTGAAACAATCGCAGTTTAATTTATAAAACTTGCTATGGATTGCCTGATTTCAGATTTTTCATTGACTCAATGGCCTGCTATCAGTGACAGCATGTCTGACTTAGGTCCCCTTGCTTCACTTATCCAATTACATTTCTATGTGATGTTCAAAAAGTTGTTTGTCTTTGCTTCCATATTATCTACTCACCCGAAAGTTGCTTGTTTTCGCGGGCGAGTTGGTCATTCTTGTCAGAGAGGTCAGCCACAATCTGGCGCAGACGGGCCAGCTCCTGGTTGAGACGGGAGTTCTCGCCCTGGGCAGCCTGAAGGGCATTGTTCAGCTCATCAACACGGCGGTTCAGTTCTCCGTTGGCATGCTCAGCAGACTTCAGCCTTTTGGCAAGATCGCCAGCGTTAGCCTCAGCCTATCAAGAAAAAATTCAAACATATATAGTTAATTGCACAAAACCTATCCCTGGCTGTAGCTATAACTGGCGTTTCTGTCCACTTCTAGCTTATAGTCGGCTTACACCTCCCACCATTGAAAAAATATAAACCTTGGCAAATGTAGAAATTTATCTTATATATCATAAATATGTATGAGCAATTGACATGCATCTTTTCAAACAAAAGATTACAAATATACGTTACTCTCAACTTTGACACCAAATGGTGCTGCATGTACTTTTTGATCCGGCTTTGAGTAGCCAGCTATAGCCAGACAGTTCCGTTTAGTTGCACGTAGCATGATTCAGCAGAAGTTGTCTAGCCTTGTCTAGATTCAATGTGACAGGCCGTTTTTAATGGAACTAACTGTATCTATGCCGAATATTATACAATTATTGCATAGTGGTGAGTGCAATATCAGTTTGTGGCACCGGGACAACCGAGGTTTCATAAAAACTGATATTGCACAAGACACGGTGCAGTAATTGTTATATTATATGGCCTTTTTACATTAAACAGCTATCCGACTGGCCTAATTGAAAGTCAATTTGTATATAAACTAAACCACTTAGACATATGCTGTTCGGGCCGAATACGTATTATATATAAGTTTTAACCGGGATTTTCTGTCATTTGTCGATGACCAAAAGTCAAGGAGCTGTAAAAGCATTGTTTTTAATACAGATTGTGCATGATTATCTTATTTGCAATGTCTTGTAAAATTAGTATTTTTTTTTTTCTAAAATTGAATGCGAAATTTAGTTTGTACAGTGCTGATATTTCAGACCTAGAGCTCTCTCCACAAAAGCTGAACTACAGCTGAGTGTCCTTTGCAAGCGGCTTGTAGTGAAGACGTCACTATTGTAACTAATAAAAATACTTTTTAAATGACTAGATGTTTTATATTTAATACACAGGAATATATAGATGAATTAGCGTAAAATGACTAGACTTAATTGTACCATGCAATATAGCCGTTCAATATATGAAAATATTGCACGGCTCTCAGCCAATCAGAAGCCAGGATTTCTGCTAGCCATATTATATACATTAGTATTGCACATGAGTGGCTTTGAGTAACTGTGAAATGCATGAGTCAACTAAAACGTAGCTATGAAACTAATGAAACAATATAAATGAGCATATTTTAACTGAATACATGATCATCGCATGCACTGTGTCTGCATTATATATGTATTATGCAGCAGCTGTTTTTGCAAATGTAGGAGGTACTCACACTTTCCAAGGCGATGGTGATCTCTCTGATTTCCACTTGTAGCCTGGTCTTGTCCTTCTCCAGTTTGTTGGCACGGGCGCGGGCAGATGCTTCCAATTCCTCCAACTCCAGAATGCGAGAGCTAAGTTTGCGGCGAAGATCCTCCACCTCCTCGTTCTTGGCCATGATGTCCTTGTCATACCTGCTCTTGAGGGACTGATAATCAGCCTGGAGCTTGTTGACCTGGCCACGCAGAGCGGAACCGGCCTCGGTCTCCTCATCGTAGCGAGCGTTGAGGTTGTCGTACTCGACCTGGAGGTTGTTGATCTGGATGGTCAGCGAGTTCCTCTGGCGGCTTTCCTCATCCAGGCGGTTCTTGCAGTCATCCAGGGCAGCCTGCAGCTGGGCCTTAGCCTTTGCCAGGGCTCCGGAGGAGGCATCCAACTCCTGGACCTGTCTCTGCAGCTCGAAGTTCTCCTGTGTGAGACGAGCCTTGAGGCCATTCAAGTCCTGGTTGGCGCGGCTGAGGTCATCGACCTGGGCCTTGAGACGACGGTTCTGGTCCTCCAAGCCCTCCAGCTTAGCCTCGGCGTGGGCTCTGGCCTTGTTGGAGCCATCAAGCTGTGTAGAAATGTTGTCGATTTCAATGATGAGAACCTGCTTCTCTTTCTCGGACCTGTGGGATAAACAACCAATAGACTAACGAAGTTTCGTGTTCACTTTTTAAAAGTTACTGAATTATTTAATGATTCCTAGGATGGTCTTACTATACATGTACTTTACACTAGTTTATTACAACACTTTATTAATAAACTGAGACTGTTTTGATTTTCTTCCTAAAACCCGAAAGGAACCAAAGAAACAGATGGAGCTGAAAAACTATTTGAACTTGCCAATATGCCATCTTGCTAATATGCCATTCTTAGTTTTCTTAGCTCTAGTATGATTCGTGTCAGTAAATCAATAACTGTTTGAAAGTAGTTTGCGATCTGTATCTTATGTTCTTGAAGTAACATGATAAATATCAGTAATATCAGTACATTAGCGGCCATTGTGACTATCTTACTTGTTCTTGGACTTCGATAGGAAGTCAACCTGTTCGGAGAGGTCGTTGATGGCATCTTGGTGCTTCTTGCGCAAGCTGGCCTCGACAGACTCATGCTGGACAATGGCCAGCTCGAAGTCCTTCCTAATTTTTACAAGCTCTTGTTCACGTTTCCTTGTGATGTCAGACTGAAATGGACAATATCCAAATGATTTAAAATGTCTGAATAAACTCCAAGATTGTTTGCAACATTGTGTGCATCCGTTTAGAAGTTTTCAGAAGAGTATACTGTACAAATTCAAACAATTTTCCAATGAAAATTGATATACTATTTTGTATATGTCTTTGATTACCATAAAGGCTGTGTAACTAGCAAGTTTCAGAAAAAGTGCTTCAATTGATTAACAAAACTTAAATAAAAATCAAGATTCTAGGCCTAAATATAACGTTACTAATTTTTGACATTGTTTATGTGGTTAAAGCAGTGGCTGTGACAGGTTTATTCACCCAAAACACTTTACCAGGTCATGACACTATTTTATTATTCCACACATTGTACAATAAGATTTTATAGAATTAAACAAATATATTAAAAAATCATTTTCAGCAATTACCTGTGCAGATGAAAGACCCTCAGCTTCGTCCAACCTCTCGTTCAGGCTCTCCAGCTGGAAGGAAAGCTCGGAGACCTCCTTCTCCGCCTGCAAGGTCAAGGTCAATGCAAGGTCATAGTAAGGTCAATGATATGCAAGGTCATTCAGGTAAGTCGTTCCACAACGAGCTGATAGTTCAATCGTAAGTAATAAGTAATAATTTATATGGGAACATATTGGCATACCAATGTCAATTGGTATCAGAACTCAGCATTAATCAACACTATGAAATATTGCTGTACGGCACTGGTTGTACAATATCATGTTGTGGAAGATAATGTGGATCCTTACCCTTATACGCGCATCCCTCTCGAATTCCAAAGCCTCCTCCAACTCTCTGATACGAGCCTGCAAAAATAAAAATAGAAATAAGAATTAATAAAAAACAAAACAAACGAACTTCCATTTAATGGAATATAAATACATAGAAATGGTGAAACATAAACATCAACAAATATTAGTTATGACAATATTCATATATCAGTGGCCGTCTAAGGCATTGTATGGGAAGGTATGGCATTGTATTTTCTTTGAAGGTAATTTATCTGGGAGATAAAAAGGGTGTTGATTTATTGTACCGGTAAAAATAGTAAGTAGCTTTTGAGCGCTAGTTTTCTTTGCTTAAGCGAGGAATGTGATGGCGTGTTTTGTTCTTGGAACTGGTGTCTAAGTTCTGCAAGTTCTGCAAGTTCTAGCATGCCAGAGAGGTTAGAGATTTCAGCAGCAGCAGCAGCAAAAGCAGCAGCAGTAGTAGCTTAAGATACAGTATAAGTGACAATGCTTGCTGCCTTCTGTTCATGCAGATCCCTTGCTGCTAATTCAACACAAACAGTTCAGAAATAGCTTCAGACTGTTACTCGGCTTTTGCCCCCTATTTATTTTTTCAACTGATGAATGACCATCAGGCTTGACCTTAAAACCGACCTGTCTTCAACATTTAAGCGTTATATATTTGTTTAACTAAGTTATTTAACTAAAATACAATGATATTTTACCCTACGACTACGTCACTATTCAGACCTCCTATTTAAGATTACAATATCTATCTAGTCAAGGGTATTAAAATTCTCTTGCATATCATACCTTCAATGCTTAGAGAAGAAAAAGTAAATTATTAGAAAGAATAGTTTGGTATAAAAGTATAGCTCATAAACTTTGACACTGTGGACTTTGTATATTATGTAGTATTAGGTAATCTAAAGTCCTGCATTCCTGACTTCATGGAAATCAGCCAAAGTCACATTATTGGCATGGGAATGAGATAGTATCTGCTTCAGAAATTTTGCATTGACCTTTTAACTACACGTATCAAAATATAAACGACTCTACACCTTAGTCATTGACCCGTATGTTGGTTTTACGTGTGCTGCCAACATGGGGGTCGAGGTCATGTGACCTTGCAAGATGGCGACCAGTATGACGTCATACATAATCTCTAACTGTTCCAAGTGGTATTTTTGTGTAGGCAACTTAAGTTTTGGTGTACTTTTTACTGATTCTTATGATACGACCAAGGACTTCCTGAGTTTGGGTGAATTTCTGCTGGTATTGTAATCTGGATAATATTCAGATGGAGCACCACCCAGTTGGTTGCCATGGTAACATACAATTTAGCAGTTTTCCAGGTGATCCAGACATAGAGTGAGGTGCAGTATCAGTAGCTGTTGATGTAGGGGGATGTGGTTTGGGATGCTATGCAACTGCAGCAGTAGCATCAGTAGCAGCAGTATCATCTATTTTGGTTAGTTTTCCCATGAAAATGAGTGCTTTTTGACTATGTGCTGACAGCTTGGCGAAATCTGTGGCCAAAGATCCAGACAGACTCTTGAAAAAGTTGAAGTTGAAGGCTGGCTAGAATTTGCTGTTGCTGCTGCTGCTCGCATCTTACCGCAGCAGCTGATGGGTGAGATGCTGCTGCGGTTGCCCCAGTACCAGGCTATATTAGGAGATGGGCTACCCTAGCCAGGTAGCAAGGGGGATGCTGCTGCTGCTGATGCTGCTGGCCCATCCTAGCATCCTTTAGGCCAACCCCCAATGCTAATCTTCACTGCAATGTCTGTTGCTTGGATCCTCTTACAAAGTCAGACATTCAGCTGAGTAGTCACTACTGAATCACCCATCCTCCACTTAAAATACAATAAACATCACCCCCTAGGTATTTCAGTACTTTAGCATAGTATAGTAATACTTTAACTTGGGATAGGTATACTTAAGCTAAGTATATGTACTTTTTTTAAATTCTTCCTATAGCTCCAGGTAAATTTTTAATGCCTGTAATGTGATTGTGGTATGTACTGTGCAGTTATATTTTATAGGTCATATTAGTGCTAAAATGCAATTATTTTACTCCCAATATCCTGTAAGAATATAAACTCTAGGGCCCTTGATATTAAGGCAATTTTACTAAGTTATATTTAAGACTAAATGAACCGTTTACTACTGTTGGATGTCACTTAAACAAGCAATATCATTTTTAAAAACTTTTGAAAGTATTGTATGAATTTATAGACCACTCCACATATTTAGGATACTATTACCATTTAGGATCGTGTTCTTTCCAGTGTAACTTGAGCTGAATTTGTTCTGATGTTTCACCTGATGTTAACCTTTGACCCAGGGGTAATTTGCCCCTCTATTTGATATGCTCTGGAGGAAAGGAGGGTAGCTGGGATCACAATAAATATTTAGATCTTTTAAGAGAGGAAGTATCATGTATGAGTACTTATGATGACAGGTCATCATGTTGACATGCAAAGCAAGCTTATCGTGTTGTAGGTATGCTCTTAAAATTACCCTTATTGCAAAATGCACTGGCCTTGAAGAAACAGTGGCCTTCATAATGAGGTAAATATGATGTTCATGGTGCAATTGGAGCAATATGGTAATAACTAAATACATAGTGAGATGATTGTACTAGTGAGGTGGTCATTTTTGTGGGGGTGGTCTCAATAGTGAAGTGGTCTTGATATTAGGGATCCACTGCAGTTACATGTTTAGTGAAGGGGGAGGGGCTTACCCCGCTAGATAATGAGGGGACGATTCTGGATGACGTCGGCAAGAATCTCCTGTTGCCATAACAACAGCCAACAACATTCCACAGAGTTGCTGAGCAGTTTCTTCAGAGAAGAGCATCCATTTCTCGGAAGACCTAACTAAGTTCCAAGTACTGGACCATATTAGTTTGCTCAAACTTGTCATCAAAACAGCTATTTCGAGAGTATATTTCATAATGATGATAATCAGCGTCAAGATATAAGGGAATCCCTAATTATAAGACCACCTCAACAGTGAAACTACCTTTAAAAACCGCATTTGGCCGGAGGTACATCCTTAATATCTTTTTGTTATAGCTTACATTGTACTTCACAATTAAGACCACCTCACCATTATGAAGTACCTACATGTTGTACCCTAGTAATGTTCTTGAGTCTGGACTTACTAATTATACTCTGCATGTTCTACTCCATTAATTTTATTTCTAATAAATTCCTCTCTGCTCTTGTCAAAATATGTCTTCGATGCTTAATATTTTGGCACGCTTAGATACTAAGAAATGTATCCCCCCCCCCTTTTTTAAGAATTTTCTTATTTTTTAGACACTAACCAGACTTCATGCAACTTGGAATTGTAATCGCACAGGTCTTGCACGGTTGACGCACTTCTGACCCAGGGAGCACCTCTGAGCCTCATAACATCTTCATAATCACGCGATTTTGCATACATGAACATGTCACAACATTACTACATGATATTTTACACTGTTCTTTAACTTCCATTACAAGGGGAAGCCAGCCATGACATATTATTTCTGATAGTTAACATGTATGTCACATAAAATTTCTGTTGATGCACTAAAATGTGGCCAATTGAGTAGCTTTGAGCTATGCACGTTTTGATGACAAAAAAAAAAATTAAATATATTTATATGCATTTCCTTTAGAGGCTAACTGTTTAATATTTTGTGTATACTATGTAATTGATATATTGGATAGTATGTTATTTATTAGATGTAATAGCTAAAAAAGTAAGTTTCCATAATATCAGATTTATAAATAAACAGAAATATGACATATATATTTTTCTAAGTCATAGTCATAAGTTTGTAGTGTATCATTTTACCATAACTAGCATACAAATAATTATTTGTTTATTCAATGGGAGGACTATTTAGTTTTTTTATTTTATGTTTGTTCACATCCTGTTGATAGTATAAATAACGGCCAATATCTAGCATGGTATCCAGCCTTATCAGTAAAGGAAAACAGCTGTTTCTAAGTAGTTTCTATGTATTTCTAGGCAGTTTCTATGCATATCTAAGCAGCCTGCAGCAGCCTGCAACTGCAGTGGGGCCTGCAGGGTGGGGTAAAGTTACTAGTTGGATCCTGCAGAAGTTGCTCTGAGCACCAGGTCACCTTCAGGTAGCCCTCTATAGATTATACCATGTTATGAGCTATCTGCTATCCTATACTATCTGTACTATTATTACTATCTTTAGTAGCTTAACACATTAAAAAGTATAACAGTTTATTTATATATACAATATGACATGAATATGATATTTCTTGAATAATCAGATATTTTTGTTGTTATCAATTGACTGTTGCTGCATGACTGCTTAAGTATCAATACAAAGTGATGAAGCTTGCTTTGATGCCACTTGATATCAAAACACTGAAGACAATTACTAAAAATGCATGTAATTTATATTATAACCTTTGACTGTAACATACTTTTATTTTTCATATTATCTTGAAATAGTGAAAACTCTAGAAAATAATGTTTGTATATAATTCTCATTGACTAGAGTTGCTGGCAGTAGCACTCTATTCAGAAGGCAAGCAAACATTCTTGGAATTTATTTCGGAAAGATGACTGTTTTAAGGGTTTATGTTGTAATTGGAAGAATGTAAAGGTAGTAATACTACAAAGTAAAGGATAAAGAAAATTGCAGAACTTGCAGAAATTCAGGAGCTGCTCCAGGGTATTTTATGTGTAAGGTTTGCAGAATGAATAAGCTTGATTGCAAAGGAAATTGTATAGTTTATACACATTGAGGCATTAAATGTATTGTGGACTAGAAGTTATTTAAATAAGAGTTTGGAATATAGTCAAAACTGTAGCAAAGGGTGCCAAAAAATATGTAACAGTGTCAAGCTTGAGTAAATCAGAAGTTATGCCAAACTACAAAATGTAATGTATACTGAAAAGTTAAAGAGTTAGTGGGAGTGATTTCGAAGTAATTTTATTGGTATTACTCAATATTTTAATGTTCGGCAATATAGGATAATTTTGAGTAATGCAGGAGTTAAGCAGTTGTGGAAAATGTTTAAATCTTACCTCAATACGGCCGGAGGAGGTGGGGGACAGACCTCTCCAGACCTGGTATCTGTGGAGGGTCTTGGAACTTCTGTCCAGATCCACGTCCATGTCGCCATCTGAAGTGATGGTCGTCTTCCTGGTGACCAAAGAGCGATTATAAGACATCCTTGTGTTGAAAGTGTTGTCAGAAATTGTACAAGGGGGTAACACACCACACGGCCAAGTTATTTGGAGGTTGGAGGCAGAGGAGTTGGTAGCAGCTGACCGTTTCTAGCAGACTCTGGCCGCGCCAATCTCTAGACCCTCTAGAAAACCTTAACCTTTTATACAGGGATCCACCACCAGGGGAGCCACTGGTACTAAAGGAATTTGAGGCTCCCCTACAAGTCTGTAAAGCCTAGTCGAAGGTTACTCTATAGCGGTGGGGTAAAATTGCTGAAACAAGGGAAATACCCTGCCCCCTCAACAGGTATTACAACTGCCCCTGCCCACTTCAAGTGACTACCTGGAGAGTGCATTTTTCTTAGTGTGTTTCTCTCAGATGGATGGCTTAACCATGGGTCAGCAGTTTGTTTCACTTTCCATTTATCCCTAGGTCAGCAAGTGCAATAATACCAAAAGAAAAACTAAAATAAATACGTACTATCAATATAACAATCAAAGTAAAAAAGGGAAGTTTAGTTGACTTCCAGTCAATTTAGGAAAATATGTCAATTACACTTGCCTAAATCTTGAAATATTTTGGGGAGTGCAAGCTAATAATTTTGGTGGCATGGCAACTGATCAACAAGGCTACTAAACCAAAACTCCCAATTATAAACACCCATAAATACAAATGCTACCAATAAATTAAAGTGACTCAGATTCAACTTTGATAAAATTACCAAAATCCACATTCTAGGAATTCATCTCCACTAATAACATGGTGATTATGGGAAAAATGTATACTAAGCTAGCTCCCAACTTGCTATAACTTCCAGGTGAAACCACCTACTGATCTGAACAGCCTCATACAATAAATCAAGAGCAATATCCGTGAAATGCCTGATAATCCGAAAGATAGACAAATACTTTCTGTGATGAAGAACAGCAACATAATTTCTACATTGCTAGAATATGCTAGACTCAATCGTGAAGTACAGTAGGGCTTCACATTAAGACCACCTCACTATTTGGTGCTTTGAATCTAGGTCCATTTTACTAAAGATTACTTACATGCACCATCCTACTATTCAGATCCACCTTGAAATTGACGCCACCAGCTTATGGTCCCACCTAAATATCTCCTGTTGTATATCACTTTATTATTACGATCGCCTCACTGTAAGACCTCCTATCAATTGTTTTATGTTGTATTTCATAAAGTAGCCGTTCTACTCTGGAAAGTGCAAAGTGGCAAATATGTATTCTGACATGGGCACCAAGCCTATCATTTCATCATCGCGTATGTCTACCAGCTTAGTAACAAGCTCATTAAGGTTCGTAGTTGAAACATGATACCTATATAAAATACATTTGTACTCCACTATTTTCATGAACTAAATTACCTCCCAAAGCTTAGTAGTCCAATGACACCTATAAATTAGATATGCAACTGCGGTTTAAAAAAAAATTTGACAGTGTCTTAGAACAGTTTAGTTTAATTTAGTAGAAGGTTTATTTCTGACATAATGCATTCAATGTGGTGCATCCCTAAATTTTCAAACTAACGCCATAACGTATTGCATTTGCCATTTAGTTGAACTGACTTTGAGTAGAACAGATCAAGGCCAAAAAAGAAAGTAGAGTTACGGTACTCTAGTGTTTGAACAACATAATGACCTTGACCCCCTTGTTGGCACCTGTTGTTAAGTCACCATGTGTTTCTAGTAACTGGTTTATGAATTGGCGAATCCACTTAACTTCTGCAACCTGACTTCACTGACGCTGTGAGGGTCCCAGGTCTACATAGTATGTGGTATAAATAGACCAGGAAAAGAAAAATCACTTTTTGACTAGAGTTGCTCTTTAACATTGATTGATAGTACCAATGAAAAACTCCAGACTAGTCTTACATGTATTCGTATTTTTGGATATGGCTTCAGAGGTAGGTTCCTGATGGCCTCATTTTCCCCTCCCCAGCCAACGAAGTTTCAATCATTGCTTACAAAAAAAAAAGCTGACACTGAAACTACATCATAAAAAATATTACTGATGGTATTCTGAAACATGATTAAAGTGTAAAACAGGAAAGTAGAGACTTAGTACATCTTGTGCTATCAGGTTTGAGTGCTAAAAGTGATATTTGTGGTGCTTTGTCTAATTTTACCTACTGATTCGTTTTAATTATATTACTTGTGCTCGCAATTGATATAGTCAAGACATGATGCTATCTATCTATCTATCTATCTATCTATCTATACGTCACAATTTAGACCATTTTTTACTCCAAGGGTAGTCTTAATCAGAAGATGCCTCTGTATCTTTCAAATGAGAGACTACTACAGACTGACAGAGTGGCTAACAATAAAAGATGTACTGGTAACAGGGTTCTCGCTGTGCTCAGGTATCCCTTGCAAGGGCAGGTAAATTCCTGCCGGTCACAGATGGAGGGTAGCAAAGTCAGCTGTGAGAGATGAAACTGTATCTCTTAGAAGCTGTATTTAGCATCACACAACTGACCTGCCTAAACCTTTACTCTTTCTTCCTTTTCTTAAGACTTTTGCTACTGTCAGTTTGGTATGAAGCAGTCTCTGGAAAGTAAAGATTTTTCGCTGCTACACCTCTTCAGTCAGTGGAAAATATGTTTGGGCTAGCCAGAAAAACCAAGCACTAAAACACAAGCTAAGATAATCAATAGGAGGACAGAAAAAACTGGTAGACTAAACTGACATCCTGTACACAGAAATAACCAAAGTCATGTTCATTAACAACTGTGCTGGCATGCCACCCAGACAAAAATGACACAAGTATGTAAGTATGTGTGTATGGTAGCCTTATATTCCCGATGCAAGATGTCTGCTTGACACCCTGCTTCACTGTGCCAGATTAGCAGTACTGTTGATACGTTTACAGCCAGAGGCTACTTATAAAGTCCCAAAAAGAGAACATGAATGTCTGTGAAGATGATGAACGTCTGGTGCAGCATGAAAATTGGGGCATTACGTTGAAGATTTATTCATAATTTCTTCCAAATCTATCATACTATCAATGTAAACTTGGATGTTTTATTAAATATTTGTCAATTAAAATTATTTGCAATTTCAGTTCTTAGTTGGACTGATCAATTTGAAAGTTATAATGATCATTAAAGCTAAACCTACGAATGGACACTCGTTGAAATATCGAAGGCTAGAATTGAAGCTAAAATCACATCTAGACACTTACTGAAAAAATATATACAGTATGTCAAACCTGTTCAAAATATAACATGTCTCTAGATATAATAAGTAAGATTGTAACAAAAAATAGAACGAAAATAGGAGAGACTGTCACTTCAAAAGATGAATGCTCAAAGAACATCATTCACAGGTGATACCTTATGTTCTTGAAACTACTGGAAATAATTGCCTGGTTGGCCTCATAGGATGGGGGAACTGCCCACTTTACTCTCTCTGTAAAGCTGTCTAGGTGAGGAGCAAATTTACTGATTGAAAAGCGTCCTTAGTTATGAGGTAAACGTACCATGACAGTGGCCTTAGTTGAAAGGTGGTCCAGTAATGGGGTGGGTCTAAAAGTAAGGTTCACCCTCCACTAATTAGGTGTCACTTAAGTATATTTGTGAGATGTTCTGAGGTGGCCTTAACATTGAGGTACTTATTGATGACTTTTGCAGTATTTCAGTATAATTGGTGTGATAAACAACAAAACATAGATGGCAAACAGCAGCATTTTGTACACAAAAAAATTCTGAATCTCTAGACAATGACTGTAATCTGCAAGAATTCAGCTTTGATGTGCACATATCCTTTAACCTTTCGGCCAAAAGTTGCTGACTCAAGGGATATAGCTCATGTCAGGTAGTTTGCCAGAGTCAGAAAATTCTTGGAAATCAACAGACTGCTGAATGCTGCAAGTCTGTCTGCTCCAACATAGTGTAAGTTATGAATTACCTGCACAGGAGAGTTAGACCAGAATGCTGACCATAGGTGTCATACTTTGTTTACTTTCATGTGAACAAAATAGAATAATCAATTGAATGAAAGTCAATTTATAGATTTTTGGGGGTTTGTTTTCGACCTCAAAGTTAAGATGACAGAATTGTGACCAAATGAGGCATTGTGAAATACCTTACCATTTAGACCAATACTGATTTTAATTTAGTGAAATGTTACTGTTTCTTGACACATGATTATTCGTTAAAATGAAACAGCACTAGCTGTTAGTCTCAAGGCCAGTTGCATACATGTACCAAATAATAAAGTTTAATTCGCTTTGCAATACACAACGATGTTTTCTTCATAACAAAGTTTATGTTAGAAACAGTTTTCCATGGAACTGTCAGACTGTAGGATATGCTTTTATGACACACTATAAGCAGGCTGTCAAGAGTATGCCGTGGTATGATATATAAATTTATTTAGTCTGTCTGATAAGTTGGGGTTGATGGTGAAATGCTTTAGGTGCCACCCTACCACTTGTTGATGGCAGATAGAAGTAAGATCCAACAGGGATCCAGTAAGTTCTGCAGTTATACTGCAGTGAGATCTGCAGGCCTTCACACTACACCAGTTGCAGTTCATGGGCCTCTACCTGATAACGACCTCTGCATGATTTCTTGCTTTCTATTTTTACTTCTGCCTGGTAGCATGTCCTGAAGAATGTGTAGGGGTGCTGCTGCTGCAGTTGGAAATGATGCTTAAATGTAGAAGTGTAGAAGTAAGAGTGGATGTAGAAGTTAGATGGACGAGTGGATGGGTTGATGTGAATAGTTGGAATGTATTATGGAATGGTCAATAGATAGATATATAGATAGATAGATAGTTAGATAGATAGATAGAGCGATTGATAGAGCGATAGATAGATAGATAGATAGACAGAGAGACAGAGATAGACAGATAGAGAGGTAGATAGATAGATAGACCGAGAGACAGAGATAGAGAGATAGAGAGGTAGATAGATAGATAGAGAGATAGAGAGGTATATAGATAGATAGATAGAGAAATAGATAGATGGATAGACAGAGAGAGAGAGAAACTGAAATGTTCAGTAAACTTTGGAGAAGTTTCCAACAGACTGAAAAAAAGAGGAAGCACACATTCCTAACTGCTACATATAACTTTCAAGTACTGTTTAGACTTCACAAGAGTCCTACTGATATTTAGTGATAACAAATGCTGCCGGGAGCCAAACTATTCTTCAGACATTAATGATTCCCAGATGGGGATAATATCAACAAACAGGTACTCCTCAACATCATGATGCTAACAAGTCTATTCTGTTTATTGCCAAGAAACTAGTAATTTTTAGGAGGGTATAAGGCTGGAAATGCCTTTCCGCTGAGCAGCTGATGGGTTGCTGTATGCTACATGCTGTTTCAAGATGGCAGCTATATATCATGACGTCACAGTAGGTGCTTTGCACGCAGGTCAGTGCAGCTAGGTCGTTACCCTCAGAAAGCTCAATATATGTTTGACTGACTACTTTGTTACTTGGGAGTATCTGTTATGAATACAAAAAGATACTATAAACTGAGTGAAATAGAGCCAAATTATTTCCATGCCCATAATTATATTACTATCAGACACTATGTGGCTTACATTTTAATTTTAAGAAGTTAGCACTATTTCCCAATTTAATTATTTATAAATACATGTACTTTTTGCACGAGGCACCTTCCATGTATGTGTATATATAGCTAACTTAGTTGTGAATCTTTCAACTGAATTTGCAATATTTCATTCATCCCCAAGTGTTTTGAACATTTCATCACTAAATTATTTTATTCGAGGTGTTGGGAATATTTTGATTTGCTATTGCCTGGATCCTTGAGAATTCTTAGATCACTGACAGTGATTCATATTTTTTTATTCCAACATCTCCCCCCCCCCCCCCTAGTGCTTTAGTATCCTAGATAGCTAGTTCAGCTTCTTACACAGTAGCAGTAGCAGAAGCTACAGCACGGTAACAGCACCTATGTTTATGCAGGGCAAACACCCCTACCGGGTGGAGCTCAAAACTCTGCCATGGCTAAATCAGGAGCAACGAATAGAACCGTGAACCCCTCTGCACCACCAAAAACCTAGTTAAGTGCACATCCAGTAGAGGGAGCTCCAGTTTGTAGTAATGTTCCAACTGGCGTAAATAAAACAAACTAATACCACACCACTGAACTACTAGGGAATTGCTCTGTAATGATAGGCCCTAAAATAGAACCTAAAACACAACTCTGTGCACTTCAAAAGTCTTGCACCATCACTAAACGGCTATTAACTGATCATCTAGAAATCCTAAAGCAAACCAAATGGTTAGAAGTGGCTTATTTTCTTGGCATAAATATCACAGCTGGAGCAAAGTAGAAAGTAACAGCATTCACGTCACTTCCAGGAAATGTGCAAAAATATGGAATACGATCTCAACAGTTGGTAGTCTGACTTCTGGGGACTTCATTATGTTTCAAAAAGAACATTTTAAACTATGCATGTTTGCATGACAGTGAAGAAAGTTCGTAGCTAAATTTTGGTGACAAGCAAAACTGAGAACTTATGAAAATCTAAAACACCACTTCCGGACTGCATGAGTTGTAAGATATGTTTTTGTTGTCTAGATAATCTAGCTATGACAGCAGACATACAGTTGTCGGTATAGCTAATGTCATGCTAGTATAGCATACAAGGTATACTGTATCTAGGCTGGCCTAAGTATTTTTGGTTGGTTATTTTTACCTACGCGCAAGTGGTCCCCTCTGGCAGCCTCATGCAAGAATGCTGTCTTGACAAGCCTGTGCAACTCCAGGACCAAGTAGAGTAGACTCGTATAGCATGATATTGTATAATCATTATACACAACAAGATGATGCTTAAATGCAGTCTTGTCAAGCTTCAGGACATGCAGCTAAGACCACTTAATTTGGGCCACAAATTTATTCTAGACACAATATTCTACCTTCTGTAAAACTACCATTAAGCCAGTGAATTATAATATTGGTTGTCTCAATTGCTTGGTATGAAACAAGATATATATCCAGTTATCCCATCCTATAAAGTAAACATTCCCAGTCAGTTCGTTTCAGCTAAATAAATGTGTGCTTACGGTCCAATTAACTAATTAAAATCTCTGAATTGATGAAAGGACCACTGCCTTTTGTAACCATACACTGTACATATATACATAGATACATAGTTAAATACTAGAAATGCAGATTGAAAAGGACAGAAATAAGAATAGGTCTCATGGAAGGAAAGATCCACCACTCCACAGCAATTCATCATAGGAAGAGGGGAAGTATACAATTTGGTTGAATAACCTTCAGGAAAGCTTGCATCACTTGTGTTCTGTGTATGAAGGAAACTTTGGGAAATTCTGAGGCACTCTTCTGGAATTTTGGTACACCAGGAGGACTCGAGATGGGAAATTGGAGAAGAATTGGCCATGGAGGTCAAAAATGACACAGAAGGGCATGAGGTGGGACACTCGGAGTTCTATGTACCTGTAGGTGGTCTTAACGCGGGCAACCCGAGTTTCAGAAGACATTGTAAAGTTGTATGTGACTCAAAGGATTTGTCAACAGTAATAAATCCACAGGAATGAATGGACTATACGATGGTGGCGGTGGTGCTCTCCTTCCAGCAAGCCTGCACTCTTCTCTGATCTCGACTGACGAAACTGGTCCTGCAGCCCCTTCAGGCCCTCAAAAATAGGTGCAGGCGTATTAATAGACAGGGTAGGTGCAGCGACACCTAGGACCATCCTGCATGCATGGGGTACACCCCTGTGCCTCGTGCAAGAGGATGTGCAGCTTGTCCTGTTGCTAGGCCAGAATAGATGAAACAATAGTCATTAAATCACTGCACACTACTGAACTGTTTTACATCACTGTACACTGACATTAGACAACACACGGCTGTACTACAACACACTTAGCAGTACAAAGATCCTTGCCTCCTCAACAAAGGATCAAGCATGACAGGTTTATGCCACTGCCCACCTGCCCCACATTCCAATTACTTAGCATTAACCCACCCTGACCTTAGTTTGAACCCGGGTCCAAGAATAACTGATAAATGACCAATAACATTGCACGGTGGCCTTTCTCAATCTGACAATCTATTGCTGACTTATTCAATTAAGACCTACAAGACCAAAATTACTTGCTGCCTGTGCACAGTGGCATACCAAGTTCCATAATTATGCTTGAATACAAATAAGCTCGGAGAAGGAACATAAACTTTTTTCTCCTCTCCAAACTAACACTGAGTGAACAAGATTGTTAGAAGCGACAGGTACATTCCTTTGTTGGTGGAGCTAGACAGGTAAAAAGCAACTGTTATTCAGAACGGCCGTAGTTATCAGAAAGAATAATGTGCTCGAAGATATAGCAAGAATTGACCAGAAACCGACAGAAAGGTCACCTTTTTGGCAAAGAACAATGATTAAAAATCGGATTAATCTTGTTGAAGCACTGCAGTTTATTATAGACCTGTTACTGTAATTTAAACTGATTTAATTTCCCAAATTCCAGGATTTTTGTAATCTTCATGCTGGCAATCTGTTGAAGCTTGTGTAATCTTATTTGCTTTTCATTTACTAATGGTTTGGTGCCTAAACTTAATTGATTTCCACATCTGCCTAGCTAAAAAGCTTCCTATCAGTCTGATACATTCTTAATATCACCTTTACTTAATGTTATACACATTTTGCAACGTGCGTGGAATCTTACACACCCCCTGATGCTGAGACAATCGCTAAATGAATGCACTATATTATTTAATACCCTATCATTGTCTTGTATGATGAGTTTAGGAGCAGATGACCTAAAGAATATTGTCGTTACAAACTCTCTGCCTCCAATCGTATCTCCATTGGCAACACATCGGGTCAACAACTTGCACATGTGACAACCAATATTAGGTGTGACAACAAGCGATACATAAATGTCTTTGTTATTGGCAATTCCTGTGGTATGACATGACATGAACGTAACTTGCAAATGATATTACTTTAGGTCAGTCGAAATACTACGATATGACCAAATAAATGTATTATTAACTTATTTTTATCAATTTAACCTCAGCCAGTAATGTCACAAAAGAAATATTTTGCTAATTAACTACATTAATGAAAACACAAACTAACCTGCGGACGATGGTCTTTGATACACTAGAAGACATGTCTGTGATTTGTGGTAGCTTAGCTGACGCTAGTTACGATGAATTGGATGCTGGTTGGGAGTGTGTAATAAATTGGTTGGTCCGAAATCTCTCTTCTCTTCCAGTCAGGATGCCTCGGCCCTCTAAAGCTTGCAGGCCAACCCTATGCGCGCGGTCTTCGAAGTCTGAGTCTGTGGCTGGCCCTATATAGGGCACAGGGGGCCCGGCATCCGACAGGCAGGGCCCACAACTTGGCCACCCCTCCCCCATCCACTTTTGGGGAGATCCAAACTACCAGAGCGCCATCAGCCCATCCAACAGGTTAGAATTCAGGGTCCTAGACTCCACCCCCCCCCCCCTCTCCACTCAGCTTGCCCAACTTGCAAATATGTTTCAAAGAACACACACTGTACAGGGCCCATGAGTCTTGGAATTGACTAGTGTCTGTGTGAAAATAAAGATATTTACCTTTAGTTTGATGCTCAGTGCTCAGATGTTACTGAACTTTTGTATTATGTAGAATTAGTTCATGTAGTGGTCATTGATTGTAACAAATAGACCTATGTGTAATCTACTTTCATGCAAGCTAATATTATACACTTTTAATTCAAATCTGATAAATATTTGAATTCTTTACCATCTTAACCTGCTTTTTATAAGTATTCTTTGCGTTTTATTTTGGTTCTCTAACCAGAAGGCTTTATTTCAAAAAGTATCCCAAAGATAGGAGAAAGATAAAAAGAAAATATATAGGGCGAATTGAGGAATATCTATATATATTTAGTAAAAAAAAAAGAAAAAATGGCAATCTTTCTGTGTCTTACAAATTATTAATAAATCAATTGAGAACTGAGGAAAATTATATGGGAAAGAAAATACGGAAATGAAGACATTGCACCCATAGTGTCTGCTAATTAGAAAAATTGAAATATATATATATATATACACTTGATTTTAATTCAGAAATTTATCATTTTAATAACAAACAATATATGCTTAGAGTTATCACATTTTCTTTCTAGGTCATTCTCTTGAAAACAATGAATAATGGTCGACTTTTCAGCACTCAGCAAAATGATTTTCCACAAGACTTAGTTGCATTTATGCTTTCATAATGCTGACGTCATTACTATTTGTCCGAGGAGGCAAGAGATGCGGAATGCCACGCATTTTGTCGTAGGCAAGCAAGCCACTTTCCTCCTCTGACAGATGCTGCACTGAAAAACCCACTTGCTGGAATATCAGCATGTAGAGTGTGTGTAGCAGAGACCTTGCCTGCTCAGAAAATGCGTGGAACAACATTTGCTCCAGGAAGTTTATGCATTAAGCCTGCTGTATTTGAAGTAATCGGCTGTATTTTATGATAAAGGATATCTTAAAACTATACGTTTTGTGCACAAATGTGCAGGTATATGGCACTGAACTTCAGCATCTCTATAATGACACACCTGCCACTGTAACAGTTTGCATCAGGAAGTATATTTATAACTAATAACATATTGGAGCAATCAGTTAATCATAACAATAATAATCCTAACCGATCACTATATAATTTCTCTAAATATGTTGATAAAAATTAAACAGTAACATTGTGTTCAGGAGGGGTCATATTTTGAATTGGTTTCAAGTTATTCTTATCTTCCTTTTTTTTTTGCTTTCTTTTTTGTGAAGTGTGTGGTCAGCTGAGAACTTGCTTGCAGAAGGTGCACTTCTTATCAGCTGTTTTGTTTAAGAGTGCCTAGGGTATTACCGAAAATAACTAAATTAAGTGCTCATGTGACGTATACAATTGTTTTGTCAATTTGTTCAACCTGTCAAGAGTTTTGACCAACAGAGGGATTATCCTAAAATGTTTATTACTGTGTTTTATAAACAGTCAAGGTCGGCTGGTGATATTCAATGTTCGACGCCTTAAAGAGCACAGGTCCAATATTTTTGTCCAAACCACTCCTTGGCTGTCATATTTGACCACTAATGGCTGAAACTGAAAAAAGAAAAGAAAAGAAAAACCTTTTTGAGACCTGGACTGACTGTATTGAACAGCTTTAATTGACAATTTTTGCATAAAACGAGGCACAGTTTAGTGTGTAATTATTTTCTAATTTAAAATCATATTTGCCTTTGTATGGAATGTGCAATTGTTTGCCCGTTAAGGTAATTTGTAAAACAAAGTAGTTTAAATGTTTTTTTTCTTAAATTGACTTTAAAAATCACTCAAGCAATGTAAACTGCGATGACACCTGACAACGTTTGAACTCGATTAGGCTTTGCGCTGGCATTCGATATTTTAAAATCCTAAAGGGAAAAAATTATCAAAATCAGAGAAGGCATGGATGTTATCCTAATTTATATTTGATACAATATATATTGCCGAGTGTTTCCCTTTACCTTTATGACAGTTATGGCAATGAAACGCTGTTGTTGATGCCTGGCAGCTATAAAATGGTGCATTGATATTAACATAATTGTTTCCATATAGATATAGAACACCATCACTACTGTGCACGACATTTATTTATTAATATCTGCCGCAGCACTTTTTGTCAAAATAGGCAGATATCTCGTTAATTCAAGCCCAATTTCATAACTGATACTTATGTTCATGGATAATGGCAAAAATAAATTATCTCATTCGATCTCATGATAGTGAGGTAACTTACAGTGCCTCTCTATTAAGAAAACCTCAAATTAAGCGACTAGTTGATCATATAACCATGTGCTTGTGATAGGTACTTACACGTATTATCTCATTATGGAAGGATATTAACAACTTTCGGGTCACAAATGGGACGAAAATGAATATCACTTGATGGGCAGTAATATTTTTTGTCGTTATTAAAAACCTATTCCAATCAGTATTGTTCTCTATTAATAACCCTCACTCAAAATATTTTTATCGTTTTTATTTTCATTATTAACCCTTGGTTAATAAACACCATATGTCCAATATGGTTATTAACAGCCAATTGCTGCACCATAAGCCAAATAAATGATTGAATGAATAGCTATTACAACAAATTGTTGGTTATCTTTTTCTACCAAGGCCATTGATGTATCTTGTGTTCGACCATACAGAAGAGTTCATATTTTGATGTTTTCCCCGTATCAAGAAATTTTTTAATCCTGCCAGGAAGTCCCGCAATTGAGGGTCGAACTTACTACTAGCGCCACCTAGGAACTATTTTCTGATCAAAATAGTAGGGACTGACGATTTTTATGCGATTTAGTAATTCAAGATTAACATTGTTAAACAGAATCTATTGGGGCATTGATAGATTTTTCAGAAATTTCAATCAGTCAGACGTAAAACACATTTTTTTTTACATTTTTCATATAACACACAAATATGAAAAATGTACATTTTTTTTCACAGCGTGCTGCAAATTGGGCTGTGTCCAGAATTCCCCAGGAGAGATTATGCACATAATTACAAAGAAAACTAATTTAAATTTTACACAACTTCATAGCACGGAATTTTGAAATATTATCCTAATTGTGAAGTAATTAAATTTCATGTATCTTCAATAAATTGACTTCACACTGCGGAAAAATTGTTTTGGGTCGTTAGCTTCGTGTCATATGATCAGTAAAATGTGAGAACTAATCTTATAAAGAACTATATACACTGGCGGATCCCTGACTCTACGGAAGGGAGGGGGCAATATGACCCTACCTAGGGATTAAGACTGGTATGGGGGGGGGGGGGGTAGCGACCTTTTCCAATCTGTAGCTATAACTGACTAAAGCCAGCCATTCCTGTCTATTCCTAGCTTATAGTCGGGATACACCAACGACCACTGAAAATATTTTTAACCTTGGGAAATATATACATGTACAACAGACATACATCTTTAAAAAAATATGCATATAACTCTCAACTTATGCACCAAATGGTTCTAAAAGTACTTTTAAACCCGGCTTTCAGTAGCCAACTATGGCCAAATAGTTCCATCTAGTGGCAGGTAGCATCGTATAGCAGAAGTTGTCCAGCTTTGTCTAGGTTCAATTTGACAGACCGTTTTAAATTAAATTAACTGTAGTCTTGATTGTGGGGGGGGGGGGGGGGGTCAGCTTAAGAACTGCCATATTTGGACTTTTACGGGACATATCTTGTTCCGTTCAATTCCCAATTATTTTAGGGCAAGACTACAAATTGAGTTATTTTTAGGTTTTTATTTTATTTTAGTTTTTTAAATATCAAGATATGTAATTATTTTAAGTGTGCAGTAGTGTGCAGTAAGAATTTTCAAATAATACTAAATAATATTTCACACTTAATCATGATGCTAATGCATGTGGCCTAATGGAGAAGCACCATGGATGATTGTTAGGGTCTATTGTCATCTAAAGTAGAACATCACTGTCGTAACGATATGATCATGTATGATGAAATTTTTTGAAATTTTAATTGACCTCATCGGTAGCACGTTTTAATGTGCAGGTGATAAATCATAGGGGTTAACCTGTGAGCAGAGTTCTACCGTAGTTTTGTGAAAATATAATGCCGCAGCAGCAGCGGCCGGTGCAGCCGTTTTCCTGTACCTAACATAATACATGTATTATGCACTGTGCTCACCGCGTGCTGTATTTTCTTGATTACAAGCCGGGTCTGAAATAGAGGCCTGTTCCACCCACAAGCATAAACCCCCCCCCCCCCCTCCCCTCCTAAAATACCAGTGGCCCCTTGTTGTAATCAGTAGACTACGGTAGCTTGTGTCAAATGCCAAGGTGCTGCTGAAATATGCTCTGTTCTGATGTTCTATAACATCTCCTAAGCATGTTCAGCTAAATGAATCCACGAACTGCATGTAGAAGTTACTCAGATGGGTGTATTATTGAAGCTGTGGCCTTGTGCACATTCAGAGTGCTAGTTAATTACCACTGAAATAAGTTCTTCACCCACGACTCCAGTTTTTTTTTTTGTTGTTAAAGTGAGTTCTCCTGAAATTAGGCTTCCAAAGTAAACCTGGTGTTTATCTTTATTAAAGAAAAAAACATTCAGGTTATATAATATTTAGATGGAACAAAAGAGTAAAAACGGATCACAGAGAAAAATTAAATGCATGAATAAACGCATGAATGAATGAATGAATGAATAAACGAATGAATGAATGAATGTGACGAAACTTACCATCCAACTGACAAAAGCTTGGTTTTTATACCTGGTCCATTAAACAATACATAAATGCCACTTTGTTAGTTAACTCAACGGAGTAGTCACAGACAATAACATGACGTGGACGCCAAGCTTATCATCTCATCATTACGTCTGCTTATATTTAGCAGCCTGCCAAAATGTAGATCTAGTCTAGTAAATGACGTAGCATTGAAAGTCACCGACACCGACATAGATCGTGACTCTAGGTTTTTAGCATCTCATCGTTACATCTGCCTGTATCAGCTGACTAACATTTCGGACTGAGGTACATAAAGTAGCAGAGCAACAAAACAACAACAACAACAACAATTTTAATCACGCAAATTCGAAACAACGTTTTCTCAGAAGTCAAATGCGAAACCAACAGTTCCTAGAATCCTGGAAGCAAAGATTGGAGTCTGACGAATAGAATGAACATTTTTAATTTTTATTTCAGTGCAGACATATTGGGTGGTCTAACCATGATATCAAGTGATTTGACAAATGCTTGAAATTTTATAATTCGACACGAATGAGAGATAAGATTGGAAAATAGATAGATAGATAGATAGATGTATAAATAGCAGCTGGGTGGCTTAATGGTTAAGGCATCCGCCAATTCCATATTGGCCAGTTCTGCTGAAGGTCCCAGTTTCGATCCTCGGCCTGGGCACTCTTCATGAACCCAGCTTGATGTCTATTATGAGGCAAGTAAAAGACCCCACCCATGGGGTAAACGTGTAACATGGTGTGGACTTCATGCCTTATCATCTCATCATTACGTCTGCCTCTGGCAGCTGGTCATATAAGCTGACTAAGCTTCAGACCCAGAAGCATTGATACATTAAAATATTGAAACATAGATAGATAGATGTATAATACGTAGGTAGGTAGGTAGGTAGGTAGGGAATACGTATGTATTCTTATTACATTTGCACAAGTTGTAATCATCAGTTATTTTCTGATTTCCTGATTCTAAATATCCTGAACCCCTTAGTAATATGTTGATGGCGTAGTTTTTAGTATCAGTTTTTAGTATCAGGCAAACAGAGATTATCGTTGAAACTTGAAACCACTTGTTGGCTTGGGGTTGGGTAAAAAGAAATACTGTCCGGAGCCATAACGAAAAATACATTATTACAATAAATGATAATTAGCCTGTTGCTTTTTATTAGAGACACACAGCATGCGGTTGTTGTATATCATCTCATCTTTATATCTGCCCCTTGCACAAGATTTATAAGACACAACATGACATAATATTTTTGCTTACTCAGCAAACATCCACTTCACTTATATGTCTACCAGGTGAAACCTAGTTTTTGTAAGACACCCCCACCCCCCCCCCCAACACACCGCAACCTGTGTACCATAGCTCATGGTAAGTCCTGTTCTGTTGAAAGTGCTGAGTCTCAATGCTGCAATGCTGGGACTCAGGCATGCAGGAAAGAATGCCATATGATCCCTAGACACTGTAGCTCAGAGTTTGGACCCGTGCCCAGAGTAGATTTTGCGAGCACACCATTGCAAGGCTAAAGTTATAACACTTGGCTTTGCACCAAAATATATATAAGTTTTAGCAATAGTATAGATGAATGCAATTTAAAATTATATGGCATATTGAGGTCACTGCTTTTGGTAAAAGCAATGTTTTCACATGCATGCCAAATTTACAATAATTCTAGTGAATTTCTTACTTGATAAAAATTCATCTGTCTTTGCTAGTGTAGTGAAACTCTAGGACCACTCATAAAACATTTGTAATCAAAACCTAGACATATAATGATAATAAACTTATCATCTTTTAAGAAAACTAGATAATTTACAGGCGTCATAAAAAGTCTCACAAAATCAAGCTGTATCGAGACTTATTACCTACCACAAAGTAGACTAACCAATGTCCATTTTCTGGCTTGTTGGTGAGTAATGTCTACCACATGAAAATTGATACCATAAAATTCTATAAAAAGGGTTACATACAATGATACATATATCAGGAAAATACAGGTGCACTTATTTTGTTAGAGATGTCTTAGTCCTGAAGATTATGTTGGATTCATATTTATAACCCAACCACTGAGGATAGCTATTGAAAAAAGCCATGCCAGACTTGGAGGCCTAACTACATACAACCTTCGTGGATAAACTGAAATGCATAGATGTGTAGATATACATAAGTTTGCTTTGCTTACAAATATATGGCAGATTTTCAACGCTGCTAGCTAACATGTAGAGTGTTTTGGGCCCACAAGGGGGACCATGAGTCAATGAAGCTGTTTATATATTAATGTATTTTTTGCATCTAAGCTTGGCAGGTATGTGTTTACAATCATGAGGCTGAGGCTGCAAATTTGTCAGGGTGGGTAAGTAGGTAGGGGTCCCCCAGGGTGCAAAAAGCCCCCCCCCCCCTCACCTTTTGTACACCCTGTATACTGCATCCCCTACAATTAAGCTCACCAATAATTAAGAATACTTAAGTTTGAAATCAATTTTTGGAGTCAAATCACTTCAATGTTTTAATGTCTCAATACTAGGTCTGCAGCATAGTCAGCTTATCTGCCAGAGGCAGACGTAATGATGAGATTATAAGACTTGGAGTCCGCACCATGTTATACATTTACCCCGTAGGCGGGGTCTTTTACTTGCCTCAGCAATTTTGTATTTTTAGTTTGTAGCCTTGTTGATGTCAAAATTAGGCAAGTGCTTATCTAGCTGGTATTATTTGATATGATAATAATAAGAAATAGTGTTGGCATGATTTCTTGAATAAACTAAATAGCTTTGCAATGCTGTACAGAAGTGTAAATATTGTTAAAACAAAAGGTTTAATTCCAAGAACACTTCAGTTACAAATGTTGGTCTTAAATGTGGGTTCTCACTGTGCTCGTACAATTTTTCTCAAAGTAAGCTTTCAATTTTTTTACAAGCTAAACTGAGCTAGACTGAGCTAGACCACTATTTCAGCAACCTACTACATAAACCAAACTAGCTATAGCTGTCTACTGGAAGCTATAATTAAACTATTCCATGAAGATTCATGGATTGAATTCTTTTTAACTCTGAGACCATGGTGCACATCATGGTTTACATTTTAATAGCAAGGTATGGGTATAGGAAGATATCTCCAGCAAGTTTTCTTATTTCTAGCTCTAGATAGCAAAGTTGAACCTTCTTTATGAGTTAAACTGTATCTGATGTTTTTAATGGTGCATGGGGACTTTCTTTTGGTATGTTTTTCCAACTGTACCTTCGCCTGTGCCTGCAGTTCTGAAGAACAGGAAGGAAAAAATAACAATGTGAGACACAGCTAATTAAACCACGACTGCGGGTCTAATTTTCCCCATACTATCAAATGTCAGTGCACAGCTAAGTATAGATTGCTCCGAACAACTGTGTGATATTCAAAAATCAAATTAACACCTTTGTTTTAAACCTGCCTCCAAAGAGCTAATTAAAAATTGCATCACCCACTTAATGCTATAAGTGGGAACAAAAAAAGAACATGTTAGGCTGCGAAGGTAGACATTTTTGATGAATACTTGCAATCGGATTATATTATATTCTAAAGATAGTGGTCAACCGTTGGTCAGCTTCAAGGTAAGATCAGATCATTATATTACTTTAGTTTGGATTGGATAAGATTATAAATTATAGGAGCCTAAGTTGTAAAGGCACCGTATTACATTGTATTGCCTTGCATACACCATGTTATATAACTGAACTTATGGGTGGATCTTTCGCTTGCCCCATCATGGACGCCGAGCGACCTGCAGTCGAGATGCTATGTGTTACAATTATTAATGCCTAGAGCTCACATATTGTAGATCCAACAGACAAGCTGTAGCAATTGCATTGAACATATCATAAAAAAATCGTAGATGACGTCATACAACTAACTAAACCTACTGGGATGACCAACTCGGTCACCTCTGGAATTAGCAGGGAGGCTAATCATTTTGATGATAATTTAGGGAGGTAATATTACAACATAAAGCAACAATGGAAAGGCATGGTACCATACCCAGAATTAGACAACGAAATCTCAAGAGCAGAATTGCAAAAGCCGATCAATAATTTGAAATCTGGTGAGTGGGGATGGAAGAAAAACCGAATTAAAGCTTTGAAAAAAAAACGTTATGTCCGTTTCATTATTGTTTAAGTTTCTTAAAGTTTTACACAATAATCTCATCCCACAGATGTGGCGATACACTATAGTAAAACCCATCCCAAAAACTCACTGACTGATCCCAAAATCCCACCTCAGTACAAAGGATCTTTTGTCAACAATATACAAAATATACACTGGTGTTTCAAACAACAGACTGCTCAATGCCATGGAAGAACATGGTATTTATGCTGAGGTTTCAGAGACACCAGATACAAGCCAACAAATCGACAAATGTGCTTCATCGATGCCGAAAAAGCTTTTGATAGTGTTGATCGTGACCTCCTTATGTAAAAGTTGGTATCAATGGAAAGTTCTACAGTAGGGTAAAGAATATTTATGACGAATGCCTCACAAATTGATTTACGGCAGATGGGTTAGTGACAAAAGGTGATGTTCTCTTCCCAGCTCTGTCATTACAGAAAACCTCTAATGGCTTAAACTAAGTTAAAGTGTGGTAGAAAATACAATAAATAGGTATCTCAATTATGACACACGCTGGAAGTAGGCCGTTTGGTTTTTACAAAAAATAGACCAGGTCAATTACGTTTACTCATTTCAGAAAATATTATAGTAGAAACAGCGAAATTCTTGTACCACAGAACAAGTAACCTGTACACTCTAAACTTTTAGCTTTGGGCGTAATGATGTTTATGTCCGAAACTCAGTATTATGAAATAACAGAGCTTAAATCCTCCAAAAAAAAAAAAACTTATGTAATTAAATTTAAATTCAACAGCAGTAAAAAATAGTTGAAATGAGAACCAATATAAAATGTTTGTCTTTTTTGATGGATCAGAAGTCATAACTCAAATTAGCTGCATTGAAGTAGGGCATGACCACTGAATTTGTTCACAATTTTACCTGCCATGCTGCAAAAAAAGCAGGTCCGCACTATAATGTTTTGCTTTCATAATAAACTTTTTGAACAGCTATTATTCGCAGATAAACAGTGTAATTGGAGCCATTTCTTATAATTAATTGCTGGGATGCTAATTTACTAGAAAAAGTGTATACATTCATATATATCCAATCTTAGTTTTCATTACTGGGTGATTCTTCATAAGACCAAACCCTCAGCGCACCTGGTGGAATGTGTAAGAATTAATGGGCTGCTACCATAGTCCCCACTAAAAACAAGGCCCAGTGTGATTCGATATATTTTTAAAATATTTTTTCTAGTAATTTTGTGTTCAAATAGAGAAAAAAATAATTTGACTTTATTTCAGTGCTTGTTTCTCTCTGATGTCATGCAAAGAAGTGTCTGATTGTGCTAAATAATAAAACTGCAGAACCACTGTATATTAAGGTGGAAGGAAAGAAGGTAAAATTGTGAAACATTTTTGTGGTTTTGCCCGATTTAGATGAGGCTAATTAATTTTCTGTTGATTAAACCTACATGGAAAAACAGGACTAATATTCAGATTCTCGTTTTTAAATATGTTTTAATGGTTAAATGGTGCACTGTTATAAGTATCTTTTAGTGGACTGCAACCTTAAGTGCATTTGTAGTGCTAATCACTAGAGGGCAGCATAAACCAATGCCCCTGGGGTTCTGGAGCTTCACAAGGGGGCAAACTATTTACTCTTGCTGATCCAGACTTCTCAGAAACAGATGTTTTCTTGAGTTGCCCTCCTCCATCCATGTTTCCACCTTTTTGTTCAACTTAAAATTTGCTTCTATGTCTGTTTTGCCTTCCTTTGTACCTATGTATTGTTGCTTATTTCTCTGTAGTGTGTTACTACATTCCCACCATGGGACTCCATGGTCCCACCCTCTTTATCGGGGTGGATTATGCTTCCTTATTATGTTATAATAAATTGGTGTTTTACACCCGTTGACAAACACACTCTATTGGGTTTGTCCTCGACCTTCCAGCCTTGCCGCCACTGGCTATTATTTGGTGTTTAGCGATACAACTCATGTTTGATGAAGTTATCATATTCGTAGATCAAAATTTTCTTTAACGTTAGTAATTACTATGTTTCATGACATTCATTTCATAGGCGGATCCAGGATTTTATAAAGGGGGGTGCCCAAAGTTGCTCAATCCTGCAGCACATGCTATGCAGACTAAAAGTATTTGGACATCGTACTATAAAAAATTGTCAAGTATGACACAATTCTTACAACTTCTTGATATAGATATACTTAGCTCATGTAGGGACATAGAAAAAATCATTTGTACTCGTGTTCACTCGAGATCATCACATTCATTCCCAATATTTTCCCGTTCCTTCACAGTGTTTTCTCATTCCCTCACAATCATATTGCATTCTTTTGCAAAGTTTCATGTTCCCACACGATGTTTGTGTTCCCGTGCGATGACCCATTCCCTCACAAAAAAAAGTGTTTCCTCGCAAATAATCGCAAACGTGTTCCCTGGCAAAAGTTTCATGAGGGAAGCAAAATTATCGTGAGGGAACATGAAACCTCATGAGGCAATGCCATCCTCGCAAGGGAACGCCATCCTCGCGAGAGTACACTATCATTGTAAGGGAACTCATTCTTTTTGTGAGGGAATGCTTTATTTTTTAGAGGGAACACGTTATTTTCGAGAGAGAATGCATACTTTTGAGGGAATGCAAAAGATCCCGAGGGAATGTCAAATATCGTCAGAGATTGCGAACATTATTATTTTTTTTTTTCCATGCCCGCTTAGGAGCTCCTTACATAATTTATTTACCTTTAGAAATAAAATTTCAGAGTGGAAAGATACGGAGTTCCTTAGCGGACATTAGAAATTTATTAAAAAAGTTAGATTTTCGAACCCTTGTGAAAAATTGATTTCACTCGTGAAAATTGGTGTTCTCCTGCAAATATTCACATCCTCTCATGAAAAGAATGCGTTCCCCCATGAAAAGAATGTGCTCCCTCGTGAATAAAATGCACTTCCTTGTGAAAAATGCAATGATCAAGTTCCCTCACAATATTTTGTGTTCTCTTGCATTTTTCGAGTTTTCTAATGTGTCAACTTCGCATTCCCTCATGATTACTTTGCAAAGGAACATGATCATGAGGGGAATGCATTTTCCATGAAGGAACGTGATGATCGGGATAGATGCAATATGATTGGTGATACGAAGGCGAGGGAATGCGATGATTGCTGGTGAACATTTGAAAATAGTTTTTACTGAAATGTTTGCTTAGGGGCTCTGTAGAAAGGAGAATAGCAAGGAAAAATATAGCATTTACATTCAGGGTGCAGAAAAAGAGTTTGTAAATTGATTTAATTACCTTGGAATCATAACTGAGTCTGAGTTGGAAGTGACTCATATAAAAAAGATAGCATAACAAGAGGATTTCAGTATGACTAAACTGAGCAATACGTTTACATTTTTTCATATTACTTTCTACATATTGTGCTGTGGCATAGCACCCAATCCATAAGAATTGTGCATTTTTGTTTTTTCTATTTTTGTTTGTTGCTATTTAATACAGTGACGCAGTTTCAATAACAAAAATAGGTTCTGTGATTCATGATTAAAGGAACAAAATGGAGGGTTGGGCAAAATGGGAACACCAGCAATGGTATCTGGGCAACCCCATTTTTCCCCATTCCGTCTGTCCCATTTTTCCCCAAATTTAATTTATAAAGTTAATCAACAATGACAAATAATGTCCATTACAAAATGTATTACTGAAAATCAACGACAGTAATAGCTCTTCCAGAGTGATTATCGTACATTAATGAATCATGTTCACTAACCTATTAATAACAATTTCCAAAAAAGTTAAGTATTTTTAAGAATTATAGAAAAAATATATTTTTTCATGGCATGCTAGTGTCAGCATCATTCAAAATGACTGTCATGGAAGTCTTTGTGATGCCATTAGTTAAATTGATACTATTTGCACCTGGTGGCAGTGCCAAAAAATAAGAGAATTTTCAACGTTCTATGGGCCCATCTTGCCCCGCCTTCCCCTATATGTCTTGAAGCATAACATAAATGGACTCCATGCTTTATATACCTATGATCTATAATTTGTTCACATTTATTTTATTTTATTCTTAACTTGGGGGAGGGGGGTGTTGCGCAGGCATCCTGCCCCCCCCCCCCGCCTGGATCCGCCTATGCATTTCATGTAATGTCTGCTCTAGTTAAGAAATAGCAATATATATATATATATATATATATATATATATATATATATATATGTTTGTAGCCTTATATATGCAAATATATTTTATTAGTCACTCATGAGCCGGAGGATACCAACGATTTGTTATGTTAATGTTTAAACGTATGTATCCGTGTGACTATTATAAAGATGCTCATTCAATAATTTATTTACCAAGATAAATGAGCAAATGCTGAATATTTCTGCAAAATATGTCATGTGCACCTGTCCCTCTCATTAGGCGATTGCAGAAGCAAAAGTCAGTGAGATGCATCCTGCAGCTGCATCTTCTGTTGACACCTATACTGTAGAAACACACTAATAGGCCTAACTTGTAATGGTGAGGCTATCTTAATTGGAGATTATATAAGAGAATTATAGGGATGCCAAAACCTCCCATGATGTGGTCTTAAGTACACAGCAGATGGGTAAATCTGTAACATGGCATGAATTTCAAACTGTATCGTCTCTTCATTTTGTCTGCCTCTGGCAGCTGGTCATAAGAGATGACTAAGCCCCAGGCCAGAAGCATCGAGACGAGAGGAGACAAAAAAAAAACCCCTCGTTCAGGCTTTGCTTTGCAAGTGCGAAACTCTTGATTGGACAAAAATCGGATGTGATAAACAATGTAAGTGTGGGTTTAAAACCTATGTCCCCAGAAGCTCCCAGAAGCTCCCAGAAGCTCCCAGAAGCTCCCAGAAGCTCCCAGAGTCAGTGGTGTACAAGCTGGCCATGCTATTGATGCTAACCACTTGCCCACCCAACCACAATACACACTGTTAATAAGAAGAATTTAGATCAAAATCACAGGAATTTGCAGAGTTGGGCCATATTAAACGAGTAAGAAGGTAAGGTGGGCAGTTTGACAGCATATAAACAATCAAAACAAAAATAGACAAACCACTGTGATTTCTTATCCTTTGGGACCTAATGTTGTCTGGTTCGTGTGACTAATTGTCTTGTAATGTTTACTGAATGCTGTTTGCCTTTTTTATAATCGCATTATGCAATAACGTAAAAACCTGGGCTTCTTGGGAAAAAATGCATGAATTATCAAATCATGTATTTGTTTTACTAAGTAACCACTAACAAATTCAACAATGTAGGAATCATGTGATAACAATAATTGAATATTTTACGAATTACAATTTTTCCAGTTTTGTGACAAGCCTTTTATTCATACTTTTTTCCCACTTCAGATGAACAACGCAAGCCTGACTCTGAAGTCGGGATGTTTGCGTTGTATTTGGTGTTTATGCTGAGGCATGTAAAATACGCCATCCATGGGGTAAATTTGTAAAATGGTGTGGACACAAAGCCTTATATCATCATTATGTTTGCCTCTGGCTGGTCACATAATCTGACCAATCTCCAGAGCAGCAGTATTGAGACATTGAGACATTTTGTATAGGCAAAGTAGAGGTACTGCACCATAAAAATGCACCATAAAAAATTGTGATATATTGAGCTGAACCAGCAACTGATGTAGATTTGAGTTGGGAAAGCTTTAAATTTAGATCGAACAGACATCTCTTTAGTTTTGTGTTAAGGACACTCAGATAATGTTTGATATAAAAATATTTATCTGGTGTTGTCCAAATGAATACTTTTGGTTAATATATAGCTTTTTGTTGTGATAACTTAAAATGCTCCAATATTCTATGAGTTTTTGAGTCAGAGTAGCACGAGTAGAAGTTAAGATATTCGTGCTGACCAGTGCCTTCGTGCTGTAATAGTGAGCTTGCTGGCTTCTTTATTTTGGTATAATGCTGATAATGTATTATGTTTGATTTAAGATTGATTATGACAGCCTGGAATTTGTAGTAGTTCAATACTGCTAAGCAGGTTCAGATAGTTTATGTGCAGTGCAATGAGCAAGGTCTGGAAAAGTAGCATACTGAATGTCATCTTATATTCGGGAGTTTATTTATTATCCCCAAATGGAATTCAGGATTACCTATGAACAAATTATTTAATTTATGTAGAGGCAGCTTTGCTATTATTATCGGAATCCTTCATCATGCCAAGACACGTCATCAAACCCATGTGCCTAGGTGGCAAAGTAGATTATGGAAGATAGGTTCTAGGTTCGTATCCCACTGGGGCCATGCATCAATCTTGAATGAGAGAAAGTCTCAAACAAGTTTTCAGTAATTTTTATTATTATCATTTATTACAGTGTGTGATGCTGCATTACTGTTTAGCACCGACAAAGTCTGGATGATGCATATACCGATTTTAAGTATTATTTCCGGACAATGATTGGATTGTGCAGTTGTATTACCATTAATTACGGAGAAGCTTCTAGAAATTATCTGTTTGTAACTTGTAATTAAAATATAATAAACAATTTTGTAAGCTTTTTGATGAATTTATTTTCTTGAGAAATGTATAAGTAGATCGGTTGTCTAAACTCAAGAATTTGTAATAAAAATTATCGTATTTCTTTTGGTCCGTTGTATTGAACCAGAAACAAATCATCAAAGCAATATATCCAGACACCTGTTATGAATACCATGTCCAATACAGCCCAGAAGAGTAGGTGATTAACCTTTGTTGCCAGCTTCAGCAGGATCATATTTCCTGCATCAGCTTTCATGGTAGACATGAAGTTGACACGTCTTAATCGGATTGCAAGAAAGCAAACAAGAGGGATATCAATCGTATTACTGGCTGTTAAGAACACCTGATATTTGGGTCATTAGTATCTATGTAGGCATGGGGAGAAGGTTGAATAACACCGAACTGTTACTGTATTTACGACAGGTAACCAACCACTCAGGCCACAATATGGACATTTATTTTAAATGCAATGTGGTCTAAATAGTGCAGATCTGCTCTGAGCATTTTTAATAGCCACCAAACAATTTAGAGGTAGCTTTGTGCTGGCTGTTACTTAAAAAAAAGCACCACAATAATTAATATATTAAGTAATTGTTGGGCGAGTATGATGCAGGTCTTTCGAGTATTGGTTTCATTGGTATCCTTCTAATTGTACTGGTTTCTACACAAATTGTAGTGTCACTGGCAAAGTTCCCATTAGCCCTGTCAAGGGAAACGGTAAATAGGTGGACAAGAAATTAAATTAGTTAATGATTTTTACACCAGACCTCGCATATCTAACAGGTGTGTAAAACCTGCTTCCACCGCTGAATAACGGATCTTAATAGTGCAGCTCCATTCAATGCACATTTGATATTGTAACTTGAAAAGCAATAAGACTTACCATTAAATTTGCGACACGGGTAACCAATATTGTCTTATTTATTTCATTCACTGAGTGGCTGATTCCTTCCTGTAAATGCTCAGTTTTCACCACAAACAGAAAACTGTTCAGTTACGATCTCTTGCCGATTGAAAAAAATCTTATCTTATCTTATCTTATCCGAGTAACTCTATATGAAACCTCCTGAAGCACTTCCTTTTTAAGCATTATCAGGAAACAGAGTTCCACCTTGCACATATTAATGGAGTACGTTGACTCTCTGTGGATAAAAGTGGCTGTATATATGAGAAAACCCCATAAGTCACAGGTGAACTATTTGGTCATCTTGCTGGTCTGATGTTTATGGTATAATGTCAGCAGCTCCGAAGGTTGTGGGTTTGATTCCTAACTAAGCACTCTTTATGAGCCAAATCTTTGTCTTTATGAGCTATACAACTCAATTGAATGTCTTTTTGCTGCTACCTCGCTTGGACAAAGTCCAGTCGGTCCACTGAAAATGTCTAAATATTTCATTTTCTTAATTTCTTTATATTTCAATCTTTCACTACATATGTGTTGACTCTAAGCAGAAAGCAATAAACAAAATATAAAGCAAGGGTTGTAACAAATATAAAAATAGAAACTAAGCACATTAATTAAGTTAGTTTTTTATTTTACTTGAGCAAAATATCGTCTTTTAAGTAATCCAATGGTCGTTATACGGCTAATCTATTGGCATAATATGATGCATATCTTTATCACATTCCCTCATTGTTACAATATATATATTATACAATCATGACTCATAATTTGAGTTCTGTTGAAATGAAAGAAACAGAATGAAATGATCATCCAGGTCATTAGGGAGTGGCTTTCACAGTGGAATCAAAATTACGCATCAAGCTGCTTGTTGTTGAAACAGGCGCGCCGTCAGTTCATGAGATGCTGTCCCGCCTGGCTGACGGATAGTGAAGAGCTCTGTCACGCTGTTTCTGGATGCTGCTGCAGATAACTGCCTTAGAGCAAGTGTTACATGGGATGTATTGTTAAACTGTCACTGGAATTGATGAATAGGTGAATAGTTAAATTCTTATAAAGAAATTTGACTATGCTGTTGTGTGACAGAACCGTAATATATTTTTTAAATGCATATTTTAAGCATTTTAGAATATCAATAGCATCAAGTTGCCACGTTAAATTCTGACCGACAAAATGGATTAAATGCACAGATAACGAATTTTATTTCTTGATAAATTTCTGTGTTCCATCGTCAATAAACATGGAAAACCAGAGTGTAGCATTGGATCCTCAAGACATGGACGTCTCGTGGTCAACATTCACAGACCAACCCTCAAATGTTGGCCAACCTAGAGGTCCAACATGGTTGATAGTGACTCTTGTCATTCTTTCGACGACCGCAATTATTGGCAATTTAGTCGTTTTAATCACTGTCTCAGCTACAAAACAACTGAGGACGTTGAATTATGTGTTCATCATCAGTTTGGTTCTCACGGATTTATTGATTGGAGGTTTTGTTTCCATTCCACTAGTTTATCACATCACGGTGCCTTCAAGTTTGCATCAGGTGAGTCCGTTTTCTGCATACGTTTATTACAAGCAAAACATCAAAAAATATACAAATTTGAAATAACATAGCTAAATGGTACTTTATGTAAGTTCTCTTGATTTTGGACAATCGTTTTGACCAGAAATTTTCTGTGATTACTACAAAATGATTAATATTTACTCATGTATGTGTAACGATCTCAGCTAATAAAAGTATGGCAGAGATTCCATGGTAAATTTCCAATCTTTATTACCAGTGATTAACCTGCCCGTTTACATGTACACTGGTCTATGCCCAACAGTCAACTGACTGCAGAACATGGTGATGGGACTGGACATACAAAATGTAGCTTGGGGTGGGGCAAAGGTCACGACCTTTCTATCCCTCATAACCCCAGGTCTGTCTACTTCTACCTTATAGTCGGCTTAAACTACCACCACTGAAAAATACAAGCCTTGTTAAATGAAAGAAATTGATCTAATGTATCATAAATATATATGTACAATAGACATGCATCTTTTCAACAAAAGATTACAAATATGCATAACTATCTGCACCAAATGGTGCAGCATGTACTTTTAGGTCCAGCTTTGAGTAGCCAGCTATAGACAGACAGTTCCATTTAGTGACAGGTAGCATCGTAGAGCAAAAGTTGTCTAGCTTTGTCTAGGTTCAATTTGTCAGGCCGTTTTTAATGAAACTAACTGTAATTTTTTTATCCTGTCCGTTGACTATTGGTATTACAAGTAAGATGTTTCAATGTCTTTTTTAATTATAGCTGTTGCAATATTAATATTAATTAAGCACCTACATCTGATTATTGCAGTTGTAATGATGTCGCAGGTGCAAATAATAGAGTGAGAGGAAATATGAAATTTATCATTGTTATTAATATGCAGAGTTAGCAATAGCAAATAGATCGCATTTCAGCATTGGCTGATCCCATATAATATCTCATATAATAATACTCAGTATAAATACTGCATAATTGCTGACAATGTTTAATAAAATATGTTTCTTTAGACTGTTAAATGTGACTCAATACTGTATTTTGGGTATACAATTCCCTCTAAACAATTTTATATAATGTGAACGGGAGGGATCCAAAAGGACAAATGGTCAAGGTGTTAACATGTAACCTGACAGGCTGTTAATGCAAGCCGGGGGGCGATCTATGGCATGGACGAACTGAGCAGAGTAATAATATTGGCTGTACACTCAGTTATTGTACTTAAGTAAAAGGCTATAATGGCATAGTATTATTGTATTGTGTTGATAATAGTGGCGTGTTGATGTTAACTTCTCGTAAACTACAAAACGCAGATGTAATGATCATGATATCAACAATTTGAGGTGCACGGGTCAACATGCTTTAATTGTATCACTATGGTCAATTCCTTATAATGTTTATGGCTAGCTACGACTAACAAACTGATCTTTAAACTGTTTATAATAGTGAAAACACTGAAAACTCTGATCAGACAAAGATTTCTGGCTATAAATGTACCGTGGTATATCATATTATAATTTAATCTCCGCCTTTTAAGGAACCAACTATGAACTCCCTAAAGTTACTTATAACCATTAGACACAAAACTGGGAATTTCCATTCTCTTAGGTGCATCACTCATATTATTAACAATTTATTAGGACACAAATGTTTTATCATAATTTCGTGGGCTAGGCTCAATATGACACTATAATATAAAAGTAATTTTTTTGTAGGAAGGACTAAATATTTAAACGTAGGTGCATGGTGAGAAAGTAATAATTAAGACGACCATTAAATTAAAAGAAATTGCGTTACTAAAATGACAAATCTAAAAACAAATATTTAATTGAGCCCCGAATTTTAAAAGATCAGCCAATATCAAGACCACCTCAGTTATAAAACCACTTCACTAACTCTCAAACGATACGAATAAGTGAGAAAGTGCCAGAAGTCAGGCCACCTTTATTAAGACTACTTCCATGAGTCCAAGTGAGGTCTTGACCAGAATAATTGCCTTATCTTCACTTAACATCAACAGACAATGAGCTGCAGTGGATATAAGCAGTATGATAAATTCTGGGAAAACTACAATCTTGTGAATCAATAGTTGTTATTATCTCAATTGATATGAACGAATTCCTAGAAATATGACAAGTCATATCTATGATTTGACCTCAGTTTTCTTGCATTTAATAATTGAAATTAGTCCTTGTGGTGGACCAGCAAGAGGAATCTTGGTGTCAGTAAGAAAGTCAGAGATTGATTTATTGATATAACTTCTGATGTGGGCAATTTCACAATTCTTCTTCTGTAGATCTACTTCTGTACTTGCATATGTGCTTCGGATGGTCTAGTCGTTTAGGCACAAATCGGCTTCTGAAAAAGTTCTGGTTTCGATTCCTGAACTTACGTTATGAGCTGTATGAATTTATTCGCATGAGATGTCCTGCCTTCAGTGCCTTGTAGAGGCAAGTAACAAATTCCATCCAATGGCATGTGGTAAATGCGTAATATAGTTGACGGATTCATCAGTCCCACATTTGTGCATGTAGAGCATGTAAGATATATACATGTATAGTATTGTATATGCCACCAAGCTGCTAAGGTTTTTTTTTCTATTTATCGGAAAATAACATTATTTTTATTAGAGTCGTATAATGTGGTGGTATAGCCGAGTACTTTCTCAACAAATGACATTAAGATAGTTGATTTGTTTGGACAGCATCAGTAGAACAGTACACTACACTACACTACAATACAACACAATACAATACACCGGGGGAAAGAATGTAGACCGTAGCCCTCCCTTGGAGGTAAAATGTCATATCAGGTGACCATTTAATTCGTTGGTTTACCAAATTGATGACCACTCTTACTTAGGCCACCAAACCGAACCTACAGATAGTGTAGCCATGCTTTTCATTAAACATTGATAACAAAGTGATGCCTTCGTGTGCCTTTACAATATGCAGGTTACATTATGTCAGTTATGTCCATTGCAAAGATGGTCATTACTATAAATGCCCATTGTCAATCATGACGAGGATGATTATCGACAAACAGGTGCATCTAAGAATACCATAAAGCCCATTACATATGATTGACCATTACTGAAAGCAAATATATTATCGTATGATATGGTTATTTAGCTTGATGACACTGGGGAAAATCCAGGAGAAATGGAAGGTATTCTTCATTATGTCCCACCTCTGGACCTGTTGCAGAACAAAACCCATTACTGGACAATGAACTCATTAGTGTTAATGAACAAGACACTAGTTTTAAGAAGAAAAAAAAAGTTACAACAAAATACTAGATTGGAGTGGCGGGGGGGGGGGGGGGGGTCACTCCCTTGGGCTTTTACATTTTAGATTTGGTAAGAGACAGAGTATACAATCTCATCTGATATAAACTTTTCTGGTCTTTATTGCGAGATGGTTTGAATTATTGAAAAAATGCAATGATCAAAATTACTTTTTATTTAAATAAGAAATTCAATGATCGTAATTGTGAGGTGCCTTTAATAGTGAAGCGTTCTTTAAGTTAGATTCCATTACACTGATAAATTGTCATGCAACACTCTTGTATGGAATGAGTTACCAAGATAAGTCAAATTAAGCAATTGCCTATGATTAAATTGGAACGCATAGTGTACACGGCGACTGATCTCACATTCAAGGTCACTGGAGATATCGAATAATAATTCAACTTGACAATGTCATGGCTTGTTTGTACAAATACATTAGCATGATAAGGCTAGGCCTGCGAGCCTACTCTTCACGATTTTCATATAATGTTGTTTTCAAATATTTTGTATTTATTCTTCAGGTGCAATGTGTGGCTTTGGGCGTGGCATTCCAATTGCTGTCCAAAACGTCAACATTATCAGCAGTGGCGGTGTCCTACGATAGATACAAAGCAGTGGTCCATTGTCTCCAGTATTCTGGAAGGTGTCAACTGACCTATGCTGTGAAGGGAATTTCAATAGTATGGTTGACAGGGGTGGTATTTTCAATCCTACCATTCCTAGGATGGGGCCACTTGGTCTACGACCACAGGGTAAACATGTGCGCGGTGGACTGGAGCTACGACCCGGCGTATTCGGTGTTCACAGTGACGTTCTGCTTCCTACTTCCGGTGGCATTGATGATGGGGTCATACTGTAGAGTGACAAAAATTGCAAGGCAACATTTATGTCGCATTGCGGACATCAATGCCCATATAAGCAACCAGCATCGCCAAGAAAGCGGAAGCGGAAGTAGGGATCAAGAAAATATTAACATTTCTGGTGCATTAGCATTTGCACTTGTAGACCCGGTTCGTCGTTTATCATTATTTCCTACCATAACACTTGCAAGTGATATTGAAGCAAGGCAACTGGCTTATTTAGTAACAGCAGCTACCAATCAGCCAACTGGTTTAAGAGAACAAGATGACAGAGAAAGTGTTTGTAACATTCCAGTTGATATGAATATCCGAAAATTACGATCGACAGGACGTCTAGTTCGCTTGGTCGGTGTCCTACTAGTTTGTTGGTTGCCATACTACACTGTGGCGATTTGCGAAACTGCTGGTCACTCGGTGTCCCATACAGTCATGAGCGCTATATATGTTTTGGCCCTTGCTGGCAGTTCGATCAATCCGATCGTTTATGCCTTTTGTAGTAGGAGATTCCGAAAGGCTTTAATGCGCTTGTGCAAGAAAAAACGCAAAAATCCCAGGCCGCCAAACCATGTTTATAATCTTTATGCTTCAGTTTTGGCACGTGGCAACAGCGCCCCTGTTATCAGAACAGAGCAACCAAGTGAAACCCAAACTTCCAACCCAGGACCTTTAAAAATCATTCGAGCCATCAACAATTGCACTACCAAGGAGCTGCTGACTGTTCCTAGCCCACATGTGCACCCGCCTGTTCCGCTCGCACCCGCTAATGCCCCAGATGGGATCCCACCTGACCGCAGATTTTCTGAAGATTCCGCCTACTGTGATTGGTCAAGACGAACCAGTGCCACCAGTGCCCCGTCGCGGAGAAACAGTGCACTAGAATGTGACCAGGATCAGCCAAAAATTGAGATTACATCCCTGTAGAAATAAAAGTTACCGTGACTGCATTTTATTTATAGGCATTGCCTATAGGCATTTTTTTTAAATTCAACTAAATTAGATTTTTTTTTCATGGCCAGCTGTGAGTACTTTTCTCTAATTACAAACATATTGTCCACATCTATTTATGTGGAGATCAGTTCAATTTGGAAATAATGTTGCCTCAAAAAAGAAACAGGTCATGAAATATCCCAGGCCTGGAGGTCTGCTGAATCTTGGCTGCCAGACTGACAGGGCTGCTATAATTCCTATATATATATATAATTATGCATTTGCACCATATTTTTGATGCTTTATGAAGCATTTCACGAACTTGCGTAAAATGTATCTAATGCTGACAATTTTATTATATTTTTACTATTTTGTAACATTTTTATTGCAAAATGCCACAATCACATTGCAAATAAGCCTATGTGGTGACGTCATCTAAAATGTCTGTGGGTCTATGGTGACGTCATCCCAATTATGGGACTGTGACGTCATATCATAGAGAGAACAATAGCTTTGGATAAAGTAAATACAGTCATTGTGTTTGGAAATTAAAGGAATTACTGAATCAAAGAATTTGAAGATGTCACATCGAAGATCTGCAAGAAACCCAGTTGATATGTCTTGTAAAAATTCCAAGAATGTTTTTGAACACTTTGAAGTACAGCTAGGTGGATTGTGTTATGGCCATGCCAGGAAATTGGTGCGAATCAAGAACACATTGTCGAAACACATTGAGGACTGTGGCCGTTACAAAGTTGTGGTCAAAAACGTCATCAAGCAGGCACTGGACTTTTTTGACAAAAGAAGTGGCCAGTTTTGTAGATTTCATGGAGATTTTGCTAATTCGTGTGTTGGAATTCTCGTGCTTGTTGCCCATTTGGCTCAAAAGTATGACATTCAAAATGAACAGGATTTGATTGGAGCTGTCCTGAAAAGACTTTTTGATCATGAAGGTGGATTCGTGAAAATTATGAACATTCTAGATCCTTTGATATTTCCTGATGAGGTTGATAAGATGATATATCATTCTGGACAAAACAATGAAATTGTAAACACGCCAACAGAGGAACACTTGGACATTATGGAGTATTTCTTGAGAGAGGGAGGGCATGTCAAAGTGTCAGTGACTTACAGTCAATGGGAGCTTCTTACAGTTCCTCTTAGACCTCCTAGAAGACTGACAACCCATGCCACACTTGTAGATGCACCAGTCTCAGCTTGTAGAGGAAGCAGTCCACTTTTATTAGCTTGCCAAAGTCTCAACCCCTCTGCAGTCCTACTGTTGCTACGCTACGGTGCCCAACCTTTTAAATACCCATTGGATTTCCAAACCAGAGCCCTAGGATGGCAGTTTCAGCACCCTCTATACCACATCATCATGAAATTGAACGTTGTAGCAGCATGGAGTCAACAGACGACCATTACTGACCCTGTGTTACACAGGCAGTTCAAGAACGCTCAAGCTGGCCAGGTAATTTAAAGTTACTGCTTGGATAGACACTGCAAAATAACGGTGTTTTACAAGCTATAATTGGCTATCTAGGCCATCATTAGAACACCCTGCTACCAGCCACTAAACCAAATGGTTTATAGCATAGGCCACACCACTGCTAATTAAGCTATTACAGAAGTCACATGTATAAGTAGTTTCTTTCTAATCCTAGCTACGGTGCTCAAAGGTGTACCCCTCAGTTATTGCCAATGAATTCAGCCGGAAAAAAACCTACTTATGTCATATCTTCAGTTAAATTTACATTGGGGTAGCATTCCAAATCGTTTGGACGTCAGCGCGTTGTCGGCGACGTCAAAACGATACACTGGCTCGATTTGGAATGCTGTCTGGGAAACTTTTGAAAACTTTGTTCCTAGCATCAGACATTCTACATAACTTTAAATACACACTGGAAACCTGTTTTATATGCATGGTATGACAGATTTTGATAGTCAAGTAAGTAAATATATGAGGCTCCTATAAATGTTTAATTATAAACAAGTGATCAATGACTTGAAATTCTAACATACTCGACAATTTGGTGCTCTGATTAGAGATGCTGGCAGATATAGAACGTATTCTTGTTGCACCTGAGACCCTTTACTCGTTGTTTTGGCGAATTCTAACATTTTATAAAGCTTGTGTTTACTGCAACTAAGCTAATTAAATTCTTGAAGTTTGCTTCATAGAGAACTTTGTGTGGAAAAAAGGAGACATGTTTTTGAAATTTGCAGCTTCTAGCATGTCATATTACGACGCCAACTCGAACTAAGCATATAATATTAAATTAATCAACATCAAATTACTAATTCTCAGCAATATTTATTTCAGGAAACAAATGCCTTGAACTGTCTGTACTACTTTTCTCGGGCTATGATTCAACTTCCTATTGTACAAAGTGAATCCCAGGCACGGTCTCAAGACACAGATTCAAAGTGTTATTTCTACCTGAACGGCCAACACCTGAACATTTTGCCTGATCACATTTGGAAGACACCAACCAGACTCCAACATGCCGCTAGGTGTCGCATTCGCCAGCTGCTGCCACCTTGTGGTATCCCCAGAGCAATTCAAAGACTGCCATTGCCTCCATTGATAAAATCTTACCTTGATCTGCTATATGATTGAACATAAAGCTGAATTGCAATACTCAGACTATCAGTATTGATATTAGTGAAGTATCGTGTTTATTGCATAATAACAGTGATAAAAATATCATTCAGTGCTTACGTGTCATATTTTCATGTAAACTTAAATATATTATATAATTATTTGTCATTTATGTTTACATTCATTACAACAGTGATATCATATATATTTTTGTACAATATTCAACCATAATATATTAGATATATTAAATGAATATATTCAAATAATTGTGTCTGTTGTGTATTATTCATAAATGCCGCAAAATATAGTGTTTCTTCAATAACAATTTATAAATGCATAAACACACCAGCAGTATGAGCATAAATACTTGATGATTAATATCATTCATGAAAGACCTAGAAAGATTCAATGTGCAATACGTATGTATACATTCATACAGAAGCTTTTAAAATTTATATTGCTGTTAATTTACATAAGGTTCTTAGCAGATAAAGCCATGCAAGTGATAATACTGAAGCAGTCCAATATCGACAGCCACACAAAGCTGCTGTGTAAATTAATCACTGGTCATTGTACCCTGTATGTATTCAAGCCTCTAAAAAACACCAGCAGTAGTACACAATAAAATATCACAATACATAGGACGTTACATGGTTAGCAATAACTTTACAGTTTACAGTAAAATTCCACTGTAGAGACCACTTTTTGAAATGAGGCCTAATATAGTGATAATGATATTAAGGTGGCCGTAAATCTGGAACTCTACATCATGAGCAGTTGAGAGACAGACCCAAAAAAATGTGGTCAAAAAGTTAGATGCTCCTAGCATTTGGCCCACTAGGTGTCCAAATATTGCGAAACTTTGTCCACTATGTAAGGCCCATTTTTCTTCTATACTCCGAGAGAGACGCATTTGAGTTCCATATCATCTCCATCAGCTTCAGGACCATCATTATAATGACCTTGATCCTGTTCAGTTTTACTTTGCAATGAATGTCCGCTTGACCTGGAATTTCTTCCATTGCTTTCATGACCTTTCTCGGAGGAAGTACTTCTGCTTGCCTTTGAGTAGCGCCTACTGTCATTTGGCGCCACCCACAGTGTAACTCATTTGTGATGATACTGACTGATTATCATTTGTGTCAGCTGATTTATCAATTTCACTGGATTTGTCTGCACCATCAATCTTATCTTGAGAGTTTTTGGTTCTGAAGCTCCTGTTAGATGTATTTTCCTCTGCTTCCATTTTGTCATGGGTATTAGACTTGTTGGAACCAACTGACATTCTTCGACTTTCATTGCCGTTAGCATGATCAGCTTCATAACGTGATGCAACAGAGCCCTGGCTCGATTTTGAATTCCTGCGTCTACCAGCATCTAACATTTTGGAAGAATTGCTTGCTCTTGAATTCCTGTGGCTTTCATTTTCATCAGGGTTTAGTTTCTCTGATATTTTACTCACTCGTGAACTCCTACCACTTTCTTTATCATCAGGGTCGAGTTTTGCTGATGTCTCGCTTGCTTTTGAACTACAACAACTACCTGCCAGCTCTGCGTCACCATCTTTGTAATCATTATTTGACCTGTGTGATGTAATAGACATCCCTGACATGCTTATTTGTGAATCTCTACTACCATTGACAGGATATAACGTTTTGGAATGTGTACTGGTCTGTGAACCTCTGCGACTTTCAATTTGATTTGAATTTAGTTTTTCAGACACCTCACTACCTCTTGAACTTCCACCATTACCAAGTGACCTCCGTTCATCTTCCTGTTCCGCAACATATGTCGGTGCATTATTGCCTGCATCAATATTGTTGTTGCTGTTTGATTCATTAGAAGCGTTAGACATCCTTCTGCTGTTATTACCATTAATGTGGTCAGTGTCCTCTTTGACAGCAACAGAGGCCCTGCTTGATTTAGAATTTCTGCGTCTGTTGTCAATATGCAGATTTTTTGAAGAAGTAACACTCGCCCTTGAACTTCTGCGACTTCCACGGTCATTTGAGTTTGACTTCTCTGAAGATTTACTTGCTTTTGAATTACGTCGGCTGCCGGTAGGTCTGAAATCAGCCTTACAGTGTTCTGGGTTATTTTTACCGGAAACTATCGAACCTAACTCATCTTTCTGACTTGCAGCACTTCCCCTTGTGCTTGAATTCTCCACTTGTTTGTTTTTTCCTTCTGAAGTTGTTGGTGAGTGAAACACTGGGGAATTCGGTTTATTCTTGTTATTCTCATCATCCGAAGAGTTATCTGAGCTGTAATTTGGGTATGATTGAATGCTGTGGTAGTCATCTTCACTAGGGTATTCAGCATCAGATTTCTTTTCATATGTTGCATTGAGATAATTTTCTTTGTCAGATTTCTTTTCATAAGTGCTATTAATTTCATCGTCTGCATCACTACCCTTCACACTTCCATTTTTATTTGCTTCTGATGCCACAGATGTATTGTTATCATGATTGCTCCCAACATGATTGGATTCATTTTCACGATAAGTAAAATGTGCCTGAAGACTGTCATTTTTAAAACTGGCACTTCTTGTGCTATTCGAACTTTTAACACTTTGGCTCCTTACATTTTCAGCATTGTTGCGATCATACGATTGAATGGATTCTTTTCTTTTTCCTTTCTTTGACTGATGAGCATCTTCTGGTGTGTTCCTATGGTCCTCTTCTTCATCAGTACTTTCTGATTTTGAGTATGCTGGTGATGTCTTCCTTCTGGCACGCGAATATGTCTTTTGACTCTTTTTAGAGTGGTCTTTCCTCTTGAAAGATTTGACAGACTTCTCAGCATCAGATTCCTCGACATAAGAAGCTGCACATTTAAATGAATGGACACTCTCTGCTAAGGACTGCTTGTCCTCATGGAAATCAGAATCTTTATCTTCGGATTCTTCTTCAATTTCTTCTGGTTCAGCTGCAGATTGAGAATGAGATGTCTTTCCTTCAGGTATTTCAGTCTCGTCCTCTAGTGAAGAGCCATCATAATATTCAACAACATCATCTTCATATTCGCCATCTGCAATTGTGCTACTTCGTCGCTTCGCACTTCTTGGTCTGTCAGATCGAGCTGTTCTGGGTGTAGTAGCATCATCTGTATTATCAGCGAAAGATACTCTAGGGGACTCAGAGTACTTGAAATAATAATCACCATTTTTGTTGGCATCCTCTTCTTCAGCATCTGCTTCTAACAAATCATCTGCATCTAAGGTATCAGGCAAAGTTTCTTCAGTTTCTTCAACTCGCAGAGATTGGAGTTTGGAAGGAGCTGATAATGGCCTAGTAGCAGCAGCGCTATCACCTTTTGGATGGGGAAGGTATGTGGAAACAATGCAATGTTTATTCAGTAAGGATACACTGCCCCAGGGAGCATGTTGACAGCTTTTCAATCGTGGTTGCTGCCCATAGTTTACAGGGTATCTTAAACAATTTGGAATACGACCATTCAAATCTAATAAAGGGCCTTGTCCCACAGGATTTTGTTCACAATGAAAGAGTGTATTCTTCAGAGCTCTCCTCTGCAGTCTTATGTGGGTCTTTTCTTCTTTGTTTGTACTGTTCATTTCTAGTTTAGGCCTCTCCAACGATTTTGGTTTCCATCTGCGTGTCCTGGCTTTTATTATCTCAAATGGTTCAGCAATGGTTTCAACTCTGTTGTAGTCAGTGTAGTCCAGTGACCTTGATTGAGTTCTTGATCGGTTAACATTTGACCTTGGCAATGAACTCGCTCTTTCTTGTTCCAGTCTTTGTTTTTCATTTCTAGCCATATGTTTCAATGTTTTCTTAAGTTTCTGCAGTTGTTCTTCTCTCATGGCTTGCAAAGCCTGAGGCTGGAATGCTTGCAGTGCTCCACTTCCAATAAAGCCATTGTACAGTGGGGTTCTTGCTGCTACTTGGATCAGTGTTGTATGTGGATAAAAAACTGGAGGTTTCGGGGAGTTTTGTAAGGAATTTTTAATCTTCTTTATGTTGTGTCTGATATCTGATAAAGAGGACGTCTTTTCAAGACTAGTCTTTTCAGAATCAAAAATATTTCTGTCTGTTCTTCTTGCAGTTTCTTCTGCTGACTGGACAGATAACCTACGTTGACTGTTCCTGCTGTTGATAGATTTGTCTGAGAGACGTGGGCTTCCATTATGGTACTGGTTTGACTTTACCGATGATCGACGGCTGTGGTCACTTAATGGTAACTGGCGGTTATTGTCATTGGCTCTCTCTGAATGTTCAGACATCTTTCGGCTACCTTTACTCTTAACTGATCCTTCTGACATTTTTCTTTCTCGCCTTGAGCTTCGGTCACTTTCATGACCTGATCTTGCTGATGGTGGTGGACTTTCTTCACTGTCTCTCCCCTCTGTCCGAGAAAATCTAGATGATTTTCGACTCACATCACTTTTTTCGGAGTGAACAGATGCCCTACGACTTCCACCATCATCTTTCTGTGAATCATTGGACCCTTTTTTGTTCCTTTCTTCCTCAGACATATTCATTTTGAATGTTTCAGTGCATTGTCGTTGGTTGTTGGTTAGTCTATTTGGAAAACATTTCTTCTTCCCAGTCTTTCAAGAATGTCTGTAAAATAAAATGCACACTTTGAAATTCAAGACTACACCTTGTCTAAAAATGCCAATTATTTATTAAGACAAATTAAACGCAGATACTAATTCATTGAATCCTCTGAATTATTGTAAAATTTAATGTTATTAATAAAAAGTAGTCATTTGCATAAGTAGGGCAATATCTTAGCAGCTAGTACAAATATTTACTGATCAGAATTTATTGAACCACGCCTTGAAAAGGACAGGAAAAAACTGTGTTGAAGTGTTTGGATCAATACATTTCATGGTTACCCTGCCATGGCGTCACATTCAGGCATGAATCATGCACCAAAACTCAAAAGAGCATGTTTAGATGTTGCTTACTCAATTTTCCATGACGCAATTTTGTCTGCATCAAGGAAATATTTTTATTTCTTACCCAAACTATTTAGAAAGTTTTGTTGTGAACTGGAAAGAATATCGTATGAAGTTCATTTACTTATTAAATTCCATTCACTTATCAATTTTGACCATCATATTGGGTCAAATCTATATTGTTTTTACCATTACAGATATTATCACAATTAATTTTAACCCAATAAAACCAGCTGATTTGTCCTGTAATATAGGATGAAAATTACAGTGATCTTTTGTGATATATTTCACAGAACATACGACAATTATAAATATGACATAAAACGTCTCCATATGGAGACACACTTTGGCAATGAATAATAATTGCACCTTTATAAGAACTATTGATTAAACGAAAATATGGCGCATAACTGGTCGATATTACGTTGAAAGTAAAGTTGAATAATCAGATTGCCATAATATTTGATTTTGAAACTTTAAAATTTACCATTCCATTAGTGTCTCAAGCTACAGTAAAATCCAGTAGCAATGTTATAAATACCCGATCCCACAAAAACATATGATAAACATTGAAAAAATGTCGTGAATAAACAACCATGTTATTTTATTATTCATAATGACCAATCATTCTATACATAGAATATGTATATATATTGATATATATTACAAAATGACAATTTTCAGAGAAGGAATGAAATACCTGTGGAATTTGTCTGTCACCTGCTAAGGTGCATCCTGGGATCCAGTGCAGTGTGCTCTGTCGCCATGCAACACCGTTCTCATTGATCCGTCACCAGAGGATCTGGTGGGGTAGTCCGAATGCAAATTGAGGTACAGTTGGGTTTTCTATGAAGTTTTTAATGATATCAATGTTTTGTTATTTCAGCATTGAGGGAATCATGCTAGATAACATAATTGGTCTATTAAGATTTACCAAATATGGCATCAAAAATCTTAGGAAGACTTGCAGATTCAGGATAAAATTGACAATTACAGAAATTTACAAAAAAAAAAGAAAATAGAAAAAACATATATATTGTAATTTGCATTGCATAATCCACTGTGGTCCGGTAGCCATTTGAAAGCTAAGAATGTGTAGATTAGGAATCTACCAGGTGAGCATTTTGCTTAATTCAAGATGGCGTCCAACATGGCTGCCGTAAGTCAAAATCGCCAATGTCTTCTCAAATTAACCTAGAAACACAATTTTATTGTCTATATCATATGGTTTCTGGGGTCATAGAATCCATTTCTGACATAGCAATTGGTCTCAGACACTTTCATCTTGCAATAACAGAAATATCATTCATAACATTCATGTAAATGTCATGTCTGGCTGAAGCTAAAAGTATCTCCCCTCCTAGTTGTAATAAAAGCACATATATTGGGTCAAGACCTAGGTTTTTGGGAATATAAAATCCATTCCAGGTATGGTTATTAATGTCAGATCTATGCATACACTTATCAGTAACCGTAATATTATGCATTTTATTCAGCTGCAAATAGATTGACAACACATCCTCTCATCATTCAGACCGAAACATACTCTGTAAGTGTGAAAAGTATTCCTTCTACAGAATCAATTGATTGCCCATAAATAAATTATTCACCAAAATATGGCAGTGTCTAAGACAACTGGATTGATGCTTGCCTGATTAAAGTATGGATTGTCAAACATTGTCAGGTTTCATCAGATATATCAAAGAAACTATTTTTCCCTTTGGGCTTAACCCACAGAGTACCAAAAGATAACTCACAGACCTGGTAGTATGATTGCATTGATGACTAACATGATGTCAAAGAGGAGAGAGCAGATTGAGGGTTGTTCTTGGTTTTATCGGATTCAAATGCCCCTCGTTTAACAGGGCCACCTTTGTCCAGTTCCCTCTATCCGTACATCCATGGAGTCACTAAAACCTTTTATTTATTTATATGATGGTATTTATGCATTATTTATAAAGAAAGGGTAGGAGAACTATTGTGTATGCAGTCATGAACAGGAGAGCACATGGGTGCTATTTATAAAACATTTTGCAATAAACAATCAGCGCACAGTTACTTGGGGTTTAAACCCCATGGATGTTTATCAGCTGGGGTCATAAATCCAGACACCAGATTATCTGCCCATCATTAAAAGACCATCGCGACATACATAGAACGCAATAAAACCAGAGCTTTCCCCTCCTTCTCTAGTGACTCCATGGTACATCTGAGCTTGGGAATGGATATGTACCCCATTTATCTAGAATCAAGTTTTGTCAATGTTAAATTGAATAACTTTTCTGCCCGCCCCCATATGACTGGAACCATTGTTGAAACAGATGCCAATGGAGCGTGATGCATTGCACTTGTGGAGCAAACAGATTAGAAAGGTATACTGCATTACAATTGCAAGTAAGACTGACACAGCTATTAAGCTCTAGGATTGGCTGTGTCATGTGGACTGGTCTACCCCAAGACTTAGTTAGGTAACCTGATTTTAATTGGGAGTTTGCAATTCATAATGGCTACATTACCTAGAAAATATAACTTGTGCACAATTCTCCCTTGACCAAATCAGTAGTTTTTGCTGAATCAGGACAACTAATAATTTCAAGCCTTACTAAAGATGAGCATCCTCTATTCATGAGATTAATGACATCTTATAACATGATTAGGTTACCTCAGGTTGTTCCCTGATGGTCAATAAATTCACTGCATGTGCTATATATATATCAATGTGGTGCAGGTTTGTTTTACTTCCACATTATCTTCTGGATAGGAAATTATGATTACACTTTATACTTTGGTGGGGCTGACGCAACTGTATAGTACTAGTCATAACTCAAACTTTATTAGCATACAAGCCACAAAATCCATGGTTGCTTGCTTCTTTGGTCAAAGCTTTGCAAAATCTGTTAGAAAAAGTTGTGGCCAATCCTTACATTACAGGTACATCTATGATTAAATCCTTCTTAGACAATGTCAGGAGTACCAATCCAGTATATGATGTTTTATTCTTGACTGCCTGCATTGTTACTTCAAGCTGGTCATCAGCATGATATTGTAATTGTAAGAAGCTTTCATAAACTGTGTGAGCAAGGGTAATAATTTAACAGCTTATTTAGCCAAAACCAGTCACCGTCCAGTCACGTGTTCTAATGGATTTTAAACTTTAATAACAATACCATAACTTATGGAACAGAGATGCTAATTTTCAGTATCTGATCCAGTAAACCCAATCATTAGGCCAAGGACCTGGGTTCAGAACAAAATTGAGATCCACACTAATTTTCCTAAATTGTAATTTTTTTTATGAACATAACAAATTATGCAACCAGTTCAATGTGTTATCACTGCCAGACTTTTTGTGTTAAGCCCAAAAGGCTTAAATGGTTTCACTGATATCTCTTGTCAATTAATGTTGCTGTCCTATCCTAATTGCTGTCTACATAACCAATGAAATTTGGTAATGTTCAACAATGCATATTTTTATCAATATGGCAGCCATATCTTTGTCTTAGCACTGCTACTGAAGAAATCATATTTTTTAACCCTCAGCGAATGAAGTTCAAAAAGGGTTTTTATTATCATCAATGTCCGTCCGATGGGCGGACGCTCGGGTGGGAGGGTGGGCGGACGGGTGGGCGTAACACTTCTGTTTCCGGAGCAGAACTCCACTACTTACGTACTTACCCTTACGAATTTTGTACAGTAATACTCCATATGGCCTAGTGGTGCCTTTTGATATACACATTGACATATGTTGGCTTTGTTTTACAAAAAAACTTTGACACTTCTGCACCTACATGCTTAAAACGTTGTCATAATATGTCTAAAATTAGGGTAAAAAAGGGAAAATTCCTACTTTTTCAAACCTCCATATAAAAGACAATATATACCTGACATGAATGAAATTGTATCAATAACATTTCTAAATTATAGTATTTTCACTTTTTAAACTTCGTTTTGATATTCATTATATGCTAATTACAAAATAATGGAAAATCAGAAAAAAAATGCTAAAATTTGTGTTAAATTGTGTTTTCGGAGCATAACTCTACCATTAATGCACTTACCCTAACAAAATTGTATATGTTATTACTCTATATAGCTTAGCTGTGCATTTTGATAATCACATTGACATATCTGAGCTGTGTTTTAAAACATTTAGAGAAAAATGAAAAAAAAAAAATATATATAATTTCTGTTTCCAGAGCAGGACTCACACACTACTGCACCTACATGCATACAAAACTTAGTAAGAATATGTCTAAAATAGTGTAGAGATACTTTTTTGGGGTTTAATGACCATTTATGGCAGATAATTCTATTTAATAAGGAAAATATGAAAATTTGGACAGGTACTCTTTCAAACCATCATATATAAATGACTCTATGATCCTTACATCAGTAACATTTTGCCAATGATATATCTAGATTATAGTACTTTCACTTTTATGCTTCTTTTTGACATTTGTTTCATTATTCTTTTTTTGTTCATAATATAGGAAAATCTAGAAAAAATGCAAAAAATTGTGTTGCTTCCTTCATGTTCCTTAGCATCCAATACTTAGCAATGACAGCCGTAAATGTTGCACAATTCATGTGCAATTATTAAATATTTGATCATAGTATTGCCATGCTCAATCCATTCAATTATTTTGGTTTATAATTAGTAATTTTATAATAATTAGTTGCATGATGATCTATATTACTTTCACTTGACTCCAATACTTATTATTGTTTTCTTCATATACACCTGTAAAGTGTTCGGTTATAAATACTAATTCAAATTCCATAGATTTAATGCAAATCAGCAACCCATCAATTCAGTAACTGTTGAAGGGAATGTGGCAATTGATAATATATAGTTCCTTCCGTTGCCAGCTAAATGTAAACAGCGAGCAAAAAATTTGAATGATAAAGGCATTAAAATGGGTGTGTTGAGTATTATTTCATACAAAATAAACCTTTAAGATTTGTATTTATTTGTATTTGGACTTCATTTATTTAAATACAAGTAAATACAAACCTTAAAGGTTAATTTTTTATGAAATTATACCCAACATCTTTATGTGGCATAACATTGTTGCTGAATTTCATGTAAATTCCTTATTAGGATCATTGCCATATATGACTATTTTGGACATATAAATGATAATTTTAGTTGTAGATTAGTTAAGGGAACATGCTATTGTGTAGATAATCCTAGCGAACTGAACTTATTGTGCATAAAATCTTTCAAACAGAACAATGAAATGGCAGGAAAAACATTGACAATACTTTTTATGCATCATGCGCACATGAAAAAAAAAGACCACTAATATAGTAACATCCAAAAAACAATCAGGGTATTGGCCATCAAACAATAAAATAAACGCAGTTCTTGTGTATTTAAAGAAAGTTAATAATTTCTATTCATTCATATTTACCAAATCGTCTGAATATTACAATGTAGATGTTAATATCCAAGTATATTTGCAAAATAAGACAATGTAAGACTTAGTGGACAAAAAAAAGACTTAATATGGGCCTTACTTTTCACAAAATAAAGTAAGACTTTATCAAACTTTGTAGTAACTCACGGGAACACTGTATTATTTCACACGTAACATAATGAATAAATGCAGAAATTCAAGGGTTAAAAAAAAGGACATCTTGGACTCTACTTAGCATTGCGTAACAGGCTATGTAGGTCAAGTGGCAATTGTTCATCGCACACGCTATATAAACACTCAAGAAAAATATTTTTCCAAATTTTGTGGCTATCACAAGGCACCACTAGGCCATATAGAGTGTTACTGTATACAATTTCATTAGGGTAAGTGCATGTGTGTTAGAGTTCAGCTATAGAAACAAAAGTGTGTGTTAGTTCGGCTCTGGAAATGAAAGTGTAACGCCCGCCCTCCTGCCTGTCGGACAAAAATTTAACAATTTTAGTGATGCCTGTGTGCTATGTGGGATTCGCTGAGGGTTTAGCTGCAGTGCAGCCTATTTTTAACACTGATATAGTTTGTTCTGTCTGAATGTCAGCAGGATGTATTGTCGATGTCAGTTGAATAAAATGCATGATGTACTGTTACTGATAAATGTTTGCATCTGACATCAATGACAATACCTGGAATGGATTCTATGAACCCAAACACCCAAGTATAGATCCAAGGTAAGTTTTTCTATCATAACAGAGTGGATACTTATGATTTCAGCCGGACATAATATTTACTGGAACGTAATGCATGATTTCTCTGTTACTGTTATAAGAAAGTGTCTGAGACCAATTACAATGTTTCTAGGGTAATTTGGAGAAGAGAGAAGATATTGGCGACTTTGACTTTCAGCAGCCATATTGGACGCCATCTTGAATTACGCAAAATGCTCAAGAGTGCCAAGTGGGCACCCAGCAGATTCTTAATCTATGCATTCTCAGCTTTCAAACGACACCAACTACAGACAATATTTGAGGGTTCACCTCAGTATCTGCCGGGCTACTATTTCTACAAGAATAAACTTACATAATATTATTTATATCTGTACACGTACATATATAAGCTATACAAGTTACAAATCACAAAAATTAAAGTGAGCTCAAGTTAAATAATAAATGCAAACAGTGTTATCCATTATAACTTGTTTTGGTCCTGTCAAACCAGCATTTTTATTAGATATTACTTTTAAAAACAAATTTTCACATTAACATTCTGGTTGAATTCAGAGCTGACATGCAATCCATAACGATAATGGAATCAATTCATTTTTTATTTTCCAGGCAGCTAAGGTTCAGTCGTTTTAAATACCTCTGTTGCTGTTAATTCTTCGGAATTTTATTGTTTGATTTTCTTTAGCCTTGACATTTGACCCCCACAAGGTCGACAAAGTATGGAATACATCACAAAAATGAAAATGTATTGATTTATAGTATTGTTAATGTACAGAGCGAGCAAACAGGTAAAGGTATAATCGTAAAGGTTATCTGGTGGAATATAAAAGAAAGCTTTCACACCTAAATTGTATGTTTGGAATGGAGTAACACAGACATGTAATGAGTAATGATACAGCTATGCTAGTGTATGATACCACTATCACTAATAGAGGCAATGTGTAGAACAAAACTAAACGAACCATATTGTAGTAATACATGATGTCATCAGGTTTTTCTGAAAAAAATATTTATGGGTGGGACAACTTCTTCAATAACTTAATTATCTACTTTTATTTTACGATTGAGTTGTGGGACTGAATACTTTGGAGGTTGAATTGTGTGTAAAGTGGCATTCACACTATCACGTATAAGAGCTACGTATGACCGCGTACGTCAAAAATTGGCTATAAATGTTCACTCGTGGCTCTGTTAATCACGTAAAACTTCTTTCTAAGTGGGGCAATCCTAGATCGCTCGCCGAACATCTGTAAGACGGTCGCCAAACATCCGTAATTAAGGCCCCTTCACACTTAGCCGGATCAGAGGCCGCAGTGTCCCGGAATAATAATTTCGTTAAATCCGGGGCAATCCGGGCGAAAAAGTTAGAAATGTCAACAAACGAAATATTTGGCGGTGTGGACACGAAGGCAAGACGGTGGCAACACGGCCATTACACGGATGTGTACGGTCGCTACACGGATATGTACGGCTGAAACACGGTGGTGCACGGTGAACCAAGGAACGAGCCACGGTTGTTGCCGGAGGTAACACGCCTGTGTCGGATGAGGGTGGAGTGAACCGGATGTGACACGGGGCCTTCACGGATATACCCGATCTTTACACGATCTTACTACAATATCACTACGGAGTTAAGCGCTTTCACCTGGATCGCTCTGAAATTGGTATTTAAACTGGCTGCGTTCCACTATCCATCATTCCACTTCGGACTACCATACTGCAAAGCTTTTACTGCTACTACAGAAGAATTGGATATGTCTTTATCACACTACAACTGGGTGGAATTGGATGTGAAGTGCCTGGACATGCTAGTCCAGCTACTTACTGCTCCCAATGATATAATTCTGCAAGAAGAACAGAAACTTCAAGATGATGCAATGAGGGCCACAACAACTGATGAAGATGACTTATTACAAAACGCTGGTGCTGCACGAAGAAGAAGAAGAAGGCGAATATGGGTGTGACCTTGGCTCCTAAGAATACCTCTTTATGGGCAGTATGAAAAACTGATGGCTGAATTGACTGCAGAAGATGTGGGTGGCTTCAAGAATTTTTATTACAAAACGCTGGTGCTGCACGAAGAAGAAGAAGAAGGCGAATATGGGTGTGACCTTGGCTCCTAAGAATACCTCTTTATGGGCAGTATGAAAAACTGATGGCTGAATTGACTGCAGAAGATGTGGGTGGCTTCAAGAATTTCATGAGGATGGAGCCTGACTTATTTCATGAAGTTCTTGCCAGAGTAGGACCTAGGATTACAAAGCAGGATACCTTTTTGAGGAGGGCCCTTGAACCTGGATTGAAACTGGCTATTACCTTGCGCTACCTGGGTATGGGCAACCGCTACATGTCTCTGCAGTATGGATTTAGGGTAGCCTTCAATACCATTTCTATCTTTGTCATCGAAGTCTGCCAGGCCATCATAAAAATGAGTACTCAGCAGAAGTGATATGTTGTCCTGTAACCCCAGAAGCCTGGAAAGAAGTTGCCAATGGATTCTACAACAGATGGAACTTCCCCCACTGTGTCGGCGCCATTGATGGGAAACACGTTGCCATCAGATGTCCAAGGAAGTCTGGATCCCTGTTCTACAACTACAAGGGATTTTTCTCTATTGTCCTACTGGCTGTAGTTGATGCTGAATACAAGTTCCTCTATGTTGACATTGGTGCCAGTGGATCAGGCTCAGATGCTGGATTGTTTAGTCAGACAGAATTGAAGGAAGCGCTACAAAGTGGGAACATTGGATTACCTGAACCGGATAACCTGCCTAATGATGACCAACTAGTGCCTTACTTCATAGTTGGGGATGATGCCTTTGGGCAGACTTGGATGATGAAGCCTCTGCCTCACAGGAACATGACCATGGAAGACCGAATCTTCAACTACAGACTTTCTAGTGCTAGACGGGTGGTAGAGAATGCCTTTGGACTTTTGGCTGCCAGGTTCAGGTGTCTCCTCACAACAATGCCTCAAAGTCCTGAGAGAGTGTGCACCATAACTCTTGCTTGCTGTGTGTTGCACAACCTACTGAGGATGAAGTATCCAACTGCTCAAGTGAATGCTGTGGACCAGGAAAATGTAGACATCCATGAGATCATCCCAGGTGCATGGAGGGAGAATGCCAATCCAGACATGGGACATGTGTACAGAGGCAACACCAACAGAGCAGCCAAGGAAATGCAATACTTGGTCAACTACGTGAACTAAGAAGCTGGGAGTGTACCATGGCAACAAGAAAAGATTTGAAAACAACACAAATGATGTAAGTTTGAACATTTAATTATTACGACACTTCAGACGTCTGCAGCACACAAGTGCAAAAAATACACAGCATTTAATTATTGTCATGCAATACAGTTTACATGAAAAAAAGTAACATAATAATACAATGACCAGTAATTTTAAATGTATAAGTTGCTTGTAATAACAGTTCATTGTTCATTTAATAAAAGTTCATTGTTCATTTCCAGGTGAACATTACTCGGTTGTGGTAGTTGGAGGCGTGGGCACCGAAAAGGAGGAGTTATGGTCATCTCCACCAACCATCTCCCCCACACTAGTGTTCAACAAGTAGCTGGTCAGAGAAACATCCTGAGGCATGCTACAATCCTGTGGTGACATGGAAGGATGACCATGCGAAGGACCTGCAGTCAACCATGCCTGACTTATTATCGTCGAAGATGTCACAGGAGGGGGATTGGTGCAGGCACAGACGAAGAAGGGGCAGACGACATGAGAGCCTGGGGCGAAGGGCCGGACGCCGGAGCGAACATCTGGGCAGTAGGGCTGGAAGAATGCTGAGCGAACATCTGGGCAGCAGGGCTGGAAGAATGCTGAGCGAACATCTGGGCAGCAGGGCTAGAAGAATGCTGATGAGGGAACATTTGCGCAGCAGGGCCGGATGAACTGGCTGTAGTAGCAGGATCAGGGAGGACGAACTGCTGCTGCTGAGGGACAGGCGGCACAAAGGGATGATACTGCTGTTGCTGTTGCAGTTGCTGTTGCTGTTGCTGCTGGCGCTTCCGATTATACGCCTGCTTAAACTGCATCAGGTGCTATAAGGTTTGGACCTGGTAATGCCACCAAGTGTCTGTGTCCATCTGCATGACCTCGTGGTATACACAAGCTGCCTGAGTCATTTGGCTGACTCAACTTGCTCTGCATGTCCCGCTGCAGATCTGTGGCTTTTTCAATCAGCTGGAAATAGGAAAGAACACAACATTAGAGTAAAAGTCACATGGCAACTGCAATAGCATGTGCATTATTGACAATGTAATGAAAAGACACATCACCATACAGTGAACGCTGGAAGTGCCAAGAAACAAAGCTACCACTTTCTACTATGGAAAAGCTACAACTTTAAAATGCAAGATTACAATTACAACTTTAAACTGCAACACTACAATAAGATTATGTTGATTATCACGACAACTGAAGCAGTATACTTACTTGAGTGACAGCTTGTGTAGCAATTCCACCTCCACTACCTGCAAGGCTGGATGCATCACAGTCATGATGATGACGAGGCTCGTGATGATGTCTGGACGTCTTCTTGCTTGGAGGAGGGGCCCCCTTCTTGCTGCTGCTGCTGCTGCTGCCCTTGTAAGGCCCACCCTCGGACTTGCTGGTATCCGAATCCCTGCTACCATCATCCGAACTATCCACAATGACCTCATCAGCATCAGAGGTCTCATCATCCTCAGTGGTAGCTCTGTTGCTGGATGCGCTTTTGGCCGATAAGCTGTGGGAAAGCTGCCCACCTTTCTTTCTCTTCCCAGCATCAACCGTCTTGATGTGCCTTTCCAGATAGCCAAAATTTTCCATTATCCAGTTTTCCCAGTCTGTGAGGATTCCGGCGGCCCCACCAGAAGGCTTCTTGCTTGGATCCATCAGCTTCCCCACTGAAGTCCACATGGAGTCGATCCACGTCTTCAGCTGCTGGGCTGTACAACTCAGCTCCTTCGCCTTCTGGTCGATTATTCGCGATTTGATGTCTGTCCGCTTGTATTGAGCAAGCCGCCGGTTGTACAGCATCTCCTGAGAACGGTACCAGTCGGCCACATCTTGTTCCTGGTCTTTTGTCAGGGGTTCTTTCTCGTGCCTCTTGGCTTTTGCTGCAGGTGGCGGTGGAGCTGCAGTACCAGTTACTGCAGCTTCAGCAGGTACAAGTGGCCCAGGTAAATCTGGCATGCCTTGCGGACTATGCGGTCTTGATGAAGTATTACTGGCTGCATCTTCTTCAACAGCAGGTACAGGTTCCTCTGGCACAACAGTCTTCTTGGAAGCCCTCCCTTTTCCTCTCCTAGGTGGCATGGTGGTTATTTAAAGAAACGGCAGTAGTAGTAGCAAGTCTTTGGTAGAGTTCAGCAATCCAGAAGGTAATATCCAGAAGAAGTGGTCGATAAATCAATTAATTTAATGTTGATGAACGGCGTGCGTGCGGCGGAATGATGCTTCTCCCAAGACGGCGGTTCTATATATACTACGGCATCCGTACTCACTCCGTGTCAGTCTAATTAACACCATGTTGACACCTTGTTCACTCCGGCCTCTCCATATTGACATCGTGTGACACCGTGTACATAAAGGGGTTAGCGGTGTCAAGCAAATGACCTGTAACCCACTTTCCCTGTTCACTGTTTAATCCGTGTTGCCCCTTGTTCACTCATGTGGAACCGTGTTGCTCCTTGTACTGTCCGTCGTGTACTTTTCACGCCTGGTTGACGCCGCACATTGCTGGAGATCACACGAGGTATTCCGGAGGTCCCCGGAGATCGACACGGATCAACACGGATTAACACGGAGTGAAATAATCTGGTACCTCCGGCATGAAAAATTAAACATGTTAAATTTTTTTCCTGGCGTCCCACGGTGTCCCCGGATAGCCTTAGACAATGGACATGAACACGAGGTCTACACGGCATTCCCCGGAGTATGCCGGAGTATACCGGAGTTGTCCTCCGGGACGCTCCGGTGTCTAATCCGGCTAAGTGTGAAGGGGCCTTAAAACGCTCGCCAAAGGACATACGCCGAGCTGTCGAAGGAAGCCCTGCAAAAGTCACTTCTGGCTTCTCCGAGACCTGCCCATCATTCTCCCGCCCACGGCCGTCCGCCAAGCGATCTAGATCTACCATTGCCTCACTGAACATCATCAAAAGACATGGTTGACAGAGCCACGACTGAGCACAAGTGAGCACGTAGAGTCTTTTTTTTACATCCGTGGTCCCTCGTCTCTCTTTCTAGTGATAGTGTGGACTGGGCTTAAGAATATGTTAAGCCTGGTGCGTGTTGGTGTATTTGGCAGAAAATTTTGGCTTGTCATGACTGACATGTCTTTAGTAAATATGTAAATATCATTGAATATGTAAATAGCATTGAATTTTACCCAAGAGTCTCAGATTTCCTTTTTGTTCTTGGTATTTGGTAATATGTCTTAGTGCTATTGTATGAAGCTTTGTTGAATGGCGAACTCATTTGGGCTAAAATGCACTGTCCAATGGTTGAGGGAACGGACACAGTTTGTGGCATGGGATGCAATGTTCAGTTAGTGGAAACACAAGAGAGTATAGAGCTTTAAAAAGAACATCGCATTGCGTGTTCGAGTTGTTAATGAGCACATATTGCACGCTAATTCGTAATGAACTGTGAGCGATGTTAGCGTGAAGTAAGCGTGAAGTAAGCATCTGATTTTAATTCTTTCATGTCAGTTATTGTGACTCTTCCCAAGAAAATGAGGCCACTGCTATTGTCCTTCAGATGGATCAGTGTGCAATCATGTCAATACACTCCTTTTTAAGCATAAAAACCAAACTACAGTGTATGTTGATATCATCCTGAAGCTGCTTTGGGGTTGCGTTGTGATACTTGACAGCCACCTTTTGGTGGCATAATCCACATGGGCTCAAGCAACCTGATTCAAGGGAAGGATCACTTCTGCTGCAGACTTGTTTGCAGACTTAAATTTTAAGAGGAGCAGGGGCTTAGCTCAGCAGTAGCATGCTGGGCTGCCAACCACTGGATCCCGCATCCGTATCCCGCCGATAATTGAAGGTTGCTTAATCATTCGCCTAATTGCCTTGGCACCTGCCTCTCCTGAGCAGCCCTATCTGGTGATAAAATATGGGATGCAAAACTCACCCACCCATCCTTGAAGTTTAAGGCCTGGGATTGTTTTACATTATTCACTGAAGTTCAGTATTGTGCAGTACTGATTTTGGTTTAGCATGCTATTCTTAGCATTATCATGAAGGTATCTGAACTGCGGAGGAATCCCCATGGTTTCCAAACCCTCACTTTGCTTTTTTAGCACTTATATAATATATTTCAGGTAATTCTACAATACTTCAGTGCGACCACAAAAATGGGACCACAAAAACGATGCAAAGCAAAGTTCGGATGTTTGGTTGTACTACTAAGAAAATTTGTTAATGCCCGCGTTTAGTTCTGGTAAGCCTAAATTTTAAATCAATGCAAGCCCAAGAGTATTCAATCTAAGACATTCAATGTAAATAATATTTCCAAACATTAACCTGACAACATGGCAGTTGAGATTCACACTTAGTTTCTGAATCTACTCAATACTGTGACCAGGCCATGGCTTATCATTTGTAACTGAATTTTTTGCACCTAAGTAATATATTTTTACGAAACTAAACTGTTTAAGGTATAATATAATAACATAAGTATTGTCTAATGACATAATAATCAACATTTTGATTGATTTGTTGGGTTAACACAGATTATATAGATTATATAGATGCAATGGTGCAGATAAATATTTAATACTTTAGCTTCATTAGACCCGTAACACTGGAATCGTCTGGAAATGATATATTAGCTTATTTTTAATTGTGAAATTGAAAAAACTACAGCCTTGACAGATTTATTTTCAAATTAATTGTATGGACCACTAGGGGCATTGACAATGGCAGTGGCGTTTCTTAGTATTTTCTTTGCCAGTGGCGCCACCGTCATGTGACCGTCGCAATGGCTGTCATCAATAACCGAGGGAAGATGAGTTCAAAAATAGTGCAGAAATCGATTAAAATTGGAAGAAATCAACTGTATCTGAGTGCGACACAATAGAAAAGTTCCCACACAAGTCGAAATTCGTGATTTTTCATCTACGACGTTGTAACCCTGTCCTGTGGACAGGGGACTTGTAGCTAGGTTGAAAAGATAAAAATCTGTGTATGCAGTTCCATTATATGAAGCTCACAATTATGTAAATGGTTATTGACTTTCTGTATGGGTTTTGTCCTGTCATATATAAATGAAGTTGTTGTTGTTGAAATAATAGGCCAAATTTTTTTTTTTTAATTACTTTGTTCAAATCCTTATAACTTCTCCCCCACACATTTCCCAGACTGCCAACATGGCTCAAATGAAAGCTGAAAATCTGTTGAACAAAATGGCATATAGCCCTAAATTTATCGCAAGGTCAACCGGCTCTCTGACTAATAACTTATTTAAATGGAACCAGGATGTGACATTAAAAGGAAATGGTGCATAAATTTCTTTCCTTGCATTTCATGGAATTTTAGCTCTCATTTCACCATAGTTACAGTAATTCTGGACATTGATGAAAAGCAGGACATGACAAAATTTTATGTATTTTTCACACAGTGCTCCTGAACAAACTTCAAGGTTAAGAAAAATTGACCAAAGATTTCAGTTATATTTGTAATTTAGTAGTTAATTACGGTTTTTGTGCTAATGTGGAGTTTTGATTTAACGAACTGTTAGGTATCTCCAGCTAGACATGGTATATGGCATGTTGTAGCTTCTGTATGCAGGTGTAGAAACGCTAATATAAATGTATTCGCTGAAGCACAGTTGCTTGTTACACATCATCAGGTTAATTTAGAGGCTCCACTGCTTCATTTACAGAGCATTCCAAAAAGACAGATCAAATGCTTTTTAAAAGTGTACAATTAATGCCTTATTTACATTGCGCACTGTGAAGCTAACAACATAATTTTAATTGAAAATGGTGTCAGTTTTAATGTTAGTCCAAAATCCATGAGCTACTTTTACATGATAATGTGGTCACAGTGGGAACTTCACTGTCTTTATTTTGGAATGCATTTGTTACTATGATGAAAGCATACTGTATTAAATGAAAAGTCTTAATAGATTATCTTTGAACAGACGTAAGTCAACAAATATCATTTTTTTGCAGTTTTAGGCACTGAATAATTTTGAAATACCAAAATGAAGACATCTCATCATGAGTATACCACCTCACAACGAAGTTCCCACACATGTTGAAATTTGTGATTTTTTCATCTATGACGTTGTAACCCTGTCCTGTGGACAGGGGACTTGTAGCTAGGTTGAAAAGATGAAAATCTGTGTATGCAGTTCCATTATATGAAGCTCACAATTATGTAAATGGTTATTGACTTTCTGTATGGGTTTTGTCCTGTCATATATAAATGAAGTTGTTGTTGAAATAATGGGCCAAATTATTTTTTTTAATTACTTTGTTTAAATCCTTATAACTTCTACCCCACAACATGGCTCAAATGAAAGCTGAAGTTCTGTTGAACAAAATGGCATAGAGCTCATAATTTCATCGCAAGGTCAAACGGCTCTCTGACTAATAACTTATTTAAATGGAACCAGGACGTGACATTAAAAGGAAATGGTGCATAAATCTCTTTCCTTGCATTTCATGGAATTTTAGTTCTCATTTCACCATAGTTACGGTTAGTCTGGATATGTATGAGGAACAGGACATGACGAAATTTTACGTATTTTTCACACAGTGCTCCTGAACAAATTTCAAGGTTAAGAAAAATTGACCAAAGATTTCATATATATTTCCATAAACCCCACTCATATGATTATTTTCAAGCAAAAAACTAAAAACATCTGTTGAGAAATTTTGGAAATAATTAAACTTTAAAATTTTTATTTGGTTTATCACATCTTGGTAAGTTACATTTTACATGTCATATCTCCTATGTTTATACAGATCCGAATGCTAAATCTTGTCACGGACCTTTGTCTACAACCCGTTATAACATTTTATACAGTATTTTGATGTAAAACATGACAAGTATTCTTCAAGGGTGCTGCAAACAAGGAACTTGTGCATTTTGTTTATATATGCATTATAGACTTAATTTCTTAACTACTATGTAATTTCGAATTTATTTCTTATTGATATTCATTAACTTAAATGATAGCACAATGGAGGGGATTTACATGGTCTGCATGATTGATGTACTGCCATTGCAATAGCTGTTGCAAGTAGTTTGCCAAGTTTGGAATGACAGCAGGCCACCTGGAAAATTACCTTAGACAACTGTCCAATAGGCCCTTGTTGTTTTGAGAACTGTGATATATTTCCGAAGCATGATTTAAAAGATGCTAAGCTCCTGAAACCTTGAAGTGCATAAACATTGGTGTTGGCATGAAGAACCCAAAACAGTTTTGAGTAAATATGCCCAGCATTTCTGAAAATCATTAGAAGTGACAAAGCAGGTTGGTAACAAGTCCCCTCTTAAGTAATACTGATTTAGTTAATAAGTTTAGTCAGCAACTACTAATTACTATTAACTAATCATAACAGTCTATGACCTATGCGCACTGTCACCACTTCACAGGTTTTTTTTTTTATAACAAATTAACCACTGTAAATAAATTTATCTGTGAGTTTACTTATACTACTCCATGAACTTCATGACTGACTAAAGAGTCTTCAAATTGTATATAAAATATTGCAGTGAAATCTGTTTACATATCCAACATGAGGCCTTACCATTATTTTTATGCCAGTGAAGATGTTTTGCTATTTGTAACGTAATACAGGCATACTTCGCCCCCCCTCTTGCTCAGTCTTACAGCAGTACTAGTTAAGATTTTTACAAAACCTGCAAACTGCTTATACCTTCATGACCATGAACAATACTTTATGAAATACCATGTCTAACAGTTCATTCAAAACCATGTTAAGTCCCATCATGCAGTTCTCTGTGTGAAGTTGAAGAACAAGTAAATGGCCAATCTAAAAAACAATCTAAAAGCCAACGGACAGCAGTTATCAAGGCGATGTAATCACCTCCATTAACCACCATTCAGTTAAAAAAATACCAATAGCAAATAAATTCAAAATTATATCATAGTAAAGACAGAAATTAAAGCCATGATGCATTTAAAACAAAATACACAAGTAATTAGTTTGCAACACCTTGCTAGCCTAACACATATCTATTTGTAATTTTTGAAGCATGCTTGTCATGTTTTACATCACAATAGTATAAAAAAACATTATAATTGGTTGTAAACAAAGGTCCATGACAAGATTTAGCATTCTAATCTTCATTAGCATAGAAGATATGACATGCTATATGTAAATAACCAAGGTGTGATAAACCAAAAAAAATTTATATTTCTCAAAAATTTCCCAACAGATTGTTTTTTAGTTTTTGCCTTAAAATGACCGTATGATAATGCAGTTTTAGGAAATATATGAAATCTTTGGTAAATTTTTTAAACCCTGAAGTTTGTTCAGGAGCACTCATTTACATGCAATATTAAAAATTTCTTACCTGGAAAAGATAGGTTGAAGTGATGGTGTATGGCAAGCACAATGATAAACTGATGCAATCAGCAATGGCCAGTTGTGTCACGAAAATGTTGGTCATATTCCTCATCTTGTTGTTGAGCAGGGTCACCAGAATCACCAAAATATTTCCTGCAAAATAGAATGAACAAAAATGGAGTCATGCATAAACTTCAGAGTTAAGAAAATCTAACAATGTCAACACAGCATTAAAGTGTATGATCTAAACATAATTTAAACACAAATTTTGGTAAGAAATTTTGAGATAGTCGACTTTTTAAGATTTTGGAAATTTTGAGATAGTTGACTTTTTAAGATTAGAGAACTTTGCGATAGCTTGGTTTATGAAAATAAACTAAAGGCTGACTTCTTAAGTCACACCATGTAGCCCTTTGGGACATGGGCTAATTGGGACACCTGCCATATATGGATAATACACAACTTGAGAAATCCAAGGCTGGCCTCAAACTAAAGAAGGGAAACATCTTAATTTTAACAGTGGAAACCATCAAGATCATTTGAAGCGTTCAGCTGTGGTGGATTATTTCATGTTTTTTAAGTCTGAAGTAAATTTGTCAGTCATATTTTTCATACCATAGTGCACAGCATCTGTGCAATATCCATATTTCAAAAGATTTGATTAAGCATGGTAGCAATCTTACACAGCATGGATAAAGGGTTAACAGGGGTTCTTTTAACAAGATGAAACCTGAGAGGCACAGTGAGAGTTACCCTGACCTCAAGGAGGGAGGGTTTGATGCTGCATTGCAGGGAAAGGCTGTCAAGTTTGAGTAAAGTGAAGTGTAAATTCATGTCCTCACATGCATTTAGATTGACACAAAAAAATATAAACCAGGCAATGAGCTTAAGATATGACTTTTATGCTGGCTAAATGAAAACATCTAGAACTTTGTTTATCCAATGCTTATTATGGCAAGTTTCAAATTATGATTGGGATTTGTTAAATCGTTGTTATACCTAATTCTCAACCAATTGTTTTGTAATTGAGAAAATGTTGCGAGAAGAATTTGGTATCATTGTTTTAACACAGTTTATTTGAAAATTTGATCTTTGTAGTAAAAAAAAATTAAGTCTTATTTTTTAAATTCAATCATGTAAACAAAAATTCAAATGTTGCTTTAAAACCCGATAGGATATCACTGAACTTATAAATGTCTTTGTGAGAGTGACAATCTACAAATTGAATCATTTCATTGCAAATACTGTTGTTCTCAATGTTCCAGTGGTCCCCAGGCTGTGTCCCAATGCACCCCATGCCTGGGGACCACTGGGACAATTTAAGATCATAGAATTGCTGTCTCACCAGATTATGAATTTTAATATCCATGTATGAGATGATGTCACTGAGTATATAACGTGCACAATTTCAACAAAATGTCCCAAATAGACTCCCCTACACGTGTATACTAAATATATGTCAGTCATATTTGTAATTTAGTAGTTAATTACGGTTTTTGTGCTAATGTGGTTTAGCGAACTGTTAGGTATCTCCAGCTAGACATGGTACATGGCATGTTGTAGCTTCTGTATGCTGGTGTAGAAACGCTAATATAAGTGTATTCGCTGAAGCACAGTTGCTTGTTACACATCATAAGGTTAATTTAGAGGCTCCACTGCTTCATTTACAGAGCATTCCAAAAAGACAGATCAAATGCTTTTTAAAAGTGTACAATTAATGCCTTATTTACATTGCGCACTGTGAAGCTAACAACATAATTTTAATTGAAAATGGTGTCAGTTTTAATGTTATTCCAAAATCCATGAGCTACATTTACATGATAATGTGGTCACAGTGGGAACTTCACTGTCTTTATTTTGGAATGCATTTGTTACTATGATGAAAGCATACTGTATTAAATGAAAAGTCTTAATAGATTATCTTTGAACAGACGTAAGTCAACAAATATCTTTTTTTTTGCAGTTTTAGGCACTGAATAATTTTGAAATACCAAAATAAAAACATCTCATCATGAGTATACCACCTCACAACGAAGACTAACTCGCAACAAAAAAAACCAACTGACCACAAAGGCAATTTCTAGGCCTAACTAAACCGGTGGTAAAAATATTGGAAAAACCGCCAGTCAGATCTATTGGGGTTATTACCCTATGTAACATAGAGAAATGTATACACAAAGAAGAGACAATTATTTGAGGTTTTTAAAATTTTACATGCACTGAAGTCGATAAAATTTATCAATAATCTAAATCGTCCATAATTTATTACTTTTTTATGTTCTTGTTAAGGTTTGGAATGTTAAGAGTTCATAAGTCTCACTTTTTTATCCCAAAGTATTATAAATCAGTAATAAACCATTTCCAGGAAAAAAAGGAGATAATATAATATACACACCAATCATTCCAACTACGAAAAACAGCAAAGAAGACAACAAGAACAACAATCCTGATTGATAAGATGTCATGGTCCTGGGATGAGCAGACTGATGGGAAGGTTGTACAGCTGATTAATAAGAGACACCCAGAGACCAGCCAAGCATCTTCTTACCATAAACAAACACCAAAGCAGTCAGCCAATCACATTTTGCCTCAATGTGGAATTTATTATGCAATTACCATGGATGACAGCAAGTCTGGAGTATCTAATATGTAATAGAAAATGTTTTGTAATTTCATCCTTTTTTTTTTGTAGGTCAGACTGACTGATTGTATCAATCTTTAATAACAGCAAGAACATAAAGAGAAGTCAGCCAAGAGGTGAACAAAAAACAATGTGGATTCTTGACTGTATATTTATGACCACTCTGAGAAGACTTTTTTATCACACACAAAAGTTTCCAAGTTCTTGCTTGCTCCGCTGATGTGGTTGGGTTGGTGGATTAGGGCTTTATGTCCTGTATTTCTGCACCTATTGGGCTAATTAGGACAGGCGGGAACTAAGGCAATGAGATGAAGAATGAAACAGCCATCCAACTTAGGCTCGACCAGGAATAGAACCCGGGACTTGGTTGGAAGCCCAGCGTGCTACCACTAAGCTTGCTCCGCTGAAAAAAAATTTGTATAGGTAAATGCATAATGGAGTGACTTTGAATCAGTTTATTATTATACCATAAGTCTACACAAAATATGCATATTCTGCATTCCAGCTATTTAATTTATACCATAACAATCTTCAAAGACAAGCACCTGCCAGAGAGGTAAAATTTTATTAAAATAAGCACAAGAAAAATAAGTAGATTACTAGAGGAATAATTAAATCAATACAATTTAAGGACGAACTCTTTACGCGTTTAAAAACCACTCCAAGAAACTCTAATATGTATGAAACATTAAAAATGTACCTGTCAACCTATAATAATATCTTCAAATCCAGTATAAAAGAAGCAAAAGCTGTTTACTATCACACGAAACATTATTAAAATTTAAAAAAGACATAAAGCATACATGGATAACCATAAAGGTCATAATAAATCGCACAAATATAAAAATCAGCTCCCCTAGTTCTTCAAAATTAATGAAATTATTATTTCTGACGCTTGATGAAATTGCTTGAAAGACCAAATTTAGCTGCTAAAATTAACACAAACCATAACCTTGACTTTAAACACTATTTACACTATTTCCCCGTAAATTAAAGATTGGGAAAATAGTTCCAGTTTCTAAAAAGGATGATCCACACCAAAATGAAAATTATCGTCCAATATCAGACTTACCTGCCCTGTCAAAAATATTTGAGATAGCGTCAAAAGCGGCTTTTGGGAAAATCACTCGACAGAATATGCTACAATAGAATACATGGGCAGTTATATCGATAATTTAGAAAATGGAAAATTGCCTCTGAACATGTTCCTGGAACTGTCGAGGGCATTTGATCTGTATCACGAAATTCTCTTGTACAAACTTACAGTCTATGATATTACAGAAACAGCTTTTGAATTATGTAAAACTTTCCTAATAGAAAACAATATGTTGATATCAATGAAAACAGGACTTTGACGCATCCTCGAATATGTTCAGATTTATAATTTATGCGGATGACTCGGCACTCCTGTGTACAATATCAGTTTTAGAATTTAATAATACGGTAAATTTGGAACACAATATTAATAATGAATTACAAAATACTTAAAAGTTAATAAATTATCCGTAAATGTTAATATGATAAAACTCATGTTGTTCCATACATCAAATAAAAGAGTGTCTAGATCACATCTATACATAGAAAATCAACATGTTGAAACTTTTGACTACTTTGGAATTACGTTTTTTTTTTCAAACATACTCATTCAGAAGACATACAGATATTCATTCATTAGCATGATTATGCAACACGAAGGAATGACTTATTTTTTACTCCAAGGGTTAAGTATCAAATCTTAATATGCTCAATTACGTATCTACCACATATCATAAACGAAGCTTCTCCTTCCATCACAAACAATTCAAGGCCTAATTTACTATCTTAAAAAGATTAGTATAGATAGTTATCAGCCATACTGCATATTCAAGGCTGTTATATTTGTAGTCAACATTTACCACCTACTTACACAAATAAAAGTGTACCACTTCCTATATTTTTGTTGTTTTTCATATTAATGGCTTACAGTCTATCACAACCAACCCCCCCCCCCCCCCCCCTTCTTTTGGTGTATCCCATCTTTGTTGGTTTTAAATATATGATTAAAATATGGCTTGAACTTCTTTTTCCCTTCTTAGCCATACATTTTCAATGATTGTTTAGATAAAATAATAAGCTCATGGCAGCAGATATGCCAGCGACACTTGCCAAAATGTCTGTTACTAATACCATGTTATCACTGATATTGTATTATATTATGATATTTGTATGATGCGTATTATTTATGAAATATGGCTGCAAAATAAACAGGCCTGTCTATCTGTCTATCTGTCTAGCTGTCTGTCTGTCTGTCTAGCTGTCTAGCTGTCTAGCTATTTGCCTCTTTGTCTGTATGTCTGGCTGCTAATCCATCTAGGTAGGTCGGTCTGTCTATCTGTCTGTTTGTCTGTCAGTATATCCATCAAGCCATCTAACAACCCATCTATCTACCTACCTACCTACCTACCTACCTAAAGATAGATAGGATTGATAGACAGATAGTTTGGTAGGTAGGTACATATGTATATAGAAAAAATGACTGACTGACTAACTGACTGACAGATAGGTAGAGTGCTATTGGTCTATCAGCATTATTCTCATCAGAGACCCCATGTTTGATTGCAATATTACTCAAGGGAGCAATATAAGAGTTGAACAATAATGGACCTAATTTGGAGCCTTGTAGCACACCATACTTCAGCATATTTTTTAGATGATTCTTTTTCATTAATCACAACTGATTGTGTTCTGTTGGACAAGTAAGAAGTGAACCATTTTAGAGCTGTGCCTTTGATGCCATACGTTTTGCTCAATCGTTTGAGAAGAATGTCATGGTCAATTGTGTCAAAGGCAGCTGATAGGGCGAGCATGATGAGTATGACCACTTCACCTTTGTCTAAACTGGTCATAATGCTGTCGTGGACTTGGAGTAAAAGTGTTTCATTTTTTGTTAAATTTCTTGTATGAGGATTGTTTATCATCATGCAGGTCAGATGTTCAAGATATTGCTTAATAACACATGCTTCTTGAGCTTTGCCAAGAAATGGTAAGTTTGATACTCGCCTGTAGTTCTTGTTGACTAGCTCCAGGTTAGGTTTTTTCAGGAGTGGTCTAATTATAGCATGCTTCAACTGTGTAGGAATTACCGAGAATGAGTGATAGTTAATAATATTAGTCATAATTGGTAGAATGACATTTATGCACTCTTCAGCAAGCCATAGGGGCAGTGGGTCAAGTTGGCAAGATTTAGACATATCACAAATGATCTTTTTGACCTCATTTTCAGTCACTTTCCTGAATAGTTCATACTGATTCCATACGTGTTTTCGGATCGAAAATCGACCAAATATAAGCGAGATATTATATATTATATAATAAGCATATAAATCTATCTGTCTCTCTAAACTACATATCTACATATCTACATATCTATCTATCTATCTATCTATCTATCTACATTTCTATCTATCTAACTATCTACATTAAAGAACAGCGATTAATGTTGGGGGCGTTTTTTACAAGAATATTCTTGTTTTTGCCCAGTATACTCCATTAATTTTCCTCACCTTATCTATTATATAAATTTTATTTGACGAAAATCGGACTATATACAATTCATTATGACAATTGACACTCAGATATGTGTGATGTTCAAAGTGGCTTCTTTTTAATTGTGAATTGAATAGGACATGACATTAACCTCGTAATCCAGGTTAATTTCAATTAACTAATGACAATTAACCATTGTGAAGGACTTCTTTACATTTGGCTAATTGAATTGAATTACTTATGTTATGACAGCTCATGTCTCACAATGTTATCATTGTTTTATTTTTATTTTTTATATATTTTTTTTTATATTTTAAAAGGCTGCTGCTCCCCTAACATTAGTCCGACTTTCGTCAAATGAAGACTGAATTGTTCAGGGAAATGTGTAGAATTTATTAAATAGTGGGGAAAATTAATGGAGTATACTAGGCACAAACAAGAATATTCTTGTTATTAAAGTTAGTAATACCTCATAGAGTATAGATATGTAGATATGTAGATAGACAGATAGTTATAAGATCTTCACCTAATAATACGTTACTATCAATAATTCATTGAATCGTAATCAATAAAAACTGAAAATAAAACAATGATAGAAACTATCTATAGATAGATATACTCTAGTTAGATTAATCATTTTAGATATTTATTTCATTTTATAAATTATTAATATTTCGTTCTTGTTGTTGTTTCTGAAAATAATCCAACTTGAATTAAAATTGATATTGCATGTTCCATCCATGATCAAAAATTTTTTTAGACAATCTCCCTCTTTAATATGCATAATAAACAAGAATCAGTTGAAATTCAGAATTTCAATTAATGCTTATGATCAATGATGAGAAAGCATGATTTACCCCATTCTTTGTATCATTCAAAATGCTAATAGCAATTGACATAACGGTCACGGCAGATTGCTATTACATATATAGGTTAATTGACTTTAACAAAACCCAAGGAAAAGTCCTTCCCATTGGCCAGTTGGCAGAATGAGTAGAAATGAATTGCAATAAAGCTCATGCAAACATTGTATATATGATGGTCAAAACTATTTGACTGTACACTTTGAAAATGCCAAAGAGAAAAGCATCAGTCCAGCACCCTTTGTACATCCTGCAGTATGGCAGTATAAAATAGATAAGGTGAGGAAAATTAATAAGGTATACTGGGCAAAAACAAGAATATTCTTGTCAAAAATGCTCCCAACATTAATCGCTGTTCTTTAATGTAGATAGTTAGATAGGTAGATAGATAGATATGTAGATATGTAGATATGTAGATAGCTGGATAGATAGTTTAGAGAGACAGATAGATTTATATGCTTATTATATAATATAGAATATCTCGCTTAATATTCGGTCTATTTTCGATCCGAAAACACATATAGAATTAGTTTGAATTACACTACAATTCAGTCTTATTTGATGAAAATCGGACTAATATTAGAGGAGCAGCAGCCTTTTAAAGAAGCACTCCGCTCTGCCTGCATTGATACAGTCCGGGCGCGGACGCTTGAGGGAGCACCAGTGTTTGCCGCCTACCTGCCTTCTCAGAAGAATATCTCGCTTAATATTTGGTCTACAATTCAGTCTTTATTTGACGAAAATCGACTAATATTAGGGGAGCAGCAGCCTTTTAAAGTATATACAACCCCCTCCCTGCCTACGCTGATGCTGACGCTTGTAGCAGTCTGCGAGTTACTCCTACAACTCGGCGGATTACTCCTGGAAACCGTTGAGTTACTCCTACTACCCGTCAGCTTACTCCTAGTAAACCGCCGGCTTTACTACGGGTAAAATTAGGGACGGATAACTCGCCGACTTCCACGGGTAATCCGCCGGCTTCCACGGGTAATCCGCCGACTTTTTGGACACCCGGGAGTTTGCCACGGGCTCTTGGTATCTTGTCAGTTCCTTGGTGGTATTCTGTTAATTACAATGCTTGACATTTGTTGGTACCATGACTAATCTACATGGCTGACCTCATTAACGTTTTGCAGTAAACACTGGTTTTTCTCCATTTTCTGTTGCTATGATAGCAGTTTTACAAATATTTTCATAAATTTTATTAATTTAGTTTGATATCTTCGACTGTCAAGCTTTTATAACACAGCAAAATAATATACTTTTGGTATCTCAAGACACCTTAGGAGAAATCCTCTCAGAAAAGAAGCATCACTGGTAGTTCCTTCATTTTTGTGTGTTGCTATGGAAACACCTTTTTAAATTGTCACATTTTCAGAGAAAGCCTCAGTAATATGGTAATAACACTTTATAAGATATATTGAACATAGGTAGGTGATATTTAATAATTCGCATTGAAAAACCTCACTGATTAAAGAAATATACTTTTTGCAGTCACTGGTCGCCATGGAATGTGTATCTGACCCCTGTTTCCTTATATGGGTAAATTTGCAATTAGATGGATATAAGCAGGGTCATTCCATATGAAATCAACCAATTTTTCAGGAATTTCCCAGGTCACCCTCTCAGAATTTTCTGATATATAGGGCGCGGAAGTAGGTCAATCACTACGCACGTTAAATTTTTTAATTTTGTCCGATACAACTTTGCATCGTCTTATTTGGTACAGGGACTTGATGTATTTTTATCTTATGATTAATATAAACCTCTCTATATCTGAAAGATGACATTTTTTTGCGAAAAATCATAAACATGCTCGCTAAAAATATTATGTACAACAATTCTATCAGAGGTACGCACATGTAAAAATATATTCTGTAAACAAAAAGGTTAAAACAATATTGCAACCAAAGTTCATGCCTTTATCTAGCTTAGTATTGAAGCAGTGGCTGCTCAAATATAGTATCGTTTTTTTATATTTCTTATTTTCGGCCATTTTTAGAGCCATATTGTGACAAAACAGTTGAGGATAGAAATAATTAGACTCAATTCATAGGTTCTATGGGAAAAGTTGGTGCTAGAAACTCAATTTCAAACTTCTACATGCAATAGAAGTGAAGTAATGAGTGTGCAAAGTTGAACGAAAATGCATTTGCGAAAAAAAGTAAAAATTTTATCAAATTTCAAAGGGCTGTATTTCAAAAACAGTTGCAGATATGGACCTAAAATTTGAGATTTGCCCAGACAATTTTGAGAGGGTGACCTGGAAGCCTCTGGTTGATTTCATATGGAATGACCCAGGCTCAGTCTGTAAAAGAGGGAAAAACAGCAAATTGCTAGTTGTGAAGGTTGACACCCATTTTACCTTGCACGGATATCTTCTTATTTTGACTTTGTTACCCTAGCAACCATAAAATCACAATAAGAAAACCTGAAAGGTAGAAATGTTACATTATTCATATCTCTGGACCTATGACTGGTACAATCATAAATTGCTTATTGAACACCATGTTTTCAGGGTCAAGGAGTTCATTTCTGATAATCTAAAATGGCTAATTTACATATATTTCATTGTATTGCTAATCTAGATAGGTCAATTTGCATAATATTTCCTTATATGGCTACTGCAATGGGCAGTCCAGGTGCCGAAGCATTTATAATTTTCTTGTTATTCTCATCAATGTTTTAAACTGTTTCTAACAAATTACTGAACTTGAATAATAAATTAAGTAAATAAATAAACTTGCAAGGACTGGATACCATGGTAACAAAACCACCAATAGTCCTGATATAGATCCATGCCAGCATATAGGTGCCCTGATTCTATTCATATGGTTTGATTGTTGCCCCAAACATATATTGATATGAGGATGTATGCTCCTATGATAAGTTAATTTAAAACCTGGTATCCATGGCAACTAAATTGAAAACAAATATGGACAAAATATTCACAGTTCTGTCACTATTTTTGTCTGCAGCTATCCACTTAAAGCAATTACTGGGCTTGTAACATAGGCAACATGGCAGTGGTTCTCTGAATTGCACACAAGGTTGGCATAGTTGCCTAGGTAACACATATTTCAGTCTATTTATAGTAACCATTGCGAATCCGTAACACAAGTCCAGCAAGGGTGATATTCAAGAAGTTACTACATCAGCAAGTTGCACATATCAGTATATTTGCAAGAAAGTAAACTTTCTAGAACCGGCCATGAAAATTGTCAGTTACTGATGTTACCAATGGCAACTGTTTCCATGGCAACCAATTAATGAAATTATGAGTAAATTATCTGTCCATTTATATTATATTGTGTCCCTCTGAATGCCAGCAAGTACTAACAAGGCATCAAATTTTGAAGTTCCAAAGATTACTGTACTTGTTGTTAATCAGTCATTGCACTGGTTGCCATGGAAACATAAAATCATAACAAAATTGGATGCAATAGTTTCACCTTTCTTTTGTTGATATGTAAAAAGTTGAGAAAATCTAAAAATTTACCCTGATTATTCAGGAAGCCAAATTTATGATCTTTCCAATGACACCTTATTTGTTGACTTTTGCAGTATATCTTGATATGAAAAATGATCTCCAAGGTAAACCACCCTCCCATAATTTCCCAGCAAAATGCCATGTTTTAAAGATTCTTGTGTGATATCGTTAACCATAAAATGTAATAGACTGATTTCAGGAACAGAAATGTTTATAGGGTGGGTTAAACATCCCTGTAGTTGGCACTTTTGCATTTACAAATAGGCAGGTTTCCATAAAAACAGCCAGTTTTAAAATATCTTTAAAAAATCATGTTTTTTTGGAAAGGTGCTTGTATTTAATACAAAAAATATCAAGGGCATGTTGCTGTTATGGAGCCTTACCGAAGCATGGTACAACAGATGTTCCAGCAGTTCTGTGATGTCGTACATTACTGCTTGAATCTGGTTGTCACGGCTACAGTTTTGCTTACGTACATAACCACAGGTTTTACTCAATGTTGACAAGTGATATAAAAGAGCATTTTGACATTATTTTACTGTGTAATTTTAGTAAAGCATTATTAAAGTAGTCTAATGACATCACACAGGGAACATATTATAGAGGTATCGTAGATTCATGCAAATTAGGGCATAAGCATATTGCCAAATAAGGAAATATTTGTTTATCATTACAGTACACTGTACTTTATTAACCAACTTAGGTATTTCTATGGACTCGAATTAATTGCTTGAAAAAAACAATGACTTACACCTCTGCATCACACTTTTCAATTTTTGGTTGCCAGAAATATGGGAGGCTGGGTTTACCTTGTAGTCCATTTTTCAAATATAAATATAGGCCTACTGCAAAAGTAAAAAAAATATGGAAACAATTGTCATTGGTAACATCTCAGTAAATGACACTTTTCATGGTTAGTTCCAGAAAGTTTACATTCATGCAAATATACTGATATGTGCAAACTTGCTGATGTGGTAACTTCTTCAATAACACCCTTCGTGGCATTCTGCGGCTCCACTTGTTACAGATCCACAAGGGTAACTATAAATTTAATAGACTGAAATATGTGTTACTTTGGCAACTATGCCAACCTTGTGTATAATTCCTGTCATGTATTCAAATATTACCAAATATTACCAAACACTTTCTATGTTACAAGCCCAGTAACTGTTTTATGAGCCGACAAAAATAGTGACAGAACTGAATATCCTGTCTGTATTTGTTTTCAATTTGGTTACCATGGATACCAGTTTTAAAATTAACTTATCATAGGAGCATACATCCTCATATCAATATATGTTTGGGGCAACAATCATGCCATATGAATAGAATCAAGGCACCCATGTAATGAGGCTTTATGATGAAATCGTAAACAGGGTGTGGCATAAAAACTTGCACCAGCAGATACTGCTACCTCTTTTGTTATTGCTTCAATTAGCAATCATACACACAAAAGTAATAAAAGTCTTAAATTATCTTTATAAATATATTTTCTTGTTTCCTCAATAATAATAGATAATATGGATCTAAATAGTTTATTCAGGACTCGAAGGAATTACATCGTGATCATTAGGATCAAAGCTCCAACATGGCTCATATATTGCTGAACACAATTCAAAGATGAACTCAAACTGATCATTACATGTTATATAGAAACATAAATAGACTATTGATCTAATAGCATATTAAATGATAGTCCAAAAATAGCCAAAATAGCCAAAAGTCAAACTGGTACAGATAATAAGACAATTAATATATATCTTACATCATTTTACAGAGATAATGTACTACTTGACTGTATGTGTCAGGATGATTTGTATTAAGAACACATACAAGAGTGATTACATTATTATACATTGATATACATTTGCCTAATTCCAAGACAAGAAAATGAACAATAAGAAACTGAACATACCTGGATAACAAAAGTGACAAAAGTGTCAAAGCTCCAACATGGCTCATATATTGCTGAACACAATTCAAGGATGAACTCAAACTGATGGAGTCATTTGCTTCCAGGGTTTATATACTGAGAGCTGCTGGTCATTCCTGGAAATCTTCCCACTCCCTTACTCCCAAATTAAGAGACTTGGGAGGAAATCAGACATTTCCTCCACGGACCAACAGCATCTTCAGCAGCATCTTTACTTGGAACTATACTAGGTCCCTTTTACTAGGAACCAGCCACAGAAATAAGTGCAACTAACAATTAAGTGCAAACTAACAAAAAATTGTTACAAACACAGCTGAGTAATGAATATATGTAATATATTACACTAATACATTTATATTACTATATATTAAACTCCATTAAGTAAATACACCAGGGCAACATCATAGCACATGCACATCTATCACACCTTCGGGTAATTTTCACCTCGGCTTTTGCAATACAAGCATTAGATTATGTCACTGATCATACAGTGTGTTACAGACACCTTTCTTGACCTTTGCCACCAAAAATGGGGCAAGTAGATTAATTTTTAATAAGAAGGTAGAGCATTTATACATTTGAGGCGGAAAGTGCCATTTTTGATTTCGGTCAATTTTCTGTCTTTTCTGTTAACTGGCCAATCCTCCTGAAAATCATGTGATTATTGCCAGATTAGTTGCACATTCAAAAAGTCCCTCTGGAATGCCATTATATTTCTCCATTTTAATTTCATGACCTTACTATATCAAAACTGGAACCAACCTTCTTATCATCTAATACCATGATATATATACATGCATATAAAAAAACATTAAAGGAGGATTCTGTGCAAATATGTGGCTTCAGAGGTGTAGTAACTAGGAAATCTCTAATTTGTAAACTTTCTGCATCAAGAGACACCATGCAAGCAGACAGAAATTTGACTTCTGTGATGTGTGTCACTCAGAACAAGCCCTGCAGCATGAACCCTCTCAATAATTCAGATACTGATATTATCTGACATTATAAGATCAAAATTATCACAATGACCAATTGCTTTCATCCCTGACTAAATGTGGGAAAACTTTAAAAGACTTCAGAAGCATTAGAGTTACCTAGAGCTATCCCGAAAGAGGAGATGCCTGGCGCAAGTTTTTAGGCCGCACCCTGTATGCTGGCATGGATCTATATCAGGACTATTGGTGGTTTTGTTACCATGGTAACCAGTCCATGCAAGTTTATTTATTTACTTATTATTCAAGTTCAGTAATTTGTTGGAAACAGTTTAAAACATTGATGAGAATAAAAAGAAAAATATAAATGTTTCGGCACCTGGACTGCCCATTGCAGAAGCCATATAAGGAAATATTATGCAAATTGACCTATCTAGATTAGCAATACAATAAAATAAAAAGATATCCGTGCAAGGTAAAATGGGTGTCAGCCTTCACAAAAGCCTGTATAACTAGCAATTTGCTGTTTTTCCCTCTTTTACAGACTGCTTATATCCATCTAATTGCAAATTTACCCATATAAGGAAACAGGGGTCAGATACACATTTCCATGGCAACCAGAGACTGCAAAAAGTATATTTTTTTAATCAGTGAGGTTTTTACATGCAAATTATTAAATATCACCTACCCATGTTCAATATATCTTATAAAATGTTTATTCCCATGTTACTGAGGCTTTCTCTGAAAATGTGACAATTTAAAAAGGTGTTTCCATAGCAACACACAAAAATGAAGGAACTACCAGTGATGCTTCTTTTCTGAGAGGATCTCCTAAGGTGTCTTGAGATACCAAAAGTATATTATTTTGCTGTGTTATAAAAGCTTGACAGTCGAAGATAATATGTTAATGCCAAAGCATGATGCCGAAGGCCACTATGTCGCTGATTGCAATGCATATACATAAAATATATAATTATATTTGATATCAATGCATTAAAAGCAAATTTATAGGATTAAATGAAAGGCAGAACGTCATAGAATTCATTTCTGAAGAGAAACGGTATCCATTTGCTCTCGAAACTGCAAAATTTGCCGTAGGTACCATTTGACAGCTGACCTTATGAAAGCGAACGTTCGCTGACCATGACGACCGGAGCGCATAACTTCATGAAAAGTTGATCAAATTTCTCAAAGGATACATTAAATAAAAGCCAGAAAGTCATAGAAAACTTTCTAAACAAATACAGTATCCAGTCCCTGTGAAAACGGCAAAATTCGCCGCGTTATGCGGCAATTTGCACAGCCATTTCGTTCTGTTGTAGCAGTGACCTACATAGCAGTGTAGACACTGCGCATGCGCTTATATATTCAGTAAGGAAGAGGCCCCCGGCGGGTTTTCAAAATTGAACGACCAATAAAAGGTATAAGACACTGCAAGAATTTCCCGCCTGGGGCCTCTCGCCCGAACATGCACGAAGCTGTACATCGCACTTCGGTCATTTCCGTCGGAGTTCGCCATCTTGTGACCGGAAACAGCCGAGGGACTTGCGGAGGCAACAAACAACGATTTAAAGAAATGTATGGAACACTGTGTGCCAATAATAACTAGTACCTAGATAAATAGTGTCATAAAAAACACATGTTACCAAATCTCGTAACCAACGTTAGGAAAACTTTGTTTGTACAAAATTGTGCTTGGGTGAGATTTTAATTCCAGAAAAGGCTCAGTCAAAATTATCGTGCTGGTGCTGCCACCTGTCGCTGGTTTCATAGTGAGTGCTGCCACCTAGCTCCTACAACCTTGAACATACAGCCTGCCTCTGGCATTCCGCTATCAAACTAAATTAATAAAATTTATGAAAATATTTGTAAAACTGCTACCATAGCAACAGAGAATGGAGAAAAACCAGTGTTTACTGCAAAACTTTAATGAGGTCAGCCATGCAGATTAGTCATGGTACCAACAAATGTCAAGCATTGTAATTAACAGAATACCACCAAAAATAATTTTTGTTAATTTGTTCAATACAAAAACATACTTGTTGCCATGGATACCAGTAAAACATCTCCGGTCCAAAGAACTGACAAAACAAGTACCGATTACAAAAAAAAAAACAGAAAATTTCCAATTCAATGATACAAAATTTGAGGAGGTGTGGATCGGTGCAAACAGAAATCCCAATTGAGGGGCTGGCCCCCTGACCATGCTGACTATTATGATTATAAGTCAATTCATTACACACAAAATCGACATACCAAGTCGTCGACACTGGACCCTAAATTGGACGTTTTATACTCGTCATTGCAAGCTCTCTGTTTAATTTACCACATGGATAAGTCTGTGACTTAAAAATTATAATATGAGTGAAACTCACTTTCTGTAGACGAGTGGCTACACAGCTAGTGGACAAGCCAACCGAACTGGATTAAAATTGATTTCACCTATTATCATTGTTTTCATCGCATCGTTGGCCAATCATAGCGCCTGTTACTTTGATTTCACCTATTATCGCTGTTTTTTATTCGCATCATTGGCCAATCACAGCACCTGTTACACTCACTTTAGTTATTCAGAATGAGACTACGTCATCACGTCATAACAACGTCATCGGTTCAACAGTTGCGATGTCCATAATTTCGTAACTAGTACACATCCAGCTGTAAGGTAGCTAATGACTTGACTAGACGCCATGTTGTTGTAACTCCCTTTATTCACACTAGGTGGCTATGTAGTACATGTAGGTATCGGTAACAGTATGCTAAACATTACATTCTCCCCTTCTTTCGAATAACCACGGGGTGGTTTAAAAGGTTTAAAATGACCTTTAACAAAGTCTCTGTACGTGAGATACCATAAACAGTTATTATTTAAGGAATAAATGAATCAATGAGATTCATGTGGATAGTCTTTTAACTGACATTACCAAATCTCTTAATAATGCTCAAGGAAAATTATGATTACTGTAAAATAAAATCATTCAAATGACTTGGCATTCTTCTATTTCTTACAGGAAGTTTCCTCAGGGGAATTTGAACTAGGTTCTCAGTGTTTTCCTGGTTCCCTCCCACATCCTCAGGGCACTCTAGAGGAATTTCTTCCAGGTCAGTCTGTAGAGGTTCCACATATTGCTCGCTACATCTGCTGGAGATTTTCTTGAAATGTGAGGAGTTCCTTGTAACCCTCCTATGGCTGTCCTCTGCAGTCACCATGGAGCCATTCCTGGCAGTGGCTTTTAGCAGTGTGGGATTGAATGGTGTGCTGAGTTTGTCACGTTTCTCCTGTTTCACCATCACTGTATCTCCAACTGCTAAATCACACTTCTTGACATTCCTCCTGTCATCTGCCATCTCCTTCATGTAGTTTTTTAGGCGTTCATCTCTTCACCTCGCCAATTGAACTTGGTCTTCAAACCTAAAGGTCTTCTTCTTCTTCACTATGACTGAAACTTCTGTTCTCAGTTTCCTTCCATTCAGCAATTCACATGATGAAAGACCAGTTGTGCTGTGTGGGGTAGCTCTGTAATGACGTAGAAATGTTGAGACTTCCTGTCTCCAACTGACTTCCTCCACTTTCACAGCTCTAACTGCTTTGTTGAGAGTTCTCATGAATCTCTCCGCTTCCCCGTTCGCTTCAGGCCATCTTGGGGTTATCTTCCTATGATGGAAACCAATATATCTGGCCCATGCAGCAAACTGTTCTCCATTGAATGGAGGGCCGTTATCCATTTTGACCATTTCGGGTATGCCTTGTCTAGCAAATATGGCATCAAGCTTAGGAAGTGTAGCTTGAGTTGATGTAGAATGAAGAATTTCAACTTCTGGGAATCGGCTGTAATCATCAATTACTGCCAGCATGTATTCTCCTCCAGGGAACGGACCTATAAAATCCACTGAGACTTCTTTCCACGACCATCCGGCATTTTCGACATTCTGACTGGCTCTCGCTAGCTGCCAGGTGTGCATGCTTGGCACGCAAGGCAATTCCATACCTTTCCTTCTACCACTTGGTCGATTCCGGGAAACCACACAGTTTCTCTGATGAGGGTTTTAGTTTTCACTATCCCTTGATGGCTAATGTGAGCCAAATCAACCGCGCGATGTCACAAAGCTTCTGGCAAAATCAATCTTTCGCCTCTTAGTAATAGTCCATCGGAGATGCATAATTTGTCTCTAATACGCCTGAATGACTCATATTCACTGTGAAGTCCATAGTCGAGATCATTCCAATTCTGTGTTGTGACACATTTCATAATTCTCTGAAGCATCTCATCCTTCCCAGTTTCTTCTTCCAACTCTTCCTTCGAGATACTTCCGCTTTCCTGTATAGCACAGTAGTCAATCACGTTTATGCAAATTTGCTCTGTTTGCCTATCCAACCAGGTCTTCGACGGAGCCTTCGAGCCTTTCTGTGGGTGCCTTGATAAGTAATCGGCTGGATTACTTTTCCCAGGAGCATATTTCAGCTTCACTTTGTACGGCTGTAACCTAAGGCACAGGCGATGTAGGCGAGCAGTTGGTTTTGACATGGGTTTATTCATGATTCCCAGTAGCGGCTGATGGTCTGTGACCACTGTGAACTCAGCACCCAAGAGATAATGGTCAAAATGTTCACACACCCAAACTACTCCTAACGCCTCTCTCTCCGTCTGGCTGTATCTCGTTTCTGTGTCTGCCAGCTTCCGGCTTGCATATTCCACAATGTTGAGTTCTCCATTTTCTCCTTTCTGCGTCAGCACAGCTCCTAATCCAACAGGGCTCGCATCAACTATCAGCTCTGTGGCACGCTTCACATCAAAGTATCGGATCATTTTCCAGTTGGCCATACTCTGCTTCAGACTTTCAAACGACTCCTCCTCCGCTTCCTCCCATTTCCATTTTACATCCTGCCTCGTCAACACTCTCACCGGGTTGATGATGGTGCTGTAATTCGGGATAAATCTTGCTAGAAACTGAGCCATTCCCAGCAGACTCCTAACCTCTTCAGGGTTTTTCAGGGGTGTAGCGTTCAATATTGCGTCCACTTTCTCCTTGCTCGGCGCAATTCCATCCTTTGTGAAACGATGTCCAAAGAATGTCACTTCCTGTTTCCAGAATTCACATTTCGCTTTGTTAGCTGTGACATTGTACTCTTTCAGTCTGGCCAGTACTTTTTCGATAGTTTGCAAGTGCTCTTCTACTGTACGAGAGAAGATTATTATATCATCTGACATAATTTTCACACCAGGTATGTCACGAAGCATATCAGCAATTTCCTTCTGGAAGATTTCCGCAGCTGAATTTATTCTGAAACAAAGGCGTTTGTAATGGTACAATCCTTCGTGTGTGGCAAATGTCGTAATGTAATGACTCTCTTCAGCGAGCTCCAGCTGATGGTATCCTTTGTTGAGGTCGATTTTCGAGAAGTATTGTGAGCCATTTAGATCCACTATTAGCTCCTCCAATGTCTTCATCGGATACCTTTCTCTTTCAATAGCTGTATTTATCGCTCGGCTGTCGATGCATATTCTGATCTCGTTGTTGGGTTTGTGTACCAACACTAGCGGGCTCACCCATGGCGTAGCTCCTGTTGCATCCTCGATAATATCTAAGGCTTTCAGTCTCTCGATTTCCATCTCTACTTTGTCTCGTAGATGAAATGGCACACGTCTTGCCTTCTGTGCAATGGGCTTTACCGCTTCATCGATGCTTAACTTGATGTGTCGGTCTTTCATTTTTCCAATGCCTTCGAAAATCTCATGGTGATCGGCAAATATGTCGCCCTTCTTTTCTTCTACTTTGCAAGCGAATTGGACTAAACCAAGCTTCTCTGAGGTTTCGCAACTTAGCAGATTCGCAGCTCTACCTTTCATCACGTGTATTTTGGTGAGTGTCTGCCTCTTGGTCGCTGGAGCCTGGACCATGCACATGAACACATGAAAGTGCCTTTCATGGGTATTTCGGTTCTCTCCCCCTCAGGCCCATAACCCACAGTACTTCTTTGTTATGCATTCAAGCTCCAGTGTTTCCTGTAGTTTCTCATAAGTGCTTTCACTTATAACATTTATTTCGGAGCCTGAGTCTATCATGATTTGTGTCTCATGGTGGAGGATGCGTACCGTAGTCCATCGAACTTTGGCCTCCTTGACACTGAAGATTACCGAGGGCACCACAACGTATTCATCTCCACTGTCGCTATTACATCTATTACGTACAGTGTTGACACCAGTTGGATCTTTTGTCCGGGCACATTTTTGTGGCATGTCTTTTCCTGGAGCATCGTGTGCATTTTTGTTCCAGTGCGGGGCAACTTCCTTCATGAGGGTATGAATCGCCACATCTGTAACAGGTTTTTTCCTTTCCTGGCGGGTTTAGATCTTGAGCTTGAGTGACATCTACCTCCTTGAGAATTTGAGTGAGATCTACCTCCTTGAGAATTTGAGTGAGATCTACCTCCTTGAGAATTTGAGTGAGATCTACCACCTTGAGAATTTGAGTGAGATCTACCTCCTTGTGCCGTCTCCTTTTTTTGTTCTCTGCCTCTCTTTGGTCCTATTTTGTTAATCGTTCTGGAGCAATCTGATTCCATCTCCTACAGCTGGAATTCCGCTCTCTCTGCTGCTCGAGCCACATTCATGAAATTCTTTAGACTCAAATCATGCCGTATGGCTTTGTGTTTAACTTGTTCGTTCTGACAGTTGTTAACCAGATGCGCCAGCGTGACGAGTTCAATTATTTGATTTTTGTCCAGCTTATCCATCTCAATCGCAGTTACTTTCTCCTTCACTCGAATTACAAAATTGTCAATCGATTCTCCTGCTCGTTGGCGTATGTGATGGAGCGTATTTATACCATAAATTCGATTTAGTTTTGGCTTGAAATGGTTATTTAAAGCTGTCCGCAGGACAACAATTTTCATCATTGATGTCTCCAATATCATCCAATCCTTTAATGACCTTTCTCGTCTGCGCTCCGATATAATACATTAACATGTTACGCTGGTCCTTCTCATCTGTGACCTTCATAGCACCAATCATGGCCTCGAAACCTTCAGCCATTCCTCCCATTTGATGGAGATCTCTGGATCTTCGGTAACAACAAGTTCTATGAAGGTCGGCAAGTTATTTGGTGGTTGCGCCATGATCACACCACTGTAATAATTTAATAAGTCAAAACACAGTTCATGTTTAAATCAAACACGCTTGAGTAAAGTTCACATTTCTTGTACTTGGTCTTGGATTCTTCTTGATCACCACAGTCGACTGTTTATAGACATAGTCAGCTTCACATTTATCCACTGCTGATCATCCGTATGACGCCACTCAATCAACGCATATAACCAGGCAGCATTCAATTTCGTTTCATTCTTCAATAACACCACACCAGTGCGCCTGTTTATCACCCATTATCACCTCTTTCAGTCATCTAGGGTCTTCGTTTTGGGTCAACAGTGTTCATCAGACAATCGCACACACCATAAGTTATGAGTTGAGTTACGAGTTATCTCAGGTGATAGTCCAACCGAATTTAATCATATTGGCGGATTGGGGTTATATCAATCAGTTTCAGCTCCCGTTTCGACACACTGACACGTGGTTCAACAGTTCACAGCTTCGAGCACCGATTTCGCCCCTTCTTCGAGTCTGACAGTCACCTTAACTTTGTCCAATGGTCCTTAGACATTTCGGTTCGCCTTCCACCCTAGCTTCAGAATATTCGTGTTTGCTTGGGATTGCCGGTAGTTTACATCCTCGTCGCCAATGTAAGGTAGCTAATGACTTGACTAGACGCCATGTTGTTGTAACTCCCTTTATTCACACTAGGTGGCTATGTAGTACATGTAGGTATCGGTAACAGTATGCTAAACATTACACCAGCTTCAAACTTGGAGAAAATTTTCTGACTGTAACAATGTTAACGGGGAGCCCAGAATATTTGAATATTCTTGAATCGATGAAGTTCACGCTAGCCACGCCACTGTTTGATGACGTTTTTTCACACCAGGGGGCAATTGTAAGCAGCTCCCCTGGCGGCTGAGAAACGCATTACAATTCTCTGACTTCATTTGCCTCTAAAAATGTTATTTATTGTCCGATTTTGAAAATTTAAAAACCTACATGAAGTCTAATTAAGAACGAGATTGCCCTACTGCACTGTCTGTCAAATTTGCAATTTGCTAAGACAGAGATGCCAAGTTCATAAGTGGTGAATGTGTGAGTTTTGGCTTTCCAAACAGTTTACATTAAAATGTTAAAGATTTATTCTGGTCATCATTGCGTGAGTTGCATTATAATCTGAAGAAAATAGTGAGGTGTGAGACAGCAACCAAATGCGTGAGACTTTGCATGTCTGGCTAAGACCCCCCATCAAATAGTTGAACTTAACCTCCTACATTAATCAGGGCACACTAAATTTTGTGTGAACTAATGATTTTATACATTATTACTAAAAATAAATCATACATTGAGTGAAAATCCTGACTTAATATGTAAAGAAACCCAGTGTGTTTCAATGTTTGAGTTTTGATGGCATGAAAAACGAATTTTAAAATTATTTATTGTGAATTAAGACTAAATTGTTGTGCAAAAGTGGGCATGTGTAATGGTGAAAAATATCATGAGACAAGAAGCAGTATTGGTTTATAGGCCGCAGGAGTGACCCCATAGGGGCCGCCCGTAGGGCTTTTATGTTTAGAGATTGGCCAAAAACAAAATCTACTGACGTAATATTCTCAAATGACCGGATCGGAACTATGTTGTCCTAATTAATGAACGTTAGAAATCATTGCGCAGTCATTCGGCACGAGAAAAATAGGCCAAAACGTCACAACAAACTTGTATTGATGACGTCACAATGCCTTTGGCAGTGCCACAGCGAGGCACCCATTTGCAGGGATGTTATATTGTCAACGGGGATTTTTCCTGTGTATTGAGATGGTCCCAAGGCAAGCTGGCTCACAAACGACGTTGTGTCACAGCGTCATGCCTTACAATAGGAGGGGCCATCTCAAAAGTACAAGTCAGGGCATTTGGCCACATTTGTTGAAAATTTTTGTCTGATGTCTGCCTATTTAATAAGCTCATTGGCCAATCTGTTGAGTGGGAAAGGCCTTGCAGATTTAATTTAATTTGATTGGCTAAAATGTCAATGACTGACAGATTGTGTAACTTTATTTTGTCACAAGTCTACAATGTAACCAAAAAAGTAGAAACAATACACATTGTAACAAAAAATAATGGGCCAGACATAAACAATGTCTGCACATAACTTCTAAAAATGATAGAAAGATGCAGTTTTCAGCTAAAACTGTCACTTTGAAATTACGTTTTGTGTATTTATAACAGTGCATCTTCTTTTTTCAATGTCCCAATGCTACTGAGTCTGAAGCTTACTCAGTTTATATGGCCAGCTGTTAGAGGCAGACATAATGATGAGATGATAAGACTTGGGCGTCCACTAAATTTTATGCATTTAAACCATTGTATAATTGTGTATTATACCAAGAGCTAATAGCCCATATGTAAACAATGTCTTAAAAGTTTATATTAATCCACAATTCAGCAACACATTTAATATAATGTAAGCAACAAGAGCAATGAGCTTGAGTAGTTCCAAACCACATTTTGCGTTACAATTTTCAGTATATCAGATATTGATAACACAATATTGTGTTAAGAACAAATTGGCCCATAAATTGCAGTAATTCTTGAAATTTGGTGTGCTAAATCAAGCCTTTCCCCTACTAAAAGGTGTTTTTTTTTTCTTGTTTTTTTTCACAACCAAATGGCTGAATAATGCATGTAAAATATAAAGGATAAAACTCTGTACATTAAAAATTATACATAATTTCAAGAGGAATTGCAACTAATTTATTGTAGTTCAATGCCTTGAATTTGTCAGTATCGATATCCTAGGTGTCAATTCAAGTGAATTGCAACTATTTAGCAATCAAAGCCTCCAGAACAACCTTTCCAAGAAAGATTGATTTTCAATTAAGTAGATCTACGTGATACCCATATATGCATGAAAATGGCAAAGTACACACAATTTAAATCACACCTGCGGCCTCTCATGCACATTGCATTATCATATTATAATTACTTGAATGAATTAATGTGCTAAATCTTGAGACACAGTAACTTTAAGATGTCATATAGATGTATAGCTTCGCTCACTCCTGGGCGTCCTGGTATTGACAGCTACATATTATTATATTGTGCTATCCTGCCTTTATTTTGGAAATAAAAATGTACCTTTGCAATGTTACTTATATAGTAGCTTATAGTCAAACTTACAAGTATAGCACTACTGGCATCTCTGTATAAACGTAGAAGATTCCCTTATTAAACAGGAGGTGGCGACACTTGCAAGGGCTCTCAAATAAACGTGTGAGGGAGCTGGTATCAGGAAGTTACTGCCAAACATGGCGCTGATTGCATTTCCTGTTTCATGTTCGCCGTAATAATGTTGCTGTTCTCGTGACACAGACGCTGGAATTTCCTGGTATATACTCGCACTTTTCTTTGAAGGTAAATTTTACGAATGATGAGTTACTTTGTGGGCGCTGAGGCTTAGTTCATCTGATTCGGACCGTGCTCTAAGCTCTGATCACAGAGGAACTAGTATTGAAAGATTTTGTGACAGAATATTAAGCCGCCCCCGGGTGAAACCACTTCCTACATTTCGATCGAGTGCTTTTCCAAAAATCCGAATTGATGCACATCAACAATGCATTGCTTGCGGTGCCCTGTATGTTCACACTACCAATTGTAATTTAGCCAAGTCAGCTCAGTGTGAGAGGACCGCTGTTGGAACTGCCATGGCATGTGAATTGTTAGGTCGATTGATTGCTGCTACCAATATCCAAATTACAAGAAGTGGATATTTGAGATATGGCGATTTTTGACTACTATGTATAATGTAGTCACCGGAAAAATCAAGCAAAGGCCCTGATGGGGGCGTGACCATATTTTGACAATGCATGCACCATGGTACGGGATGTGCAAAACGAAGGGCTTTCTTATTTAGATGCCACAGACTAATTTGACTATTTTAATGCCTACCGGATGAGCAAATTTGTGTAAAAGGGCATTCTATAAGTGGGGTAATAGGATATGCTGATGATGTGATTCCCCTGTGCTACACAAGGGTCAAGGGATAAGAGCGATTGAAGTGTGAAAAATATGCAAATCAATTTATGATTAAGTTTAACGGTAGTTAATGTCAAGCCATTGTGTTCGAAGGGTGTGACTGTAATATTGAGCCTAAATTTTGTCAATAGGAAGTTTAATGCATTTGTTGGAGGCTGCAATTGTTTATCTTCTGAGGTCAAAGGTTCCTTGTTTCAGCAATACTGTACAAGTTTATGTGGTGTAATCTTCAGTCAACTGTATCATGCTGATGTCGATAAGCTAAGAGTCACTTGGCATAAAGCTTTGAGGAAGCTTTTTAAATTACCTAACAGAACACATTGTAATCTTTTACCATGTATCACCAGTATATTACCAGTCAATGTTATAGTAGATATGAGATTCTTCAGGCACATGTCATCTGGACATAAAAATACTAGACATAAAACTAATACAGTCAAATTTCTATTTAGAGTTTATTTATTTTCACCAATCTCTGCAAATACAATTTTACAACTTAGTGTTACATACTACAGGAATATCACAAAACTGACTGGTAATAGGTATAAAACCACATGATGTGATTAATTGTAGTCCAAGCTATATGAGCAAACTTGTAAAAGAAAATTACTACAAAACTGTTTTAGAGAGTGACCAAAGAATTGGTTGTAAAATTATGGAATTACTGTAAATCACATATCAGAGATGCTTGTGTGAAGACTTTCGTCTGAATAATAAGGTAACTGTGATATCATAGAATATTTAGCCACAAGTTGAATATCTGGGGTTTTTGCTAACCCTCTTTTGGGTGCAAATCGTTCTTTAAAATATTTTAATTTTGCTAGCGATCTTATACTTTTACTGTATATATTATATATCAAACAAGGCATACTGTATATATATAAAATAAGGCATATATCAAGATGATGCTGCGTGATAAACAGACCATTTATTTACCGTTATGAACATTTTGAAATGCTTATAACAAGAAATTAACTATATCCATGGGTATGCAATTTGACTACTACAAACTTTTATTTCATTAATAGTCGTATCTGGAAATGCAAGTTAACCACAACGACTTGCAACAAAGGGTTTCCCAATCTTGCGAGCAAATTTTTCTCCACGATAGAAAATGTTTTATTAATAATAATAATATTTATTCTTTTATAATACTGCAGTATCAAGCACTCTGTGCTGCTCAATAGCGCCTTACAAGATAAAAAATAGTGGTAAATAGAAAAATTTGATTAAAATTATAAAGGTATAAAATGTACGGAATATTATAAACTGTTAGAGCGAAAATAATTAAAACTAGACAGTGCCATTTGTCCCTACGTGACAAATACACATGATACAATAGACTTTCCGTGTGGTTTATAAGTTTCATAGATTTTGCCTACATCTATCTTTTCACGGGCATACATACATCATATTGGTTTCATTTTGATAAGCCTAACATAGGACCTACACACATGCATAACTGAAAAGATCATCAGCCTACACTTTCTGAACACCTTCTATAATTATGTAAACATAATGTAACTAATTACATACAATATGTGTTATCATATATGAAGTGACTGAAATTATTCCTTGATGGGGTATGCATACCTTGGTTACAGACTGCAGTGCTATGCCATGGCTGACTGCATTATCAATAAATGAATTATTTAATCGGTTAAGTCCTGCTAAACCTGAGAAAAAAATGGTTTTACCTTCCACGGCTAAAAGTCTGAAATAAATCAGACTTGTTAGTTAGAAAGACCAGAGATCAAACTTCAGAATATATGTTTGTGATCTCTGCACCTTGCATAGGACCTAAGTTCAAAATGCATGAAAATTCCACATGTAGAACACTGACTTTTTGACCTAAAAATCAGGAAAAAATTCCAACCTGTCTAGCTAACTCTTGAACTAATAACTATCCCCAACAAAAATCTTATAAAGATTTAAATTTGAAGATGTTTCTAGTGAAACAAATGCAAAAATTATTGAACAATTAAATTAAAAAACAAGCTCTTGAATTGATGGCATTTCCAATAAACTATAAAATTCATTAATAAACTATGAAAATTCATTAAAGATGAAATGGGTCAGCCCCTGGCTCTAATTATAAATCAATGTCTTACAACAGGTATATTCCCTAATAATTTAAAAATAGCTTAAGTGATTCCAAGTGATTAAAAGTAATGAGGACTACCTATTTAATAATTATAGACCAGTCTCTATTTTACCTAGCATTTCCAAAGTTAGCTCTAAATTTGATGATATATCAAACTGGCTAAAGTTAAATAAATTATCTCAAAATGTAAAGAAAAAAAAGGGCATGTTGTTTTATACGCCACAAGGAAACATTACACCTGGACTCTTAATTAATGATACCGTAATAGAATTTGTGGATGAATTAAGCTTTTTAGGCATAACCATAGCTCTACAGGCATTTGAGCTGGAAAAGTCACATTAATAAAGTTCACTTGAAGGTATTTAAGACAGTTGGATTAATGAATAAACTTCTGCACATTTTACCACAAAATATTCTCTCCACCTTATATTAGTCATTAGCTATGCTATACTTCAATTACGGAATATTAGCCTCGGGAGCCATCAATTGGACAAACTCTAAAAGAAAGCTGTAAAAATTATTGAAAATATTCCAGTACCATGTATAAAAATGAAATTATGAAAATGTCTTTCCTTCTCCAAATTGAAGATCTTTCACAGGTTTCATTGACCTTTGTCACCGAGTCTCAAAATTTCATTCTAAACAACCAGCCAACAGTTCATAAAAATTTCCTTTTCTTTAAATGGTCAATACTATTATTTTACCGTATGTTCACGTCACCATCTCTTTTGAGGAGCCAATTTTTAAACAACAAAAACTTCTTTAAGAACATGGCCTTCTACCTGCATATTTTAGGAACTCAATTTTTCAGAGAGGTAGTGAAAGTACATCAATATAACACTAGATTTGCTAATAACTTTTTAATTCCAGTTATCAGACATGAATTTGCACGAAATTCCATAAAATACAGAATTCCTAAAGTTTACAACAGCTGTCCAAACATAGTAACAGAAAAGATTTATTCACATAGCTTTCTGGGTATCTCAAATTATGTCAAACAATACTTGATAAATTCCTATAGTTCTTCATGCACAGTTCTGGATTGTTATGTTTGTCACAATATGAACTCAACTATCTAGCATGTTTTTTGCATCAATACTATTATTTTACCATATGTTCACGTCACCAACTCTTTTGAGGAGGAGACAGTTATCATTTTAATGACTTGAATTAACCTACTGTAATATATTATATGCAAAATATCAAGGTGACGTTCTGTCTGGGGTGACATGGAGGAGTGGAGGGTCTCCAAATTATTAGTGTTAATTAGGGCTCCTCAAAAGCGACAATTTTTTTGTCAAGTTAGGGCCCATCAACAGCGGTCACGTGTGACAAACGGCCATCACACCATTGTCTTCCAAACATCTTAAGGAACTGAACGGTCCTTTGTTATTGGATAGGTACAGTAACTCCTTCAGACTTAAGTGCAGTTTTAATTCAGTTCACACTTCACTGAACATGTAACATGTGAACGGAAGTTAGGCTAGAGCTCTTTCAACTGATGATCACTGATCTGTCAACTAGGAGGCAGTTGTGAAGTGCAACTATGTATGTAAATTCATTATGCCCTGAGTATCAAAGGAACTGCTTTTTTGCAAAATGTCTTCTGCAGACTTTAGTACAGTTCAAAACTTCAAATTAACAATAAAACAATGGATGTTTTGTGAATATCACATTGTACACAAGCTTTAAAATATTTCATTTACAATCTATATAGGATAGCCTACTGGATTAACCATTGATAATGTATATATATTTTTTAATTCATTCATGTTGATTTATAAGTCATATATTAATGTTTTTATTCGAGTTTATTTTCTATGACTCAAAACTACAATATTATTATGTTGTTAGTTACAAGACATGGTCAGGGCTTTAATTGCTATGGCGTAACTGGCCAGGTAAGCTGAACGAACACATCACAAATTTTGAGGGGGCATGGCAAGTATGCCATGTTAATAAGAGAACCTCGCCTATATCACGGTTGTCATATTGTGTCCCCATGGAACGCGCTATAGGGAGGTCAGACTATATTCACATTTCATGGTTTATCATTTTTGACATCCGAGGACACAAATTGTCTTAAGGGGGGGGGGGGGGGGGGGAATCATTCATGAATGATATGTCCTGTAATGGTAATGGATTGATATAGTAGTATTTTATAGCACTTGACTGTCTTGACAAGTGAGGAAGTCCAAAGATTTTTTGTCAATCTTTATCAACTTCCTCTTTCGTCATGATTTTGATAATTATACCGAAGAGGGAAATTAAAGCTATTTAATTGGAAGTTATATAAGTTATATAGGGATACAATTGAGGCATTTTATATAAACCTTTTTTTTTATCTTGCCTTAGAATTATTGTCACAAGTTATTGCTCAGAAGACAGACTTATGAGGGTCATGGTAATTGTGCCGTTCCTGTCACACATGTACTACAGTAGTACATGTATACAATTCATCTACATACTAGATATTGAACCCATATGTTAATTTTTTATTATCAGTCAAAATTCCAAAATGTTTAAACTTTTTTTGGGGAAGTTGTGTGGTTAAAATGTAACCTTTATATAGAAACGCAATGTATGAATTTTTTATGTGGACTATCTGATGGTAATAATGATGTATTTTGTTTCAGTGGTAACACATTGCCAGCGAGCTGAAAGAAAAAAGCACTATGTCCAACCCCGAGCCTCCTCCCGTAAGTTCTCATTCGATATATATGCAAGTATGATTATATACATTAGTTAATATAATGCTGTACAAGAGTGAAGTCTTTATACTTTCCATCTCTTGAACTGGTCATGTGCAATTGAAACTGTTATTTAAAGGGAGTGTCTGTTGGCATAATCATTATGCACTATATTAAATGCATATGCACATTATATATATAGATTTTATTGACATGTAAAATATCATAAATGATACATATGTCATTCAGTTAAAAGATAACATGAAAGAGACATTAATGTAAGTACAGAAAGCAATACAATTTCAATAATCAAGGTTCCAGCCACCAAGTTAACTTATAATACGTGTTTAAAATCCACATACACAATAGAAAAAAATACAAGCCGCTAATAAAAACATTTCACTCTCAAAGTCCAAAACATGACAAGCACATCATAACTAATAAACTAATAAACTAAATTAATAACTGTGTGGATACAGGAGATGGTTTTCTCTACACATCAGCTTGAAGGAGAAACTTTCCTAAACTAATTAATAACTCAGGTTCCTTGTTTGTCATTATTGCTGTAAACTTAGTTATATCATCTAGAGACAAGAAGTTGTTAATAAATTTAGTTGCATTCAAAAAAAGGTTAACACGGTGTTGCTCATTACCAGGACAGACAATCAAACAGTGAATTTCGTCTTCTACAAAGTTTAACGTACACTTTTCACATATTCTATTTGGAGCAGGAATTATTGGTTTATGGTGTCGACCTGTTTCAATCTTCAGGCTATGTGAACTTGTCCTAAATCTAGCTATTTTAGTTAACACTTTGCGAATTTGTTGCAATTCAAGATAAGGTTCTATTCTACAATCAGTTTTAAATAGTTTATATGTCCTAAGTTTTGGTTGTTGTGAACTGTCATTTGTTGCATTTATAAGTCGCTCATGTTCGGCTTCATAGAGTCTTAGTTTCACTGTGTTAGAGATATTATCAATGTCAAAGTTTCTGAGGTTACTAATATCATATTCAATGTTGCAGTTATTTAATACATGACACACTTTACTGAACCAGTTATTTCCATTTACTGCATTCACATAAATTTCCTTCTGAAAATTTAAACATTTCTTAAGTAAACTGTCATCAGGTGCTCTTTCCAATCTTATCCAGTAATTCACCATTCTAATTTTCTGTCTGACATGCAATGGGAATCTACCTGTTTCACCATAGACTGCTAAAGATGGTGTTTGTTTTCTAACTCCTAATATGTTTTTAAGATATGCAAGTTGCAAATTTTCTAATTCAGGCATAGATTTTTCACTTGTCCATATTTCACTATTGTACTCCAGGATAGGTAAAATATAGGTATCAAACATTCGAAGAGATAGCATGGGATCGATTTTTCCTAATGCTTGTTTTGAATCACCTTGCAGTGCAAAGAGCGCTTTATGAGCTTGTGTTGAGAGGTATTCCGTCATCTTGCTATGTATTCTACGCTTATTAGTAAGCATATGGCCAAGATATTTGAAGCTAACAATTACATTATGTGCAGAATTATACTGCACATGGCTATAGATGATTCCAGGAATCAGCACTATCTGGATACAGTGGACCCTCGTTAATCGAAAATTCATAAACCGAATCTATCGCTATCGGAATGAAATTGCTTGGGGGACGGATCTCCACAATGCAAATTAGACTCATTAAACCGAATCCCGCGGTTTCTGAAACCGATCGGTAGGGTGCATCAAAATACACATATCCAGCAAATTGATCTGTCTGGGTGATAAAACTGTTCACTTCCATGTTTAAACAACCCATGAAAAATATTTTGCAATCCTTGGTGCTTTAGAGGTGCAACAGCATGTGAGCTATTTCAATTGTACTGGGTTTATCAGCTGCATCATTATCATGTAATGCTAAAATGGGTAGCCACAATGCAATACTTGCAACTAATTTTCTCCTGTTTCCATATTAGTTTAACTTTCAATAAACATGTCAACTAGGGGTCTCATTGTTAAAGGTGGGGTAACTGCAGAATTTAATTTTGTGCAGCAATCAGGTAAACAATGAATCTAAAGCCCTACACTAGCTAAACACTGCATTTAATAATAAAAAATTTTTTTTGGCTGTAATCAAAGTAAAGCTTCATAAATTTTACTGCAATAATTACCAGGCAACTCCTAACCTTGCTGAACATTTAGTAAAATAATAATTTATTGAATGGCGAGATGGGGGAGAGAATAACCTGATAATATCTAGAAATTGCATTCAAAATACCTTGTCTGCATTGACAGCAACTAAAGTATTAAGTAATTTTATAGAATTTCCAATCCCAGTTTTTGTGCAAAGATGGTGAAAGTGCTAGCCAAAACAATGCCTAAAGCATACATCTCGTATAGCCGTAGAGTGATGGAAAATCCATGGCCAAGGAATTGTTACGTAATAGGCGTGGCTAGGCGTCGACGTATGACTACATGCTTTGGCATATGCCACGTACGACTCACGGCTATCTGGCAGACATGTCGTGGACTGTACGCTACTGTACGCTACTGTACGCTACTGTACGCTACTGTACGCTACTGTACGCTACTGTACGCCGGAAGAGAGACGGGCCGTGCATGGAAGAACAAAGTATACGATCCACGACTACGACGGAAAACTACGTATGATACGCTGACTACAACGGAAGTCGACGTATAAACGAAGTATCAACCACGGGAACGATGGCAGACGACGGAAGAAGACAGAAGAGTCTACGGTTGCAACGTATCAATGGCAACTACCACATAATTTTACGTGGTTGCGGACATCATTATCCTATATAAAGGGGCCGGTAGTTGTTTGTTGGTGCTCATTCTACCTCTGCCAGCCACACAGTGGACATGACAGGATGTCCACAACACCAATTAGACCTTATACGACTAGCTCAGGCCAGCGTGGAATTGAATCTTCAACTTGCAATTGTATTGGAAGCTGTGGAAGACGAAAACCACAAAAGAGAAGAAAGAAGAAGAAGGAAGAGATTATTAGCCAGCAGGAGGAGGAGAATTGTCCGGAAGAGGTTTTGGGTGAGGCCATGGCTACTCGGAAGACCTCAGGTGGGCCAGTACAAATGCTTGCTGAATGAATTGAGGGATGAGGATCCAATGCATTACACAAACTTCCTCAGAATGGACCCTGCAATGTTTCAGGAGTTTCTTGCTAAAGTTGGTTCTAGGATAGAGAAGACTGACACTTTCTAAAGGAAAGCTTTGGAGCCAGGACTGAAGCTGGCCACTGGTAACAGCTACAAGTCCCTCATGTATGGTTTCAGAGTTGCCTGCAACACCATAAGCAGCATCATCCCAGAAGTCTGTGAAGCCATCATTGCAGAATATGCTGAAGATGTCATCTCCTGTCCTACAACTCCAGACAAGTGGAAAGAAGTTGATCTGTTTGCTTCAAGATGGATGGAAAACGTGGCCATCTAGTGTCCTCCCAAAGGTGGCTCAGTGTACTACAACTACAAGGGATTCCACTTCATTGTACTCATGGTTCTTGAATATGCTGAAGATGTCATCTCCTGTCCTACAACTCCAGACAAGTGGAAAGAAGTTGATCTGTTTGCTTCAAGATGGATGGAAAACGTGGCCATCTAGTGTCCTCCCAAAGGTGGCTCAGTGTACTACAACTACAAGGGATTCCACTCCATTGTACTCATGGTTCTTGAGGATGCTGACTACAATTTCATCTATGTTGATTGTGGAGCCAATGGATCTGGCTCTGACGGAGGAGTTATTGCTGCGACATCCCTGAGGGAAGCTTTAGAAGATGGCACTATCAAATTACCTGTGCAACTTTTCCTGGTGGTGACACACCTGTACCCTACTTCATTGTTGGAGATGATGCCTTCCCCTTGAGAGGTTGGCTCATGAAACTTTTGCCCCTGAGGAACATGACAAGAAAGCAGAGAATCTACAATTACAGGCTTTCATGAGCAAGAAGAGTTGTGGAGAATGCCTTTAGAGTTTTGGCATCAAGGTTCCGGTGTTTGCTGACTGCCATGCCCCAGAATACGAAGACGGTGGCAGCCATAGTCCTAGCCTGCTGCTGTCTCCGCAACCTCATGCGGATTAGGTATCCTGTAGCCCACAACTACATGCTTGACCAGGAGGACCAAGAGACCCATGACTTGATACCTGGATCTTGGAGGGATGGCACACAACTTCCTGATGTAGCAGGAACCCACAGAGTGAACTATGCCACCCAGAATGCCAAGCAGCAACACCTTTTCTTGGTGGATTATGTCAATTCTCCTGTAGGAAGTGTGCCATGGCAGGATGACAAGATCTGAAGATGCTCCAAGTGTGCAAGTCAGCATTGAACCTCAAGCAAGTACCTCTCTACAAGCCTACATTGAACCTCCGGTTTGATGCCATGGCAGAATGACAAGATCTGAAGATGCTCCAAGGGTGCAAGTCAGCATTAAACCTCAAGCAAGTACCTCTCTACAAGCCTACATTGAACCTCCGGTTTGATGCCATGGCAGAATGACAAGATCTGAAGATGCTCCAAGGGTGCAAGTCAGCATTAAACCTCAAGCAAGTACCTCTCTACAAGCCTACATTGAACCTCCGGTTTGATGCCATGGCAGAATGACAAGATCTGAAGATGCTCCAAGGGTGCAAGTCAGCATTAAACCTCAAGCAAGTACCTCTCTACAAGCCTGCATTGCTTATGTTTTGTATGGAGAGCGTCTTCTGTAGCAAAGAATAACTACAAAATTATTTTAGTTAAGAAAACTTAGACCTATTTTAACTTGTGTAGATTGTCTTACCAGCAGAACAGGATGTATTGCTTGCTATCAAATCCTGTATCCTGAAAACAGAAACAATAATCTCTCACTAGCGATAATGACAAATATAAGAATGGAACCTGTTATTCTAATGTGTCTTTCCTTGTTGCAAGCTCTGTCGGTTCTGCATTTATCATTAGTCATGCTTCTTTTAACAACATGATTAAACAATCAAGTCATAAATGTTACAATTGTTTGCCTTTAAGGTTAATTTGTCCAGTCAAAAAATTTTGAAAATTTTTGTTACGATAGTTTCTTACTTTGCATACAAAAACAGTGCAATCCTGGTTCATCATTTAATGTTTTTTTAATATCATCATGCACAATTTTTGCTGCAATTTGGGCAATACACAATGAAAAATATGTCGCAGGATTTGTCAGTTGATATGAAGAATGCCATTTGTTTGTTTAGACTGTAGTAAACGCAGTTCAGAGCTTTTTTAGGAGATACTGTTTTGGTGACAATTTACAATGTACACAGTTGTTCCATTATCATCGATTAGAATCTCTGTGCATACATAGAAATATATAAATGCATTTCCTTATCGGCAACTGTCATCTCATTAGGAGCATGTTTTAGCTGTTGCTGTTAAGAGTCGATAAACCATAGCAGTGTGTCTGATTATGGCAGAAGAATCACGGACTGATAACTTTGTTGCCTACCTACTCAGCTACTGTGGTGATCATGAGATTGGTGGCCTTAGGATTTCACCATACAGGGGGGGGGGGGGGGGGGCTATACCCAGATATAACAGTAAAACACCCATTAACAACTAAGTTTTTGACTGAGTGCCGTTTTGAAAGATTTTTTGGCGTTTATAGCATTTCAATTTCCCTTAATGATGGCCTCTACTGGTGCCCGTCCCCGGCCCAGAAGACGTTAGTTGGGGGGTCATGTCCTAAAATAGCTTCCGTAATCATGGACTATGCCATTGAAAAAAAAAAAACATACATTTCACAAATTGCATAATTTTGTGCAGAGGCTCAGTTGATCAATGTTCAATTTCGATTAAATATTGCCTTTAAAGTTTATAAATTCCTGGATTGCGATTGAAAAATTACGGTAGTTATCATGATAACAGAGGGGCCCTCATGATAGCGTCGGTGATACCTGACTTAGTGAGGGTCTCCCCAGCCACCAACATTCATATATATTTATGTTTTTTAATAAAAATTGTAAATGTGATTTGGCTTAAATAAAAATCATTTGTCTGTCTGTCATGTGAGAATGGGAACGACTCATTGTTCAGAAATTATTAAATGTCCTAATCACAGGGTTTATATCTGCTGTTAACAGGACATGAACAATGATAAAGCATCCAGTTATCTGCAACAGAAACTTCGTTAAATACCGTAATTATCTTTACAACAAGTCATTCCATAGTTGTACTTCTCTACTGATGACGTTTACTTTCCGACAGGCACAATTGTATGGCAAATCATTGACTAATCACATGGCAGTATTTTGTGAATAATTTTGGTATGCTTTGGACCTAGCATTAGTGTTGGTAATCAAGTGATTATGTGCAATTTCTGTGATGATTCTGATCAATGTAACTGCTGAAGGATGACGTTGAATAATTATCATTTATTTTTAGCATCATGTCATGACATCCTGTAGCTCATGACGTTTGTCTCTGTAACTTCAGACTAACATTACTTCAACTGCATGGTGTGCAGTTTACTTCCTTTTAGAGGTGTTTTATAATTTCAAATTCTCACTAATATCAATAAGCTAGGTTTTATATTGCGAAGATGGTTTAGGCTTGTGTTACTCTATGGTGAGATCGACATATAGTTTAACTAACCTTTTATTCCATTGTAGTCTTTTACCAAATTCTTCTGTATTAATATTAACTATATCCAGCAGGAAATGTTGTACATTTATGCAATATTCTGTGTACAATATTTGTTAGTAATTTGTGTTAATATACCTGAGGATATAACAATGCATAACTAACCTTGACCCTGAAAAGAACGCCCGTCAACTCATCTCCAACACTTTCTGTTTTCTCTCCAGTATTAGTATAAGACTGTACATACAATGTACAACTGATAAGTGTATAGAATAGTTTTCTAAATTTGATTTACAAGAAGGCTGAAATAGTGTATATTTATATACTATTTCATATTATTGATTCACTTGGTGGATTTTGGGATCAACAGGGCCAGCATCTTCCTAAAGCAAGCCAGCTATCTTCGCGTAGCGTAGTTACGCTGCCTTGCCAGAAATGGGCTTAATTACCTAGTTTATGTGCATATCCAATTTGATTGAGATATGTGGACCGCCAATTGAGTGGTTATGTTTACGAAATGTATCTATATTTAGCACAGCAACGTGGCCCAAATTTACCATTCTAGGGATTACAACGTGCGGCGAGTGAATTACGTATGAACAAGGATAAGCAAGAGTAAAAATTTTCGTCATCCGCGCTCACTCGCCATCCCCACTCATGACAGTGTGAACGCCCCTTAAGAAAAGAAATGATCGACGACATTCGTGACGTTGCTCATGATGGTCCTATTTCCAAATAAGGACAAAACGCGTACGGCCGAATGAATGCTGGCTCGATGTTAGTTGATGTTTAAATGCTTCTTTACCATAGGATAGCCTAAACCAAAATGGTATACAATATTCAATATTGCTTACATTTGACACATGTTCAATAAACATGGGAAATTGCCTTCTACTTGGCAAAAGTATGAAATTATTAATCAATTATTAAGTGATATATACATACTTGAGCCTACAGCCGAACTGGCCTCATTGGATTAACATGTAAATAAAATTTCCCGCTAGAGAAATGGTAAACCAGAAGCATTACTCGAAAATTATTATTTTGGAAATAATCTCACTTATAATTGAACATGAATAATGCGAGTGAAGCTCATCGGCGCAGTAGGTGACGAGCAGAGTTCACTTCCCGTAGACGAGTGGCAACACAGAAGACAGGCCAACCGGAACTTGGATAAAAATTGATTTCACCTATTATCGCCGTCTTCATCGCATCATTGGCTAATAATCACAATGCCCGTTACACTCACAGACTCGGTGGACCCAGCAGTGAAGATGAGGATAAGCAAGATGATGTCTCAGCAGCTGAACCTACATCCAAGAAAAAGAAAACTCAATCAAAGATGTCCGAGTTGGAGAAGGCATTATTTGAACATTTACAAAAACTATCACATAAAATAAAAAATGAGCAAACCAAAGCTGAGTTACTCAAAAGCAGTTACAGAATGCAACACGTGGGACAGATAAGTAAACATGGACATACATGATGATTGATGGTTGGAAAATTGTTTTAAGAAGAGTATCACACTATTTAGATTATAGGACAAATAACACAAGGGCAATCATTGTGGTTACAGTACTATTGTTACATTTTTGTCATCTGCACATGAGCTACACTTAAAAATGTGTTTTTATTATGTATAATATAGGTTATTTATGTTACGAGATATGTAATTATCATGTGTTATCTTTACTGTTGTCTACTGCTCTCAGCAGCAGTACCAAGGTTCCTCAGGGGAGTCATCAGGTAGGGCAAACAGGCATATCCAGAATCTCCAAGCAGGTAACCACGCTCTTGCAGAGAAGTGAGGTGGTCATTGATGCAGCTATTAGCAAAGATGCGGCTGTCGTGGTTACTGCTTGGCCATCTTGCCACAATGTTGGTGATGGCCATGTTGGCATGTGATTATCTGCACATTTACCGATAAGGATCCCTTCCTGTTAATGTACCTGCCTGCATCCTCTTGAGTTGTCAACCTTCGCAGAATTTTTAGTGATAGTAGCCTTTGAGTCGAAGGTCTTTAGTAATAATTTTGTGATTATGTAAATGAATATCTATACAGAATAGTCATGGTAGTTGTGATGTTGTTATAAAGTATATCTGCCTTATTCTGCACTGTATTTACAATGTTTGTTTTGTTTAGATTGTTATGCATTGTCGTTTCGTTGGTATTTGTATATTATATAATATTATTACTTTCTTTGAAAATTAGATATTTTATTTTTGTAGTTATTTTGTGTTGCAGAGTTGGGAACCAGGTACGGAGGTTGTGGCATTGTACAGTTTCCGTGGTAACTCAGATGAGGACCTTCCTTTCCACAAAAGAGATATACTCACGATCATTAGACCCACTAGGGTGAGCTTTATTTTGATTATAAAGTGCAATTAAGTAATTTTTGAAACCTTATTTTTTGCCTCAGACTTCTTTTGCTAAGCTACTTGGATTTTCACATTTGTATACCTCACTAAAATGAACCTGGTGGGCGTCCCAGGTGCCTACCAGGTCGACCTATCCAGTACAGCTGGATTGATAAACCGTTATTATACAATTTTAAGATATTTGGCATTCAATATTTTAATATATGATTTTCCGATATGACCGCCGCTGCCGCACCGATATTGTTATCCTCATGCTACATGTATAATTAATGCAAGATTACAATGGAATTGCAGTTGCAGTCTTTTCACTTTTTATGGTAGGTTAATAGTGTTGAGGATGCTTGAGAATGTTGTGATTGATTTGGCAGATCAGTATCAAAATGTGTCAAGTTGACCCCTCTTAACTGCAATTTACACTGGCAGTTTGCTCAGACAGATATTGTATATATACAGTTTGCTCAGACAGGTACTGTTTTCATTAATTATGAGCTTTGTATAAAAGAAAATACACCCTCTGTGATCAAAGATGGCATTGTTTAGGTTAGATGATTATTTCACATTTATCTTCTTAAAAAAACAATTCAAGTAAGATTTAACATGATATATTATTGAAAACAATGATTTTAAGCTGTATATAGATACTGACAGAAAGTATACATTTTCTAAATCAATGATTCAAAGAAGCTCCACTGATGCTGATATTCTACCAAGTTGGTCATGCACCCTAAATGAGCTGCAGTTGCTTAAGTTTTCTTTTCGTGGGCAAGTAGAAGGCATTCATGTTCATTATATATATATATATATATACTCGTATAAAATATTGAATATTGTATAAAAGTATCTTTTGGAATATTGTATCATATAGCAGCATATTATTTCCAGCCCTACTAGCCAGAACCCCTTAAGCCTAGTTCACACTGTCGCGAGTAATATAATCGAGTGACCACGAATGGCAAAAAGGAACTGGACGTGCTCACTCTTGACTCTGTTAATCACGTATACATTTTTACCGACGAGCGTTCGAGGGACGTATTTGTAACTTTATCCCGGTTGTTTATTCACCAACAACTACCAAAATCTGGTATTGTGCTTTTCATGACATTTTCTAAGTTTTTCTGAAATTTCATAATATATATGTGCCATATTTTAAACACAATTTAACCTAAAACATGGGCTTCCACCTGAGGTTAATATTCTTAATTTCACTGGAGAACATGGGTACATGACCGCACTAATTCAGATCTAATGCTTTTAAAATTATGCAAAATATACCAAGGCTCTACTTTAAGTCTAAGGCTTTGCTGATCAAAATATTTTAAATTCCAGCTATATACTTCCTTGGGGTGGTCTCCCAGTGGCAGCCGAAAGCCTTTGGGATATCTCCTAACAATAGAGATAAATTAAGATTATTAATTATGACTATGAATATATTTTCCTTTTTCATCCCCTAATTTTTTTTTCCGCCTACACACAGGCTCCCAGACCACATTAAAGGGGATTTGGGCACCCGGCCTGCCCGCCCCCTCGCCGATTGTTTTTTGACAGAGGGGGTTCTCCCCCTCTATCATATCCAGTTACTTTATGTGGGATATGGGCAAAGCTGTCAGGTTCTTGAGTGGTCAGAAGTCAGTTTTCGCAGCAATAAGGCTGCAATGCAAAAATCTGGTCCGCATTGATTGTTGTGCTATGTGAACGGTAAATTTAGTATGTAGTCTTCAGTGTCAGAGAGTTGTCTTTGAACTGGGAAATACTTCTACTGATGTGTGTTAATATAATATCGCTCATATTCATGCACGGAATCATTCAGCATGTTCAGTCATGCTCGGAAGGTGGAGTGTATTCAATTCGAAGAACCGTTGGCCGTCGGTATAATTCAGCTTACTGCATGTAGTTGAAATGCGCTAGTGCGCGCTTAGCACGTCCGCCCACTGCAACTACAAATCGAATGCTCCCAGTTCGCCAGAATGGCATCACTGCAACATGTGCAAGGAGGAGGGCTAAATTTGTGTGGATAACTACCGAAAAACAGCACGACAACTCATAGCATTAGTTGTCGGAGCAAGATAAATCTTGAAAGTAAGTTTTTAATCAGAAAGACAGGTACACTCAGCGCCCGTTGTTGCGGACACTTTTTTTAATGTTTCATTGAAGTACTTCGACATAACAATGCCGCACGGCAGTTTGTTTGCACCCCATAAATAGACCGGGTAGTAAACAAAAGTAATATTTACTTTTCAAATTCACTGATGCTCCCTGAATGAAACGCCAGATTTGTCATACTGTTGCCTCCATAAACAGACGTGCATTTAAATTAACTGAAACAAAGCTAGTATTACAAAAATTGATGGTTAATTATAATATATGTAATAAGCTATTTGGTTTCAACAAAAATACTACAATGGTTTTATTATCCAGAAGGTTGCGAAAGCAAGCCTTCAGGATATTGTCAGAGGATGAGATGTGAGAGAGTGGAACATTCAGGAAAATTTTCAAAAATGAATAGCCTCAGTGGATATCAAGCTGAACAGTTTCACATAGGGCTCAGTATACTTTAAAATATATAGATAAAAAATATTCGGCTCGTTTTTTGAGAAAAGTATCAGTAGTTTGCTGAAAACTGCTTAAAATGATTGTGTACGGAGCCCAGAGCGTTCGTCATTTCACCTACTCGGCACTTGCTTGCCCGCCAGACTAGCTCCTGCAGCTTTGGTTACATTTCGCCTACAACTTCTGGTTGACTTTTGGGCGATGTTTTGAACTTTTCAAGGCTTTTTTATGCCAGGAAAGTGATTCTGAAGGCACTCTAGTGTGTTATTGACTTATTCCAACTTAATTAGTTTTTTACGTTAGAGGCATTTTTGCAAAATTGGGGCTATTTTCGCGGCATTTCGCCGTTTTTGTGGCTCTTGGCCTTATATGCAACCCACCTCAGTGCCCTTGGTGGCGAATTTAAGAACTAGGCCTACTGAAAGAAACTATCGCTTGGCTCTTCAGAGCTGTTTTAGTGCCTGGGAAGGGATTGGAGGGATTCAGAATGGTCAAGAACTGGGCTACTTTCGGTAAATAATACAGGAGAAAATTTGTTGTCTATAGAAGTTGTGCGATCAGTAATTTAGGAGCTTTTAGGCCTGTGGCTCAAGCAGCAAAAGTGGCGGGAAACACCTCGAATTCGATCCAATTGGATCCCACCTTTTCCGACCTGTCTGGGTCCCGACCTGACCAGAAATGCAATTTATACTAGTTCTTTCAATTAAAATGACAGACCAGATGATTAAAATTGGAACAATTTACTTTATAAATGTTCTAATTGCACTTGAGCTTTGTTGAGAGTATGCCACTGTAGGTGTGCCAAGACTGAATGTAATTTAATCATTTTAATGCAATTTTAATATAGTTTTAATGACAAGACTGAACCCGTCTGATAATTGCTCTTAGCTGCAAAAATAAATTAATCTGAGAATGTTGCACTCATTCACACATTGCATTGAGTGATTAACTCTGAATTAGTTATATTTATCATTACCAATTTATCGAGATAACCTCAGAATCCTGGTTTAGTGCAGCCTGTGGTAAAATTAGACATACCAGGTTTTATGTTAAGGCCAATACTTATCCTTAAGCCACTGTGGTGAAATTCGAGCCCTAATGTCTAAATAATGTCTGTCATATTGTATGCACTTTCACAGGATCCGAACTGGTATCATGCTCAAGCAGGAGATGGCAAACAGGGCATGATTCCCGCAAATTACGTCCACAAACGTGGAGAGGTGAAGCTCCATGCAATGCCGTAAGTAGTTTTTTTTTAATGCGGAGGGAGTAAATATGCATTGAAACACTTGTCGTTGGTAACGTCAAAGCTATAATTATAAACAGTTATAAAGTTAATGCTTCTAACTTGTGATATTAGCAGTTATGTTAATGTTTATAAATGTATTTAAATTAAAAAGATTAATTAAAGTTACTATTATAGAGCTTGAATTTTGTACATGTATGTCAATTAAGTACAGATCAATAAATAATTTTTGTTCATTTTTGTCAGAGAAACCCTTCAGGGTTCTCATTATCATATACACTGTATATTGAGGCCTTGTTTCTCTGTCAAGAGAGCCATCAGGTCTAGTTTAATTGACTTGTCTGATTATCTCTTTACTGTCCTGTGCTGTATTTTTGTTCAATTTAAGTTTAAATATTTTGTTTTTGTGATTGACGGATGTGTTTTTGTAGTTGGTTTCATGGTAAAATGCAACGGAATGAGGCAGAGCGGTTGCTGAACCCTCCGACAAACGGATTATTCTTGGTCAGGGAGAGTAACAACTTCCCTGGAGATTACACTTTGTGCGTTGCTTATGATGGCAAAGTGGAACACTATCACATTCTGTACAAGGGCAACAAGCTAACCATTGACGAAGATGTGTATTTTGATAATTTGACACACCTTGTTGAGGTAGGATGCATGTATGTCTATGTGGCTTATTAATTAAGACACTTATTTTTAGGTGTTTCAGGTGCAGTACGGACGCAGGACTGTATGTCAATGCAGGACATAACATCGCCAAAATTATTTCTTGCATTATGTCCTATATATTCCTGAACTGTCTTGTCAGTTGAATTGGATTGATTTTCAGGTGGTTTCACGGTCGTATAACACGCCAACAAGCTGAGGATCTGCTTCAACCTCCCAGTGATGGTCTTTTTCTCGTGCGAGAGAGCACAAGTTTTCCCGGAGATTTCACCCTCTGTGTGTCGTATGACGGCAAAGTTGAACATTACCACATCATGTACAGAGACCAAAGACTCACAATCGATGAGGAGGTTTTGTTTGATAATCTCAATCAGTTGATTGAGGTATGTCTTATTGCTGTGAAGTATCCCTGTGCTCTTTTGATTGGTGTTGTCCTGTGGTGATCTCTTAATTTCCTTTGTTTCTCTATTACCTGTTTTGGTTTTTCCTCTAACCCTAGTTGACGCTGTGTTATGACCATCGCATCATATTTTGTCCTGATTTTTTATTCGTTAGGCTTAGCCTGACGAATTGTTGTTGTCGATTTTTTGGATGACAGACAGATTATGCCAAAAGGCAATTACAATTGCCTATTAAAGCTATTAAATTGGCAGGTTGCTGGAACTGTAAAAATATAAAGTGATGTTGAAGAGATTGCAAGCGGGTAGCATTGGGCCTGAGTGGCCGGTATTGGTTCTACTTAAAAACATTCAGACCGCATTTTTACCCATGGCAAAAGCATTTGTGTCAAAAATATAATATTTTGTACCAGCAAAAAAAAGTGAGTTCTTCGGGAAATTTTTCATGTGGAAACTACCCATAAAGCATATTTTTTGAGTTACTGAATAAGATAGTTTGTCATTCATATATATTGTAATGTGAAAATGTAATTAAAGGTCAGGTTGACATGGTGTACACTAGAGAAGGATTGGACACTTCGGAAAGTAATAAAACAATATTCATTATTAGGTGGATTAAGAAGAGTCAAATTCGCCCAGGGCTGGCCCAAGGACCCCTGCTGCTTCCCTAAATAAATAAATTCTTTGATGTTCACTCTGCACTTCAGTGAGCACACCCCTCATCAGTGATGCCCTGCATCAGCAGCAATTAACTCCCTAAATTTCTAAGTCAAAATTCTTTATTTCTTATTGTATATTCTTGACATCACTGCCAGTGAATGCCGCATAATCCAAGGATTCTAAAAGTGTTTTCACCAAATTTATAGCCCTAATATTAAGAAAGTTATGGACTAATATTAGCCAGATTGAAACTAATATTTTGTGAAACATGTTATCTTAATCATGTGATAACTCAAGAAGCCGTAAAGAGCCAAAGATCAGACCATATTCATTGAAAAGCTGAAAACCTTTTCTTCATGCTGGTTATTATGCCTTAATCGTCGAAAGTTGTCGAACGGAGATACAGACCTTCAAAGATGACTCATTTTCAGCAAATGTGCACACACATTTGTCTTAAAATTTTGATAAAAACCTGCCTATTTATATATTTTCCAAAATTTTGTTGCCTACAAAAATAAAAATTAAAGTCTGAAAAAACAATGAAGGAAAAAAATGTCAAGTTCATACTGTGTGCAGAGGAAAGATATGCATGTCAGCCGATATGAATACATATTTAGCACCCCTTTCCATTGTTTCCCAGTGGAATCAGTGAGGGGGAGTTATAAAACGTGGGTCTAATACAGCATCATAAATTGGTCATTAGGACGGTAGCGAAACGCAGTGTGAACCTTTGAAGTATCGAAGTGTCCAATCCTTCTCTAGTTCATCCAAGGTGTACCCAGCATTGCTTATCGCCTCATTATAGGCACTGTCACCACATTTCACCAATCACCATTTCACCTACTGCTCCTGGCTTATGAATCGCCCAACCTGTGGGTTCGGATGTTGAGTCATAATTGATTCTCTTTGATTTGTGACTTAAGCTTTGGTGCGGTCTAATAAAGATGGTTTGAATGCGACTTTAATGCCGTTATGGTCATTTGGGTGATTCCTTTTTCAGTTCAATGATTTTGTTTGGATCACTATGTTGTGGTTGTTGCATGCAGATTTTGTGTGTACCTAAACTGTTTCTTAATTGTTTCCTCTATTTTCTGCTTTTGCTTAAAAGTATGGTGTATCATTTTGTGTGTTATGTTGTGCTTGCAAATAATGACTTGTCTCAATTGGTATGAAATTACAAAAGAATTATGATAATACAAATATAATCCTTTCCTTCAACATTTAATTTTGACTTAATCAGTTCCTATTATCTATGAAATTGATTAATCATCAAAATAATGCTGTAAACTTCAAAAGTAGTTTCTTATCAAACACACATTGAACGTACTTTACTGATTATGAGTGTTATTTATTGTGCAGCATTATGAGAAGGATGCGGATGGCTTGTGCTTTAAACTGGTCAAGCCAGTGGCCAAAAAGGGCAACTTGGATTACTCTGTCAACACAGACGCTTTCATCCAAGAGGGTTGGGTCATTCATCAGAAGGATCTGACTCTCGGAGAAACTATTGGAAGAGGAGAATTTGGAGGTAAGCAGTTAACTGGTATACACAAGCGGCATAGGATGCCGCCTTTGTTTGTAGCAGTGACCAGATACAATGGGAGTGATGGGTTGTATCCGCTTTTACCACTAGGTCAGCGGCAAATTTGAAAACTTATGTTAAGTCAATTAGCACAAAATCACCCAGCATGCGTGCCGGGATTCAGGCCAGAGAAATAACTCTATACACTTGCCGTTTTCTCATCAGCCACGCAACTTCTTCCTTCAGAGCTGTATACTTTTTGGTAGCATTTGATTGGTCGTTCTATTGTGAAAACCCAGCGGGGGGCCTCTTTCCTTATTTTAATTAATTCGCATATTCTCTTCAACCCAGAAATGTCTTTCTTGTCCAGCACTTCCACTGCATTGAAATTGCATGGATGAGGCTAAATTCGTTATGGATAATTACAAAATCAAAGGATGACAACTCATAATTTTGACTTACATAGTATTTCAGTAACGGATCCGAGAAGTTTTAGTGTAGCAAACAGTGCATAATGTCAGTTTAAAGTAAATATTTCAATTTTTCACGGCATAAATGTCAGTAGATTAGAATCTACCAAAATTCACTGATGCCTAAAAGTCGAGTCTTAAGATCATTGTTAACAGAAGTTATCGTAATCGAGTTTGCCTTAGTAGGGGGGGATCTCAAAAGTGGAGCAGCCTTGTTTTGGCTCTACCATCAAATGTGCAGGCTTTGCTAATCCACCCTCTGCAACTGTCAAAACACTCCATCATAAGAATGCACATGCAGTATTGGACTGAACATTCAATGTAAGATACATAACTACATATATGTATAAATTATATTGAATACTTCTATTAACAATGATCTTAAGACCGACTTTTAGGCATTGGTGAATTTTCGTAGATTCTAATTAACTGACATATATCATAACTTCACAGCTTGTTGTTAGATACTGCAGCAGTACTGCCTGATTTTACCATTAGTCATAGTAACCATGCAACCTTAAAGATATGGTCTAAAATCCCAGTTTGGAAAAATCTATATAGGCCTATATGCTAGGTGAATGTAGCACCATTTTTTTAAAATTCATTAACTTATTTGATTAATAAAAAAGTTACACTGAGATCCAACCCAGGGAAAATTAAAGCATAAATTAATGGGATATTTCCATTCCCTGAAAGTTAAAAAATCATGGGTACCTAAAATTTTTAATGAGTCACTTTAATCTCATCTAAGGTTGGTCTTTGACTCGTTTGATTATGCAATTGTAGTTTAACAAGCTATGGCAAACAGAATAGTTGTAAAAAAAAAACTTGCATGCATAAAAATAACAATGGGGCCTTAAACAATTTCTAACTTATGCACAAATACAGATGAAGGTTTGTTTCCAATTGTTAATCAACAAAATCCTCGTGCTACTTAGAATGTTCTTCTAGTTTTTATCCAAAAGGTGTGCAGAATGCAAACATTCTGGATTTTAGGATCAGGAGGGATATATCTGGTTTGAAAAGGGCTGAGTACCAAAAAAATTCAAAACATACGAGCTCAGTAGATATTCAGTTGGGCAGTACCAGCGCTTGCAAAAACTGCCTCCCAATTTCTAACCGAAAGAGGGTGCTAGTCCGGTCCTTATAACTCATGAAAGGCATCATAGTAGAAAGATTGTTGCAATTGTTTTCTTATCCGTTTCAAAGCTTGATCAGTTTTTACAAAAGTACTATCTTGTCCACAAGTGGTGGAATGATGAATTTCTCTCTTCAAGATCTTCGACTGCATCGTTTTAGGTAGTTTTGGCCATTTGAAGACAGTCGCCTGAGTGAGCAAGTTAGTTTCTTTGTGAACAAAAAGGAAATAAGCTTAAGAATACTACTTTGCATGCAAATGATATGCACATACATCCCCCCCCCCCCCTCCCTATTTGGGGAGAATAGCCAATCGATCTTGAGCGAGGTCAGTACTTGCATCATAGTATGATTGTTGATGTTTTCTCATGACAAAAACTTTACAAAATTACTTCTAATTCTGACCCTCCTTATTCTCCATCCACACTCTTAATTGTGTAGAGTCCAAACACCTTACATTGGTTTTAGTCTTATATTTAGCATTTTTGTTTAAGTTGCTAGTGAAGCTGTCAGCTGTCAAAATCTGAAACTGTGATTGCTGAAAGATATATCAAAATTATTTTTCTGCCCCTACAACACAAATACAACTCCTCATTTTTGGCCTGAAAATAGTGCGTGCGAGTGTTTTTAAAATTTCTTCCATTTTCAAATTGCTGTAGCATCTCTACTAATCAAGATATAGGTATCAAATTTGTGTATTAACTGTCCTGTATGTATATATTTGGATCCTGGGTTTGATTTCTGAGCACGGTTGTTCAGCTGGCGATAGGAGCAGCCTCAACATGTTATTATATTTAGATTAATTTGCTCGCACCTGAGTTTATTTAATTTTTTGTCTCAGACACTTTTTGTCTGATACATTTGAAATCTTTTGCGAGTAATGACTATAATTAGGACTAAGCGTAAACAAATGTTGTACATATACGTGGAAGCCTTCTTGAATTATGCAATGATGAATATTGTTCTTACAAAAAATAGCCTTAACTTCAAGGCTCTGGGTGACCATGGGGGGAAGATCTTGGAAAGGATTTAAGGTTGGATGACCTGGACCTATTTTTGAGGTGACAGGGGTCAATCATTCTGACTTTAGTCAAATACATAACTTCATATATTTGCACGATATTTTGAGTTATTCCATTCTCTGCTCTGAGTCCTTAAAATGTAATATTTGAATACTGAGCAATTTGCAGTTAAAGGCAGGACACAGTGGATGCTATCAGTAATTAGTGATTTATACAAAGGTAACAACACCTTCTGGATTCGGTGCTGATAGGCTCTAGTATTTTGTGCTTTAACATGGTTTGATACAATTTGCACTGGTATTACAATCTTATATGTAAAAATATTTATCTGCAGCTGTGATAAAGGGAGAATGGAAAGGACAGAAGGTTGCCGTGAAGACGCTAAAAGATTCAAGTAAAGCCGCCCAACAGTTCCTGGCTGAGGCTTCTGTGATGACGTAAGTCTTTTATTTCCAGAGTTAAAAAATGAACTTATGGTGCTATATTTCATGCGTAAATGATGTAAAAGTGCACATTACACAACAGTCATATTTATTGGTGTAGTGTTCACTCTGGAAGGAGTATGACACTCTTATTGTATTTTACAAAAAGTTATTTCACATTATTTCATTGCTTTGTTTTCTAAGTGTTTGAATAGCAATTAATAACCCAATGAATTAGAAGTCTCACCATTGAATTGAACCTTATAGGCATGGTTACGTCTGAAGGGCTTATGACATCAATGACCCACCTGTTTTGATGTGAGAAAATGTACTTTTTTTGTCGAAAGTTGGGAAATGTACATAAACATTACCTTTGTCATCATATATTTTCAGGGCGCTGCGTCATCCCAATCTAGTCCAGCTGATGGGGGTTGTCCTTGGAGAAACAATACACATAGTGACGGAATTCATGGGCCGTGGGTCTCTCGTGGATTATTTACGATCACGGGGACGCAGTGTCATCCAGAAGAAGGACCAAATCAATTTTGCTACGTAATTGTTTCAAATGAAGCTTCTTAAATTAAATTCATTTAATTTAAATTTAACTCATTTCAACTCGATTCAAAATCGAGATCATTTCAAAACCTAAAACTCACCTTAAAATTTACATCTCCAACAGAAGAAAAATCTTGTACCAGCGTGATGCTTATGGGCTTGTTTAGTTGTAAATAAAATTACACAACAATTAAATGCCAATATGAGTTAGAATATAGCTATTACATGATAATCTGATATATATGATGGGGAATTTTTGTATGTACTGAGGCATTAGAATTGAATACATGATTTTTATATGTTGTATTTTTTGGTTCTCCATTTTCAGAGACACCGGCAAAGGAATGGCTTACTTGGAAGATCGAAAACTTGTGCACAGAGATCTGGCTGCCAGAAATGTTTTAATTTCTGATGAAAATGTAGCAAAGGTAAATATCCTGTAGAAACGCTCAGTTTTAAGTTTTCCAGTTGTCAGTGACCTATCATTGACAATCCAGAACAAGATAGTCATGTGTCTCTACAGAAAATATTCTATAGTCTCATTGGCAAAGAGAAATAAGTACTGCATTGTAAGCAGTGAAATCCTTGTATGAAATTGTTCTATGACAGAAACTGAAGTTCCAATCAAAATGGTCCTCTTGTTGTGAGTTTGGTTACATTACAGTGTGAAAAAGATGTCTCAGATCAGATGTCACATAAGTTCACCACTAGCTCTTATTGCTTTGGGCGCAGCAAGTCTCCTTGATGATGTGATAACCTAGCTCTGCCCCAGAGGGGCAAGAGCTTTTGTTATCACCTCGATTTCGTGAATGATGTCGCCTCCTGGGTGATGTCGCCTTTCCTGTCAATCTTATTCCAGATGAAAACAGCAGTTAGCAGCCGTCATTTGCAATGCCGCTTGCTATGTATGCAGATTATGTTCAATTACAGCTTCTTATTGCTTTGTGTTTGATTCATGCCCTAAGAAGGTCTCCATTGCTCTTTTTCACTGCTCGCATGCATTGCTTTCGATCTTTGCCTGCTCGGTTCAATGCGTTAACGATCGCCTATTTTTGCCTAGTCTCGCACTCAGGCGAGACGTGGGTATGATGTCATCAGGGGAAGCCTCCCGATGGGGGAGAAATGTCATGATTTGGATCCCACTAGGCATAAAAGTGTCTCTGCTGCTATGGGCAGAGCTCCCCACATCACATGTGCATTCTAGTTTTTATTTTTTTATATACATTATGCACTGATAAAAGCTGAATGGAACGAAATATTTGCACAATACATTTTTTACGCCAGAACGAAGCACAATTCAATTGTGGTCAATTTTTAATAGTTACTACTACTTATAGTAATAATTAAGCATAAAAAATGCCTGTTAAATTGCATCAGTATTTTGAGCTAAAAACCACAATCATTGGCCATTAATAGAGTTTACTCACCTTCTTTATGTGACATACTATTGATTTCAACTAGACCTGTAAGTCAGTTGAAATTCAAATTCTGACTGACTCTGCCAAAATTTTGCTGTCTAACTGCTGCTTGTTGCAAATATTGCTGCTCGTTGCAAATTATGCAGCTTCTGGACCAGAAACTGACTATAGGTGTTACAGTTCCATGAAAGACACACAAACGAGTTTTAAAAATGATAACCTATGGGTGTGAAAATGTACTTGGTTTGATTTCCTACAAACTTCCGTTCATAAATATATGGAAATGTTAAATTATGACCAGGGTAGGGTAATCTGTCATTGTCTATTTGCAAACTACAGTCCTTTTCATCACATTCAGTGTAGTGGCTGATCCAGAAAATACATTTATTTCAGCCTTTTTTGTGGCTAAGTTGAATTTACAAATCTGACTTACTTTTGCTGCTTATAATAAATGTGGTGGCTTGACTTGAACAAAATATCACTAACTTTTGCGGCTAAAATGCTGCTGCTTATGGGCCTAATTTCACTTAAAGGTGTAAAGCTGATGGCTTCACAACACATATCATTTTCTGACTTAAAGTAACCGATTTTCAGATTTGTCCATTGATGTGCAACATTTGTTGGGCTAATAATAGGATAGTTTGTGACATCATGGACAAGCATGTATGACGTCATTTGTGATAACCCAAAAGGAAGCCAGGATTTGATCTATTTTTTACTTGGGGGGGGGGGGGGGGGGGGGGGATTTACTATCCAACTGATCTGTGCAGAGCTGTCAAGTTGTTCTTTAGTGGTATTTCTGTGGTCGGAGAGCAAATGGGAGAACTCCTGACTGGTCTGGGGATCAGCCTATATGACATAGTATATGTATAAGGAATAAAAAGGGTGGTGCGGATTTTTGCTGAGTAGTCTGGTAAATCAAGGAAACGGTTACGCCAAGCGTTTGTTTGTGTGACTGAATGTACGTCATAGTTTTTCCAGTTAGTGTGGTTAGTGTCCACCAGGGGAGTTCGTTTCGGCGTTTTGCAGCACCTTCTGCCATATATATAGAATCTAGCGTCAGAATAAAGCCACATTTAGATTAAACCGTCTCCGTGTGCGTGCACATCATGAATAAAAACAGTGCAACTATAACAAACCATTCACATTAATCCGTATAAATTTCTGTGTCTATTTTCGGTTGTACACACACACGCATATGCGCAGGTTTATGCTAACAGATAATTGTAAATGAGGCTTAACGGGCATGAGGGAAAGATGCTGAACCATTTTAGTGAATTGTAAGTTCATCTCTGAGGAGGATCTGATGATCTATTTGATCTTGGAGAAATTAGAACAGGAGGGAACACTGAGGTGCATCAAAGGTAGAATCACTTTTTCACCAAAAGCTTAATGACCAAAGTGTGAAAAATACATCTTTATTTTCTGAAGACCATATCTCCCATCAAAAATGACTGATTTTCACGGAAGAAGTCTGTAATTGTGGACCACAAAACTGGCTTCAACTTGGAAATAAAATAACATTTGGTAAATAACTATATAGAAGCATTTATACTTAGGAGTGTTACTTTTAATTCATAGGAGATTCAACTTCTAAGGCCACTGCCTCACACCCCCCCCCCCCCCCCCAACTAGTGCGATTAGTTTCTCCAACCCCTCTATATATAACAGGATGTGGAATATCTAGGTCAAAATGTTGCACGTCAAGTGACAAATTATTTTTGTGCTATTAAAACCCATGGCTGTAGGAATTATATTTGAATGAAATCCGGAGATTCAACTTGATTCACAAGTCACAACCCGAATTTAAATTTCACACAATTAGGCAACCGCCAATGTGTGAGAAAATCAGTTAGTTTGAGGTGAATGTCAAAAACATACAGGAAGCTGGATTTCGTTTCCTATGCTTCTATATTATCTACTTAATGACAATAATTGAGTTAGGTGTGGCCAGAACGGACTTCATTTATTTTTGTCTAATTTGCTATCTCTTGTTGTGGGAAACTTTTATTGAAATTTCTACTTCAGATTGACGTCCATCAAACTTCAAACCAACCTGGCATGCTATCTCAGATGCCATGTACAAATGTGGCAAAATCTATCTTGCTTGCATCGCAGCAAAGAGTACATTTGAAAAAATTATGATTGAACAGAAATGTCATGGCTATATTGTTAAGTTGACCTTGACAAGGCTTGTAATAATGTATTATTATATTAAGCTCAGTTGTGATAATAGATTAATTGTTACAACTTTTTAATTTCTCCCCAGGTGTCCGATTTTGGCCTTGCGAGACCGATGGAGTCCAACCATGAAGGAGGCAAATTCCCAATCAAATGGACAGCGCCTGAAGCTCTACGAGATAGCGTAATAATATTTTGTATATTTATTACAGCTGTATTGTGAGGTGTGAGCGATAATGGGCAAAAATAGGTGATGATCATGCAGAGGTTCCAAATAGGAATTAAATGAGCCTGATCTCGAACACTGGCCAGATTATTGAAATAAGTATCCTTTCTGGGAAAATTGCCAGAAATTAGTCCTTTTTTGCATAGTTCTAAGCAAAGTCATGCCATATGGTAAATTGCCAGCAATATAAATGCTTAGCTGGAAACATTAGGGAGGGTGAAACTCTGTTCAATGAGCCACTCTGTCAGATATTGACTGGTGTGTTTTTCATGTATTTTGCATGATAAACATGTTTCTGAGGTTAGTTATTCAACAAATGCATATCTGGCAAAGTTTGATGATTGAACTAAATAACAACCCTGTCAGTCTTGACAGCCACATGTGATAGTTGCATAACAGACAATGTTGTGGATTGGGTAATCCTAGAGGTCAAACAGCAGGACCCTGCAGGGGGTGAATTTTGGTGTATTGAGCTGAAACTTTGTGTATTGGTCAGGGTAATGGTATTTTTAATCACTTGCGAAAAATTCATGTCCTTGGGCGGGCGGGACTCTAGTTTTTTTGGAGTAAAGCTCAAACACTAATGCAACCACCCTAATGAAATTTCATACAGTAATATTCTACATGGCCTAGTTGTGTCCTTTGTAGTCACATTGACATGTCTTGGCTATGTTTTACAAATTTGGAAAAAAATAGAACAAATTAACTAGTTTTGTTTCCGGGGTTAGAACTTGCTCACTACTGTACCTGCATGCGTAAAACTTTGCCAGAAAATGTCTAAAATAATGTATTTGTACCTTTCGGAGGTCACATGCTCATTTATTTTTTATTTAAATAATATGGGATTTTGCTTTATAAGGTGAAACATCCTTATCAAATATTAATCTCACATGAGTGAAATTTTGCATATACATGTAACATCTAAATTTTAGCTTTGTCATGTTATGAACGGCATTTTGACATCGATATCATTCTTTTTTCAAATCAGAATTTTCCCTATTTTTCCCTTATTTTAATAATTCTCATATATACAATGGTAAATTTAAGAATATGGCCATTGGGCAACATAGTGACATCACACTGGTCAACTATGCTTAAAATTAGGTCATGTACTAATGTCTGAGGTATTATCATCGCGCGGTCTGCATTGTTGTTGTTAACAGCATTTTTTCTTTTGTGGTTAAGGTTTTAATTCTGCTCACTCTGGGGGTATGATATTTTGGCAAGAGCATTGTTACATCTTGGGGTATTTACCCTATGATAGGGTGAAATGCTTGAGTTTTCAGATGCTCTACAGGGTGATAAAAGGTTACGAAACTATTAACATGTCTTCACCAAATTGGTTTGTATCACACTTTATGGTTGCTTTGGGGTAATTACCCTATGATGAGGTAATATGCAGTACTTCTGTTTGGGTGATCAGATCTTCATTTAACTTTGTTTATATGCTACACATGGTCATACCAAATGATTCTGAAACTTACATGGTTGCCATTAGGTAATTGTTCCTTGATGTTATTACCCCCATGAGGGTTAAATTGTTATAACTTCTGTTTTTGGCGATTGGATCCTCACCAAATTTGGTTTGTGTATGCTCTACAGGGTGTTACCATCATGTTGTCACAATTTAATCATTGCTGTGGGATAATTATCCCAAGATGGGAACTCTAATTCACATTCACAGCTAATTATTACAGATCTTTACAAGAGAAGACGCATTCAACTTGTCTGTTCCTCTGTCATGAGAGCTGTCAGGTCTTCTTTATTGTGGGAACTTACTTCACACACTTTTGTTTTTTTCTTTTACAGAAATTTACAAACAAATCCGACATGTGGAGCTTTGGAATTTTAATGTGGGAAATATACTCCTTCGGAAGAGTCCCTTACCCTAGAATCGTAAGTAATTGCCATATCAATTTCATTGCTGGAAGCCCATTCAGCTTGCTCCGATTATCAATTGATGTAACGATGAGATGATAAATTTGGAGTACGTTAAGGAATGCCTTTGAAAAATGGATCTATTTTTTGGCAGAGAAACCCTTCAGGGTTGTCTCTGTCATTGCATTCCCTAGACTGTCATGAGAGGTGAGTTGTGGATTGTTTTGATTCCGTTGTAAGCCAGCCATAGATTGGGGAGCAAGTGAGAGGGTCCCAGAATGGTCTAGAACTGAGCCTCTAAGCATGTAGATGGCCGGTTATTCGGCGGATTTTGGAAATAACAGCCCTATCTTGAGAAAAATTGCAAAAATATGGCTATTTTTCATTGCATTTCCCAATATTACAGCTCTTGGCCTTGAATGGGGTATGCATACCTTGGTTACATATGTTAATGTACATTGGCAAAAGCAGACTGCAGTTCTATGCCATGGCTGACTGCATTATGAATGAATGAATGAAATTATGAATGAATCGGTTAAGTCCTGCTAAACCTGAAAAAAAAAACAGTTTTACCTTCCAAGGCTATACAGTATTAGAAAGGCAGTAAAACAAGCTCCCAGTGTATATTAATTCTTAAGATCTCAGTACGTTGCCTAGAATGTAAGTTCAAAATGCCTGAATATTGTACATTTAGGACACTCTGTGACCTTGACATTTTGAGCTAAAAGTCTGAAATAAATCAGACTTGTTTGTTAGAAAGACAAGAGATAGGGACCACTATTCAAAACCTTTGAAAATGAACATGTAAGAAAATCTGTGACCTTTCAGACTTGTCTAGGAGGCAAATGTATACGCCTGTATATTTTTGTAAGTAAACAATATTTTATGGGTCATTCCGTGTCAGATCATCCAGATTTTGGAAAAATTTTCCAGGTGACCCCCCTAGAATGCCTTGAAAAAAATTCACATGTGCTTGTCTACCCATAGTTGGGAAAAACTGCCAAATATTAGGTCTATATCTCAATTAATTTTCATTTTACAGCCCTTTAAAAAAATTTTTAATTTTTTCGCCAATGCATTTTTGGACAATTTTGGCAGCTTATAGCTGCACTATAAATGCTAGTGTAAGGCTGAAATTTGCTGCACAGACTATTTCCATCCCAAGAAATTCGAAAATGGTCTGAAATCAAATGTAACTCTAGTTTATTTTGCATGGTTAACCTACAAACTCAGTCGAAAAACCAATATAATAAAAAACAAGGCTTTATTTAATAAGCCATAGCTCCAAGACTAATCATGATATGGTGCTAATTTTTTTTTTAAAGTTCCTATGATATTTTTCTGTATAAAAAAAACATTGCATTTTGCTTAAATCTTTAGTAGATCTCCTGTAATAAATATAATTGTATGTGGATTTTTTCGATTTTTCAAAAAATCGCCATATTTTGCATCATTGTTTGACCATGTCACCAGTTATGCACCTCTTTCAAATTTTTACCATGTATTCTTACACATCTTAACATAATCTAGAAAAAAATTCAAGATGGAAATCTGGACAAATTCAGTTGTGAACATCCTTGTAAATTTTTGTAAGCCAATCCGACAAATAGTTTATGAAGTGTATGGGATTTTAAATTCTAAACGAAACGGTATCATGCTAAGCTCATTGGAAAGAGGAACAATATATCTTTGAGATTCCTGTATCAATTTGGAGGCGACATACAAGCACTTTAACAAATGGGCTCATTTTTGGTGTTGCATTAAAGGGTGTCAGAATTGCCTAGAGCTAGCCCAGGACCCCTAGCACACCCCACCATCACTGAAACCCCTGCATCTGCAGCAATTAGCTACTTCAGTCACACAAATTTCATATGTTCGTTCTTGAAATTATCGTCTTATACATATACTGTTTTTCTGCGAATATTATGCTTTCAGTTACACATTTAACTCGTATGCTTTGTATGCGGTATCTATGCTGAGGCAAGTAAAAGACCTCACCCATGGGGTAAATGTGTATCACAGATTCATGGTGTGGACTCTAAGCCTTATCTCATCATTACATCGACCTCTGGCAGCCGGTCATAAGCTGATTAAGCTTCCGACCTAGTGGCATCAAGACTTTGACATCGAGACATTTATAATATGTGTAATGGCTCATATACATGGTATAGTGCTTTGGCACTGCAAACCAATTGTGCATTTTTTGGAGGAAAGCGTGAAATAGGGCCTGCAAGTTAACGCTTTCATACATGCGTGGAATCGTGCGTATCGTGCTATGAGCAGTAGCTTAGGCACCAAGCGCCCAGTGTAGTGCAATGGCGTAACATAGAAATGCGTTAATAATGGGCTTATTACGAACATTTAGGGAATAATACGCACAAAAAGAGTTGAGATGTTCATGCCTTGAGTATGGTTAAAGTGTTGTCAGAGCAAAATTAACCAGAATTTCCTTCAAATCACGGAGGATATCAGTGAGGTGAGAGACGGCCGATTGTTTACATTTTTCCACTGGCCAATTAATAAAAATCAAGCATGCAATTTGGTTCATTTGTGATTTTCAGGAATAGTTTAGGACGTCCTTGTCTCATGAGAGTTAAAATTATTGGTTATGTATTATTTAACGAGTAATACACCTATGTTCTGACCAACCTTATTCATTACTATGGCACTTGGCCGGGCTTTGGTGCCAGACGTAGCCATTTTGTGCTCACCAACACTAAAGAGTCAGCTTCTGCTTGCAGGCCCTATTGGGCCTGGCTACAAGTTCCCTGTCCACAGGGTTACAAAGGCATACATGCAAAAATATGGAAGTTCGACTTTAATCTTGTCTTCTTGTGGCCTTTTTTATCATTGTTAGACGGTTAAAGCAATACGATAAACAGAATCAATGAAATAAGCATTTTTTTCAAAATGTAGCATGGACAAAAGTATTTATATAGTAATGAATTCACAGCTTGAACTTTATTACAAGTTCAATATCAATTGGTATTTTGTGTGTCTACCTTTTATCTAGTGTACCTACATGTCTCCTTGGCTATAGGTTGTTGCACACATCCAAAAATGGCATATGTCATTCGTCAAAGTGCATGTCTGACAATTTAATCATGTTTCAGGGGTGCTTGTAGGCTGCAATTCTGAATAATGTCTCCAATAAGTGAATTGAGTCACAGAGCTAGGTTTCTTCTTTCAAAATAGGTACTTCGCACCAGTTGGTAGATCTTCGTACAGTCTATAGACCTATACAAGGGGAACATTTTGATATTGTGTTGCATTTGATGTTTTATTGCTGATGACTGGTAGCCACTGGAAAATGAAAGTCACTTTTGCAACAGTGACAGATATATTTTTAGAACCAGCAACAGCTAATGTGAATGATGTGGAAAAAAAAAAGTTAACATGAGCTTGTAATCATAATTTTATTTTATTTTTCGTTTATACCTTAACGAATATACATCTTTTTTTATTTGTTATTCATCTTTAGCTCACTTTTCCATTGTTTCCCAGCAAATTCAATGAGGGTGGTTTTTGAAAAAAAAAAGAAGATTAATTTCACAGTGTCATTAATTTGTCATTAGGACAGTCCCGCAGTGCAGTGTGTATCTTTGAAGCCTTGAAGTGTGCAAGATGTGACAATAATTGCTTAATGTTCAGTCCATGATTATTATACTGAATTATTTAGTGTTATCAAAATAGTAACTTCTAATAAAAAAAATTCATGATTTAATTCAAAATTCTAAATATAACCAAAATCCTTGTCACTGTTTTTAAAATATGCATAATACGACTATGATGTTCATTGCTTCATGTGACATCTACTACATAATCTACTAAATTTTTTGTATCTAAGATTTGCAACACAGACTCATTGTCCTGTTCATTTATTGTATGAGCAACTTTCTTGTGTTTTTTCAGCCCCTGGCAGATGTAGTTATCCATGTCGAACAAGGCTACCGGATGGAAGCACCAGACGGTTGTCCCAAAGAGATTTATGACATCATGCGTGAAGCGTGGGAGCTTGACCCCAACAAGCGGCTGACTTTCAAGGATGTGGCGGTCCGGTTAGAGAAGATAAAGGCAAACACTGTATAACCTGCAACCTATAGAACATTCAGCAGTTATGTTGACAAGGAACAATACAGAAGTTATCCACTCAACATTTTTGGGATGTATTTGTGAGAAAAATGGTTCTATTAATTTAATTCCAATTGCTACAAATAGAAAATGCTTTTAATAATTGTTTGCCGGTAATTCCATGTTCATTTTGTACCAGATAAGACCATATACTGTGCTAGTAAGTGAGTAAAAATTGTGAGTGGGAGTCTGTGAGACAAACGGAGCATGTTGTACTTTCAAATTGTGATAAAACCATTTGCTGCTTGATATTTATGTATGATGCTGCTACGTAGTATGTACTGTCTAAGAATGTCAGTGATCTTTTCGCTGTTAAATGGGACCCATATAATTAGACCACTGTTGCGTCCTTTCTTTGATTTAGTTGTGGATAACTGTCTGTATGATATGTTTGATTCTTTGCCTTGGTTTAAAACCAAGTAGCATTGGTCATTTAGTATGGGCTTGTGTCCAGTTACAATACCACAAACAGCAATTTAAGTCCAGAGTATCTTATACCTTTTTGTCAAAATTTAATGATTATATTCAGCCTGGCACTGTGTTATTGAGCCCAGTGCTTATGAACTCAGTAATTATCAGCCAGGTTACTTGATATCTACATTTTGCTTCTATTTTAAGCCGTAGAGCAAACAAATGTGTACTTTGTTTCATTCATGTCATTTTCATTTATTGTATGAAATTTTTCAGTTGTTTGGTTCGACATTGACACCATGTCATAAGTGTGCTACAATCCACAGTCCTTCAGCTTATTTTTTGGTTTTTCTTGTAGTCTAATATCGTTTGACGAAATGGTCCCAAAGAGGTTTTGTCCCTGTAGGTCTGTTGTTACAAAGACATTTTGTGAACCCAAGTAGCGCATAGGCTTAACAAATGGCACCTCTTTGCAAATTGTTATTTTATATCTGTTGATACCGCTTATCTGCTGGATTAGTTTAGGCCCTGTTAGATGCATGATTTGCAAAAAAGCTATTCAAATAATGAGAGAAGTGTAAAACTGACCTGCCCTATTGATATATCTAATGTATTATGTACATTTTACTGGGTCTGAAACTGCAATCATTCCAGCACTGTGACAATCAGACATGAAGTCTTGATAGTTGCATGTTCGTTTATTAAGTTGTTAGAGGTTTTATGAGCAGGTACACAGGTTTATTAAAGTGTTTTTTTTTAAATTATATATTATCAGTATTGTATCTAATGCCATGCCTTACTAAGGATTGGCCTCCTAACTGCTTAAATTCATCAGTTCCATGTTGATGTTAGAAATTGCAACATTAGTAAGCAACTTCCCTTGTTTTGTTTAGTTTTCATACATAAACAGAATTTAAGTCTATCATTGCTCATTGAAGTTCTGTGTGTCAGAATGAACAGATTTGTGCATTCAAGTGCATGGTTAATATATACACAAAACAACAATGTGGGCATGGATACATTAAATTGTCGTAACCTTTCACATTCTCCAAGTTTATTTATGTATCTTTTTTATTTCCCTATTGAAACTATCAAATAGGGTCTTGCGAATTATGATAAGACACAGTTGATTATAAAATTAATTTACAGCTTACAGCTGGTCTGCAAAGGTGTAACAACTGATTAATGACAGTTTCTTTGTGCTGAATATGCATGTCAATTGTCAAAGATTATATTTTGTATTTGCATAAAATTAAGATGCGTAAATGAACATGTTCACAGGATCACCAGCGCACTGATCTCACCATGTCGATTATTGAAGTCAAGTGATGCTATGGTACGATTAAAAATGTCCTGTGTCACGTTGACAAAATGTATTTTCCAACCTTGTATTAAATGTACAGAATGTACCGCATATCGTGTGTTTATTGTAATTTTAGACTTACAATGGATGATTCATTAGCCGAAAGCTGCAGTAGAGTTGTTTTGTAAAATATGACACTGGAATTTGTGATATATAAATAATATTAAATATCCAGCATGAAAAGACAGGTATTACTTCCAATTTTATTTTCCATTTATGTAGTTAAGTCTCGATGAATGTGAAGCCATTGTCCAATTAGTTCCACTTAAATAATCTTCATTTTCATGCCAAAAGGTAGTTAAAACAGAATGCAATGGAAATTCTTAGCTGCTTGAGCCTCAGAAAATATATTGTGGTGACATGTTTTTGTTTTTTGTTTTGCATTACAATGCAATGTTTGCCTATGAAATCTCTGCTCTGCGTATATTTGTATCAAAGGCCTTTCAACCTTATAAACTCCTTGTTGATATCATCAAACAACCAAAAAATAGTAAAGTGTGCTGTCACCCTCTGGTGCATTTGGTAAATACTTGCTCACCTGAGGTTCTTGCAAAGAAAGTTCCGAAATAAAGTATATGCACAGCAGAGATCATGCAATAATTATGCTCATTAAATGAATTGTGAGACAAGATAGGAGGGGCACGATCTAAAATCTTGTTTCATGTCTACTTTGATGACTAAATACATGTAATCATATTTATCCAGGTGAAAATGTGTCATCATCACAGCTGTGGCGAGAATTGTGTGCTCTGACATTAGCACTCGCTACTTCATTTATACATATTAAAGATTTACTAATACATTCTTGTTATTTTTTCTTTTGGTTGCAATAGGCACAATCTTAATTATACTGGGGTGGTCTACTATTATATGTGAAGTCAATGTAGACCGGGGTGCCGGAAGGTACCAAGGGCAAGGGGAACAGCTCCAACTGAAGGGGCACTTAAACATCGGACCGCCCAAAAATATGAGTTTTTGTGATTCCATAATATGTTTACGTTGTATAGGCCCCATCGGACAAAATTGGAGGTCTCCATGTTAAGTTTTGAGATTTCTTCTGAGAATAAGTCAGATTTCTTTGGTAAATTAGTAAATTTGCCTTCAAAATCCACCTAGGAAATGTACCCCAGGCAAATCACGCAAAGTTGGGGTATTATCATAATTTATTCATGTAGCCCACGTGGTCAGAGCTGTAACCGATATTGATGGGCGACTCATGGAATGTGAAAACAATGAACCTTGTTCAGAGTCACTTTTCATAGCTTCAATTAATTTATACAGCCCATTTGTAAACAAACCCTCATCGTTCATCGTTGACGGTGGTTGAATCCATTCTAACGGAATTTTACCCTTTTTGATTCGGAGGATTGACCCCATTAGCCAGGGGTAGTGGCCAGATCATGTCCTGGCAGGGTCAGCTCATTTACATACAACGTTTGAGTCCCTGCTGATTGGCTAGTTTGAAGCACAATCTTATTTACTGGAGCCTTTGGTGAAGTGTCAAAATCATATACTTCATCCAATTTTTAAGGGCACTTTCCTGCCCCCCTTTCCCCGTTCCGGTGTCCCTGATCGTACCGTCTTGTGGCAAGAGAATAAAAATGAGCATGCAAAAATTAAGGACCAATGACGTACAAATTGTTTGAAGCACCTTGGTGCTAAGTTTATTAATGGCAATGGCATAAATTTGCTGGGACAGGATGCAGCAGCGAACAAACTACAATTTACAAAACACTATCAGTAACTTGAAGCAACAAATAGCTTTGTCATCTACAGTAATAAACCCGTCCCTGAACCTTCCCTATATGGAATGAGGATCATTGTAAAATTACTCATAAGTGCAGCCTACTAATTTAGTGTCTGCTGTCCCCGAACAGCCAGATCAGGTAGGTGGTGCATGTGGAGCACTACTGCTACGCTCAGTCACCAAGTTAAAAAATTAGATTTAGACCCTATGTTTACATCATACGCCATAAACATGATTCCCATTTAAAACTATGGTGACAAGATTCATCACTTAACAATGCTTAAAATCTGAATATCACACTTCATAAATGTAAAAACAACATACGAGAGACATACAAAATGACAAAAAACATTTCACAGGAAATTTCACAAATGAGTTACATTCAGAGGCCAGCTCCTTAGACCAGTACACAAATGGTGTTTACAAGACAATACAAAATTATGGCACATGTTGACGAAATCTGCAGGATGAACAAATCACACTGATATGCTAAGCTTGCGAATCGTCACTTGCAGGGATAGGGCTTTTGAGTTTGACATCCAAGGAGTCAACCACCTTGTCCAGGGCAGGTGGCAGTTCATTTTGAGTCAACTGAGCATCCTCATTGTTATTCAGTAAGCCATCGTCATCTGTAGCCGAGGGCAAATAGTTATACAATTGATTGGTGTATTGGTAGGACGTATCTTGTGACGTCATGGCCATCGGAGGCTCTGCCATATTTGAGAAAGCAAAACGAGGCAACTTTTTGCCTCTCAGTTTTAGACAGACCAGGATGAGAATAACTACAGTCAAAATGGCTATTAAAATGGGGACCACGATGGCTGCAATGAGCCCACCGTTCTGGCCACTGGGAGCAGGCTGAGCTCCCTCTGTAGTGGTATGTGGCATTGTACTGCTCTGTGTAGCGGTGGAGGTAACACGGGAGGTTGGGGAAGATGAGGGAGGTGAGGTAGGTGTCGGGGAGGGTTTTGAAGACACAGGAGATGTTGAAGAAGGCACTGTAGGGCTTGGAGTAACATGAGTTGTAGTAGATCGTGAAGTAGTAGTAGTAGCAATTTTTGTGGTAGCAGAAGGCGTTTGAAGTGTGAAAAAGGTCGGAGATACAGCAGCAGTTGACGTAGGCTTTGGTGGCTTTGTTCTTATAGTGGTAGGTCCGTGGCTGCTTGGTAGATTAGGCCTTGTGGTCAGGGCCTTGGTACTCGTCCGCAAGTGATGCGGTAGAGTTGTTGATGATGGCACTTTGGTAGTGCTTGGTTTCTCAACGCCTGGTGGGTCTGAAATGGAAATCAGTTGCTTGTTTAGTAACTTATCTCCAGTTTATAAGCCAAATTAAGGCGATGGTCGGGCTGCACTTTATTTAGAAAAAATTTTGGAAAGGTACTTTGTGATTATCTTCACGTTTGATATGAGACTCTTGAACGTCATAAAGAGCGTCATAGATGCAAGAAGTTTCAGCGAATTTATGTGAAAGAGAGACTGCTGCATAATCTCATTGTATAGGATCAAAAATTATTACATGTTTCATATAAAAAATATAGCAAATAAGCAGGCCAAGACGACTAGCTTGATAACGTCTTTATCTGGTCTCAAACTGATCATGACGTCTCTGACCAGAAAACTACTTCAATACGTAGCATGTCTTAGAGACGTCTGAAGTATATGTCTTCAGAAAGATGTCATTTTTACTTTGTCAATATGACGTGAGTTCAATCATCTGTGGCCGATATGTCTTTTACTAGTCATTAAAATGAAATCTCAAGAACGATATCCGAAGGACGTGTATTTTGCCAGACAAAATATGAGTGCTATATATAGCTGCATATATGACTTATTAAGCAGTACTGTCTTTGGTATAAATATGTTTAGATTCAGAGTTAGCTCCCACAATCTTAAAATTGAAACTGGTAGACATGAATCCCCAAAAATCCCTTTGCATGAGAGAATATGTGAAAACTTGATAGTGGTGAAATTGAAGACGAATCTCACTGTTTACTGACATTTAACAAAAATGAAATTCCAAGGCCAGAATTACTTCATATAGCAACTGATATTATACCTAATTTTCATAACCTAGACAAATCACAACAATTACAAGCCCTATTGTCATGTAAGAATCCGGAAGTACTGAAGGCAAAGGAACCTTTCACATCCAAACACCCCTTTTTGCAAATTAGAGGTCAGCGCAATATTGCTCTGAAGATCCCACCCATTGACCCAGCCCATAGACACCCTCTTTCGCCATTTCAGAGGTCAGCGCAATGTTGCTCTGAAGACAACGCCCACTGACCCATGGACACCCTCTCATTCTTATATTCATATATATATATGTAAGAAAAACTGGACCCGACTTGCGTTTATCAAGTAAATATTTGGAAATACTAGTAGATTATAGAGTGTATATACTAGATATAGACACCTGACTTGGTTTTGTAATGTTGTATGTTTGTTTTGTAATGTTGTATGACACACGTATCAATTCCTGTTATCAAGTTTGTCAATAAAATTATATATATATATGTCATGGACCTGTATTCTTTAATATATATCTGAAATGTATTGAAAGTAATGAGGAATACATTCACATTTATTGTTTTGAAAGCCTTGAAATTAACTTAAGATACAAAGAAAAAAAAGCAATGATTGTGGATCTGCAGATTGTGCGAGTGCCTCCGCTGTGTAAACACCCCATGCCAATTTTGCTTCATTTGCAGATCTGTGAAATCAGCTACCTGATGCTAGCTACTTGAGATTAATTGAGAGACCTTGAAGTTAGCTACTTCGCACTGGCTACTTTGCATTTACTTGAACTTGTCATATGTGAAAGAATTTATTATATATAAAGCATTCAAAGAAAATTGAATTTTGCTTCATTGCATTAAACCTTATCTACTTGAGAAAAATCGACTGAAAATAGCCAACCAACCAACCTACTAAAACTAATTCAAAGGACCCCAGAAACATTAATCAAGCATCAGAACTAGGTGTCATTGCTTGAGAAAAATCGGCCAAAAGTTGGTTTTAGGCCGACAGCCAACCAACCAACCTCGCAAAATTAATTCTAAGGAACCCAGAAACAATAATCAAGCATTAGAAATAATTTTGGGCTCTATTTGAATTAAATTACAATGAGAATTTCAAAATACAAAGGTTGGGGTGCGGACATTCACATTTTATGGACTTCAAGGCACATAACCTGAACTGAGATGTCTGAACTCAGTTCCTAGGTTCCAGTTCCTAGATTCCTCGTTAATCCTACATGTTTTGAACCTAGTTCCTAGATAGTTCCTAGATAGTTCTTACATAGTTCATACATAGTTCCTACATAGTTCCTACATAGTTCACACACATGTTTGGAACCTACTTCCAAAAGTTCCCTAGATAGTTCTCAGATAATTCATGTATTCAGTCCTTAGATAATTCCTAGCTGTAGTTCCAAGTTCCTACATAGTTCCTAGCTACTTCCTAGACAGAACGTAGACACTTTCTTAATTTATAATTAGTCCCCTTAATACCGCAAAAAAGTTGAATAAATTGTCATTTATTGGTCGTCATCTATATATATCCAGTTCCTAGACATTTATGTAATATTTTCCCTGATAGAAAATATTCTTTGGCATACAAATGTCTAGGAGCTGAATAGTTATCCGTGCAGCAACAACCGATGTTTGGTAGGAATCAATAGCTGAGGGCATAGGTTATTAAATAGAATATCAACTACATGCTACTATTCTATATACCCAGTTCCTAGACATTTATGTCATATTTTACATCATAAAAGAACATTCTCTGACATACAAATGTCGAAGAACTGGATGGTTATCTATGCAGCAACAACCAGTAATTCTCTTCTGATTCCTTGTCACACATTTTTTCCTATCTATAACACAAATTAGGAAGTTCATTCATGTTGTCAAACTATTTAATCAATCAATATAAATGACCACAATAAATCCTGTGTTATTGCTCGACTCGACTCACTTTAATTAGTATGCACACTGAATTTGCCCTACCATAATCATGATAATAATCAACATAAATGGTCTTCTTTTTTAGAAATTTTGAATTGTCCTCTAGAGTGTGTAGATCAATCACGCCAAATTGTATGCTTTACAGGATGTGCAAAAAATGGCAATTTCTTTTTTGCCTTTAACTGCTGGACTAGTTATTTCAAAGGTTAACATGCGTTCATGTTGATTTTACTGAAACATTATCCAAGGCACTCAATATCAACAGTGAATGGTGAAAATAGGCCATATCATGAAATATAAAGGGGAACTCTTAATTCAAGATGGCCACTGAAAGGTTATTTTCGCAATGTCAGATATAACTTTGTAATAGTTTTTCTGCATGCTGCAATACTTGTTATCACACATGAAAAAAAAAATGCACAAAATTCATCTAAGAACAAAAAGGATATGTTATTAAGTCATTGAGTATAGAATCACAGCAGCATAACCTCAGCAAATTTGAGAAAATTAAACAATGAATATTGGTGTTAGTGTGAAATTTTGACAAGATATCTGCGAAATTAATCATAAATTAGTGGGGGAAGTATTGCAATGCAATTTTAAAATGCAATGCATTAAAAGTAAGCACCCCAGAGTAACAGTTGACCTAATTCTACATAATAACCAATGTGCAGACAATACGTGAATGAGGTGACTGGTTCAGTTGATATCTAATCAGCGTTATATTGGTATAATAGTTGTTAAGATGAGGTGTTTTGGAAAAATATTTCACATTTTCCCTCATTACTATAATTCTATACCATTCATGGCCATGAAACCCCCAAAAGACACAACTAAGCTATTACTGTTCTTTATATTGTAACAAAGTTTAAAGTATGCAGGTGCAGCAGGGTCAGACTTCTGCTCTTCTGCTCCAACAACAAAAACATGTGTAAAGAATAATAGCATATATACAAAAGTGTAAGATAGTCTATTCATTGGATAGCCTAATCCGTCAGCTATTGATTCCTACCACATATTGGTTGTTACTGCATAGATAAGTATCAAGTTCCTAGACATTTTTACTTTTATGATGTAAAATATGACATAAATATCTAGGAACTGGACAGCCTGTTCCTTTGGCTATTGATTCCTGGGTATATAGATGACTGCAATAGCCAATAAATGACAATTTATTCAATGGCTAGCCAAAGTATTTAACTTTTTTGCGATATTAAGCGGACTAATTATAAATTAAAGAAGTGTCTAGGAAGTAGCTAGGAACTATGTAGGAAATTGGAACTATAGCTAGGAATTAATTAGAACTGAATGCATGAAATATCTAGGAATTATCTAGGAAATACCTGGGAACTACCTACGAACTATCTAACAAGTTAGGTTCAAAACATCTAGGGAACTATCTAGGAACTAGGTTCAAAACATGTAGCAACTATGTAGCAATTATTTAGGAACTTTAGGAAGTAGGTTCAAGACATGTAGGAACTATCTAGGAACTGGAACCTAGGGAACTGAGTTCAGACATCTCCTGAACTGAGCAATTCTCTTCTTGAGGGACATCAAAGTTGTTTGCTTACCATAACAAATAATAAAAGTACACAATTTTTGCTAGATGTGAGTGAAAACCGTTTGAAAATCACACTGCCATTTTGAAATCAGCAAAAAAATTCTCAGTTAGGGGCCCTTTTCATTGATTTTACCCAACAGCCTAGTACTTTACAAGGAATTGACAATAGTTGACACCTTTCAATTTTAAAGTGCAATTCACGCTTCACTGAACATTGTGAAATCAAATTAAACAAGTTTCATCTGTGAGGTGCAATTATGAAATATCGGAAAGAAATAGTATTTTTGATCCATAAAATGTAATCCAGTATAACCCGAAGCTACCGCCATGAGCCACCACGCCAGCCATTTTCAATGTTTGGCTGAGCCAGTCACTAACTTTCTAAGTATGTTAAGCCATTAGCCGCCATCAAATCTGTAAGCCATTGCAATATAGTGAAGATTAGGGCATAATAGAAGTGGTGGAGGAAAGAATGTAATTGACCCTGTAGCATGTTCAATGTTTACTGTCAACTTCCAGTTTCCCGTGAATTAGGCCTAAGTGCAATTAACTCTTCATAGGCGACTGCCAGTCTCTCAGGAATAGAGTTAATTTTGTAAAACAACCCATACGTCTAATATTTCTTCATAACTCCTCTGGATGATTTTGAGTCTTTGACCCATGGTATAAGTTATGTCCACTGATTATGGTCATATGTTTCCATCAATCACATGGAGCAGCATAAAATGCACAGAAATGTTGAAGCAACAAGTTTCTGGCTGATAAAACAAATGGCCATAATGATAGGAAGGTGGCAAAAAATTATTATTGAGATGGGTTTTTATTGTTTAAAAAGTTGGGGGTTTGACTAATTAGTAACATTTCTAAAAAAAAAAAGGATAACATATGACAAAAAATTTAGTGGACCTTATTTAGAACATGAAAGGGACCAGTATGAAATTTCATGAGCTGCGGAAACTGCAGTAAGCTTTAAAAAAAATGGGAATTTCCAAAGGCAGTGTAAAAGGTGGAGAAGATAGCTATACATTGTTCAAGTGACAAAATTTTTTGCAATTGCCTAACTTTTTCTAGGTTGGCAAAATTGTGATTGTTCTGGTTGAGCGAGCACGGCACAAATCCCAGAGGGGGTGCAGCAGGTATACACGTTAATTAGATAATCTATATCGTGGTTGTGATATTATGTCTTCAAAGGACATATATAGAGGTTAGACTGTACCGTTATATTGTTGCTCTAATTGTGAATAACCTAACAGCTACGACTCACCACATTCAATTGCAACATCCTCAAAGTGGAAGCAGTTGGTGTTGCCAAGGCCAGGATGGTCGCACTCTGTGATGTTCATTTCATTCCCTTTGCACAACAAATCATCGAGCCAGATGTCCCCAGTTCCCTCTCCAAAAGCAGAGTTTGACAGATGCTGTTGTAAATCAAAACAAAGAAAGTTTAAAAAATGGCATTGCAAGCGGTGTTGACACTCGTCTGTTGCATGCATGTTACTTGCTATATATTGTCCAGGGCCATTGCTCTTTCAGGGTATTACCGCCAAGTAAACATACAAAGTAAATTCATAACATTTTACCCCTCATGGGTACTCAAAGACAACCATTCAAGTATTACAACATGATCATAGGACCCTGCACAAACCAAATACAGTGAAGATCCCATCATCCAATGGAAGTTCTCGCACCACTACTTGCCACCACTACTTGAAAAAGGACATAGTTAACTATTTAACAAGTGGAAAAGTAACTTTTATGAGAGAACTTCCTTCACTCTAATGATAAGTATGTGATAGGGTAAGCTTGTTAATGTTATTTACGATCGTTGACGTCTGTCCGCATGAATCGGTTGCCAGACTGTAGTGTTTAAAACCATGTAATTTGTTTCAGCGCAATGACCAAATGTAATGCTTTTTTTCCCAGAAATGGTGGATGTTACAATGGCACTTGTTTAATCACAGACGATGTAAGTCTAATTTTTCAGATCACAGGCTGATAAATGATAAAGTTTATATTATGAGGACTCAAAAGTAATGCATGTCAAACCATCAGAGAAATGACCTGTTCCTGATATTACCTTTCCTCCAGTTAGCCCCATCATTCGACACAGTACTTGTGCATCATTTGAATCAAACCCATCATCGCAGACAGTGCCCCAACGATTTGCTTCAGTGACAAGTACTTCAACTCTTCCTGAATAGTTTGAGGATCCACCAACAAGACGCACAGTTTTCAGCTCTGCAAGTAATTATTGATTACTAAGATATCGTCAAAAGTGATAAAATCATTCTGGAGGTACAACCCTTGTGCAAACTGACATGTTGGCATGACCGTATTTTGGTCAAAGTGGACCTGCTAGTGTCCATTTAACTGGATGCTAATTACTCGCTAAAAATAGGCCAGTGCTGAATTTCGTGCCTGAGAGAGAGGCCATCTTAGTATGAAGCAGCCTGTAATGGAAAGTCATGCCAGCACTCCTGAGGTCACCTAAGCTCCTAGTAAATTAACCAACCTTTTGTTTTACTCAATTATTACTGAAAATCCACGACTCTCTGTAATTTGTTTCAATTTGTGAACTTTTCATGGTTCTTGTGTACATCTGGATGGAATTATTATTATGTAAGTATCAAAATGACAAAAGGACTTCAAAAGAACTTACGCATTATATTAGGATAGCAGCGAACTGCAGCATCACGACTATGTCCCGAACACTGATAGAATGAGAAAGATGGCCAGGATGAGTTCCATCCGGAACTGAGACAGTCCAAGGGGCTGCTCTCATTGCCAACACATGACAAAGTCTCAAGCCACACTGGTCCCGATCCTGGACCGTAAATGTTCGGACTGACCACTTGACCATCCTTATAACCTGTGTTAATGCAGATAAACAATGTAAATGTCATGAATCAGGTCCTATAACGGGAGCATTCAAAAATATCATCAAGCATTATATCATATGCGTGGACAGATTAGGTGGAGGGTCACTCAGCCTAATTGTTATTAACTTATATTGTTGATTAATTTTTGTAAAAGGACAATCAAATTATACAATTTATATTAAGATTTCTTACACTTACCCAAAGCAGTACAGAAGACCCTGGCATCAGAAGCGCTGAAAGCCAATTTGCAAACAGTTCCCCATTCCCCATCATATTGTATCTCAGCTCTTCCTTGGGAAGCATTGCTATTCCGCCCCGCCAGTTGGTATTTGATACCTGTAATGAACAATCAGTAAATTTGTAGAATATTCAAAGAGATCATAATGACATTTATTAATTCAGGGTTAGGGTTATATTTGCCTTTTCTTATAATCACATACTGTAATCGAATTACTATGACCAACAACAGACAACAACAACGAGTAGTTTTATATCGGAGATGCTTTGAAACATGTAAAAAAAACATGATTAATTAGATGGTAAGCCAAGAATTGTGGATGACTGTTCAGGTGACAGGTTTTTTTTTATTAAATAAGTTTAAGCACAGGCTTGATGCTCATTGCAACTATAACTAGATTCCAGGCTTCTATAGGTCCTAAAATACGTCTCACTATTGCTAAAATCACTGCACAGATTAATGACCTCTGCTCTGGTATTCGTGATGTCATAAGATATAATTATTACACACAACGGTATTACATTTTCAGTCACATCAGGAGCAATCAAATTGCTCTTGTAGATCTTCGTCAAAATAGTTCTAAGGTCATCTAAGTGCTAGTACCAGATGTTTTATGAATTTTCCTTATTATAAAATCTTAACTTTTAGTCTTTAAAGTGGTTGCAATGTGATATCCAACTGAATAATAAGATGACATGACCCTCAACTCACCACTGATGTTATAGCAAAGAACTCCAGCTTCTGTACGCATCTTTTCACAGACATCTGGACTGGACCACATTTGATATGAGCAATCAAAGACTGACTCCTCATCTCCGTTGCAAGACACGTTACTTATCGTGAAAGGTCGTTCGTCACTTGCAATGTGGGTGTACGGAACACCACCCTTGAAGCCCAGCATACGACATGTCACATTTGCTTCCTTTTCGCCGAAGTTGTCTCGACACATCCTGCCCCAAAGACCATTCATGCGAACCTGCACTATGCCATGTCTCTCACTGGAATGGCTGTCCTCAACCAGCTCCAGAGCTGGGTCTGCCGAAAATAGATAACAGAAAGTTCAGCGGATACAATATGTATTACAGTGGATTGCAATGAAGTGTGATCAGTCACTTGACAAAGTGTTCTAGTGATGTCACAGTTTACCATGCTTGAGTGGTCGCTAGTCAAGCATATAGACAGGATGGACTTAATTTCTTTGGTCTCAATTACAGCCAGTCATTTAATTGTGTTATGACCAGTGAACGCTTGGGTGGGCATGATCACCTGCAAGTTACGTAACTAATATAAACAATTTACTCGTAGAACGTCCGCCAAAGTTTAAGTATAGTTTAAAAAATTATTTCCTCTCTTCACGTATGTCCGTGTGTGGTCAAGCGCTCGGCGAGTGAATCACGTATGATGAACAAACAGAAATTTTTTTTTCATACTTGGTCATACGTAGCTCGTATGTGCTATTCCAATAAAATTAATCAGATTGTTCCTGGTTTTTCGATAAAAGGTCTATAAAATATGGGGGGGGGGGGGAGGGTAAATGTTTGACATCCCCCCCCCCCCCCCATTATCTTAGTGGCTATGGCCCAGATATTTGGCTACTGCGTAGTACTGCAAGGTATCTAAAATTCCGTGATACAATTGTTTTGTTTTTTTTTATTTAAGGGGGGGGGGGGGGGGGTTTAAAGTTTTTCAAGAATTAAAATGCTTGTCAAATGCCCTATCTTAACCACGTAACAAGCTTTAAAAATATGAAGAGAAAAACACCAAAAAAAAACCGGTCAAGAACAATATAACTTCCATGTAAGTGGAAGTTTGCTGGAGTGATGGTACCGTAATAGGTGAAGGCCATCAATGTGGCAAAGCGGACCCCATCTTTCATCATGGCTGCCATGCACGAAGCCAATGCACATTTATGTATTTTCTGTACTTTTACTGGTAAATAAGGCATGTTTGATAACTCAAAAAAAAAAGATTTGTCAGTATAGCTTTCATTCAGAACACAATTATGCTGTAAAATATGCCATACGTGAAAGAAAAAAGTCGGGAAGATGGGGTAACTAGATTATGAAATGCTTGAAAGATGGGGTAACTTGAGGCTTTCTCTGTCTTCAATAACTACACTATCATTTACTTCCAGACAGAGTCATTTAATTTAATTAAGTTTATTTGCTCACCAAATAATGGCATCGACTAAAAAAAAGTGTTGAAAATTACGAAAAGTATTTTAAACATAAATGTATTGTGTGTATGAAATATCACGAAAATAGAATAAACAAATTACCGTTTTCAGCAAATTTTACTGTAAGTCTGTATTAACTAGAAAAATTGTGATAAAGACATGCTACATATACTTCATATATTGAACATACACTTCAAGTATTATATTATAACTATTTGAGCGTCCAAGCAGCTGCAAGTTGGGCAGTCTCTGTGATGCTAGATGCTGTGTGTAGAAGTACTTCATATAATTATAATTCGTATTTCTTGAAAATGAGTGATGATATTGACAAAAAACTGCTGGAAATGGCAAAAAATTGTGTTTAAAACGTTGTGTTTCAGTGTATATTTGTATGAAAATGCTTACAGAACATGCACAGATTATTGCAATGTTATGAATATAAGCTTGTTTCTTCAAAATTTCTAATATCAGATATAATATATATTATAGTTGTTTTGAGTCATGGGCCTTATTTCAAGGGGGGGGGGGGACCGGAGGACATGCCCCCTCCACCTTTTCACCGTTTTTGAATTGTTACAATGTATATTAATGTATATTATTGTGGATTGTCTCCCTCCCCCAGTTGTTTGGAGCAAACAAGGCCCATATAATTGAGTACTTTGGAAAAAGTATATTAACGAATATGACTCATTATAAGACATTCCAGCGAGGGCCTGCATCATTGTAATAGGATCACTGAAAAGTCTCTAAACCACTTTTGTATAGGAGTAAGTACTTGCACATTTTCAGTAACAAAATGGCAAGAAATTTCTTAAAACAATAAATAGTGTGCATTGGAATATATTGCCTTATCGTAAGAAATACAACTTTTCAGAAAGTTGGTTAGGCAAAGTTCATTGGCAACTGCTGTAATGTTGTGCTGTCTTTTTAAAATTGAAGATTTCTATCGTTTTTGTCATATTTGGTTGGGAATGATAAAAACTATTAATCAGTTATATTTTTGTCTAAGGGAAGAGCATTATATTAATGAAGTGGCACTCATTATTTAGTGTCTGCCTACCATTTAATTCTCACTGAGTACAGTAGCTACATGTGTCTTTCACTCGTGTCAGTCATGCAGATCATATTAACAACTGCTGTGAAAGAAATACAGCAAACAATATTGAATTAATTTGAGAATGTCTTCACTAAAAGGCTTGGTTGATGACATGTGCCATATTATAAGTTGGGTCAAGCCTAATTATATTTGTAGTAGGCCCTATTGGCACCGTGCTTAAGTTACCCCATCTCAATCTCAAAGTTACTCCATCTCCACATAACTTACAAAATGAGTTACCCCATCTCCCCGCTAGAATAACTCATTAATTTTCATGCAGTAAGCACAAATATCACTGAATCTACTACCAGAAAGTTTGTGTATGATAAGATAAGAGGTAAATGAAGTCATATTCTGGAGTAAACAGTTCCTAATTCGTTCAGAATGACGTGAAATACTTTTGCCTTCAACCACAACAGCCATGTTGGGAAATGGGTAACTAAAGTTACCGCTTTGCTCCAGATATTCTTAAATCTCAAACCTTGAATTGACATAATAAATACAATATTTCACTTACCAGTTTGTGGTATTGTGGCATTGGAGCAATAGACGGATGCATACATCGCTGAAGGACACTTGTCATCCCAAGTGATTCTGCATTTTAGCAAATTCTCCTCACTTCCGTTGCATCTCACATTTCTCAGACCAGTTGGAAACTCTTTCAAATGGCCAAATCCTGATCGCGGAATTGCCAAGCCATCTTCAAATCCTAATCCTTTGCAAACTACCTTTGCCTCAATGTCTGTCCAGTGGTCATCACAGACCGTGTACACTTGATTCTCTTTGTATACCTGAACAGCGCCGTAACTGGCGTTGGCTCCGTTGCTTAGTTTCACTGTTGAAAAAAAAAATTTCTTCAATGATCAGATGATCAATAATTAGGTTTTTGTGAATCAAATGTACCATCCTCAACATATGTAACACCACTTCAGCACATAGCATTCATAAGTTGGGCCATCAATGGCACATTGCAAATTGAAGCATAGTGTATAATATAATGCACAAAGCTTTTCATTGCCAAATTTCACAAAGCCAGTGTAATTGGTGGAGAGCACTATGGTACGTCAGGTAGGTCATTTTGCAAATATGCAATAAATATAGGATCTTGATCTATGATATGTCCACTGAAGTGGGACTAGACATCCACGTCCAACAGAACAAGAGCATGACGTTTTATTTTAAAGTTGTTGATAGCATTAGCAAATAGAAATAAGTTAAAATGTGACATACAAAACCATTCAACTGACAAAATTAACCCGTGTATGTGCACGTAGTTAGTGAAATGGCAGTAAATATCATGACAAAATTTCAGTTTTTTTCTTGTAAATTTTGTTGCAAAAACTAATGCAAACCTGAGCTGAAGCAAAAGGCAGAAGCATCATTCTTGTGCTGGTGGCAGTATTTGAAAGACGGCCAGGTCGACGTTCCCACAGCATCGTTGTCCCATCTCAACACAGGACCCTCCGAGATCGAAGTGTTCAATCCACGTTGAGTACATCTCATCAAGGTTTTCTCATCACCTAAACAAATGACAGTGTAAGAGAGAGAGGAATTAGTTGTGATAACCAAATATAGCAAGTAGTACAATGATAAAATCATATTAGTCAGGTCCCATTTTTAAAAATAGAAAGGTTAAAGGGGCATTCACACTGTCACGGCGATAACCTACGAGTGATCACATATGAAAATTTCTTTTTACTCTTGCTCATCTTTGTCCATACGTGATTCACTCGCAGAGCGTTTTACGTACAGGCTACTCACACTAATCCATAGGATGCTCCTGGTCGCGCTTGACCACTCACGGACATACGTGAAGAGAGGAAATAATTTTAAACATGTTTAAAACTTTGGTGGACGTTCTCTGAGTAAATTGTTTATATTAGTTACATAACTTGTTCGGGAGTCACTCACAGAGTGCTCTACGAGTGCCTCACGGATGCCTCATGACGGTCGTTTGGCAAGCGTTTGACGGATGTTCGGCGAGCGATCTACGACTGCCTCATGTACGCTCAAGGAAAGAATTTATATGTAATTAACAGAGCCACGAGTGAGCACGTACAGCTAAGTATAGCCTATTTTTGATGTACGTGGTCACTTGCAGGTTTTGGACGTGACAGTGTGAACGCCCCTTGAGGCATTTATGAGTAGAAGTCGGCATTTGGTTGTTTTACCCTATTTTAAGGGTGCTGAATTAAAATCTGCCACATGCAAAGTTCTGTTTTTAGATTTTACCCTGAAAATGGTGAAAAACAAAATGGCAAATTTAGACAACACAATCTTAAGCCACTATCACACATAGCCGAGTGACGATGCAGGGTAATGACGATCGCTGGAAAGCAAGCAATCGGCGTCACTCTTGCTCATTTGATGACTAGAAAAAGCAAGTCAGCAAGGTCTCGCCGATCGCTCGCAGATCACTCGCCGATCACTCGCAGATCGCTCGCCGATTGCTCGCCTTCTTCACACGCCGACCACTCGGCGAGGAAATCACGTCCACAAAGCAATCCATCTGATCAAGTGTACTCCCAGTGTGACCAAGTGTACTCCCAGTGTGACCAAGTGTACTCCCAGTGTGACCAAGTGTACTCCCAGTGTGACCAAGTGTACTCTCAGTGTGCACGGCGAGGTAATTTCAGAGCAAATTTGCTCGGCGACAATCCTAAAAAGTTTTAAACATGTTTAAAACTTTACGATCGTTCTACAAGTATTGCCGTGTATTTACGAGCCTTTCCAGAGTGGTCGGCGTGCAAAGCCGTGTATTCCCGACTGCCTAATTTATTAAGCACTCGGCATTACTCGGCATTGTCACTCGGCTATGTGAGATAGGCCCTTTAGTGTCAATTTTGATGTTTTCAGATATGGGAAAAGTGTTTTCATGGCCATAACATTTATCCTTTAACAGATAATTAATAAATTTGTAACTTTAATTGAAAATAACGGCTAATTTTATTCATTTAAACTCAGGTGGTAGGAATAATTTTATTTGTTATGTATAGCAGTACAAAAGAGTGTTATTTGGCTAAAATTAAGTTTCTCAGAATTACATCAGTGCTACCAGTGTAATATCTATTTGAAGTCTTAACTCACAATAATAGTCGCATGCACACGGGTTTTTATATCTGGCACTAGACCTATATGATATTATAACTATGACTGATACGGACTTTCACAATGCCAGATATATATAACGAACAAATACTCAGTTCTGTGACAAAAGCTAGGTCAATGACTGATAGGAGGTTGGGATCTGTAACATACATAAATGTAATAATAGTTTGATTGGTGAAAATTGAAAAATATTTATGAAATCTCTTTGAAAGATATGAAACACAAATCTTAAGACTGCATATATTATGTAATTACTTGGTAAATAATGTCAGATGAAGAAAATAAATTTTTTCCACATTTCTACTATCATGACGATTACAAAATCATGATAATTCACACAAGTGAGCTCTACAGTAACCATAGCTTAAGCTAAAGTCCTTAGTTACCCCTTCCAAAATTCATAAATTAAAGTTTAGTCATAATTGAACTGGTAACCATGGCATTTTACTACAGTAGAACAAGCTAAACATAGTTATTTCAGGCGATTGACCACATGGCCTATCTATAGATTTTACAGGCCATTGGTAACAGAAAAGCTAAACTGCTTGCTGCAAGCAAAGAAGAATTTTCTTGTTATTTATACAATCTGATTTGAAGTGATTTTTAGCATATTTCGGTAGTTGAAATGGTCTTCTTCTCTACAAAAGCTTCAGAAGCTTCAAACTGAATCCAGTGAAGCCACCTTTCTTGTCATTTCTAGAGATTCATAAAAAAGTATTATTGCATTGAGAGCAGATTTTTAGAATGAGTATGGTCACCTTAATTATATCCTAGGATACAGAAATCTTGGAAAATCACAGTTATAGGGTTTTTTTAACCCAGCTCTACTGAGCATTTGGACAGATAATGTGTGATATAAACATATTTATTACATAGCTGGCTTATTATTCAACAATACCATATTTATTTGTAAGTATATGACATAAAAGGTCTCCTAACGTGCAGGGTGATTGCCCAGTGGCACTTAACACAACATGGATGGCTGTTAAGATTGTCAGTTCAAATTTAAGTTATGGCAGAGTTTTTCTTATTGGTCATTAATGTAAATTTATCAAGGAAATCCGTGCAAAATAATTTGGGAATGAATTAGCATTAAATGGCATAGAAATCAACTAATTTATCAGGGTTCTATCAGCTTTCACTTGTTTGGATGACTAAATTAGGAAAACCTCGCCATGTATTTTTTGTGACCTACCAAGATTTGATAATTAAAATTTATTATACATATGAGGTGATTCAAGAAACACACAATAGAAGCTATTACGCACAATAAATGTGATGTGAGAGCAGATTATTTGTTTAGTGTTGTTCAGTTGAATAATGTTTCCTGTCAATATTTAGCTGTCAACAAAATCATGCATATTTTTTGGGTTTAGACGACATTGTCAATCATACCGAGCAGACATGAACCGCAATGGCATTCATTGAAATACAAGAGCAGTGAAGCAAAAGCATAGAATATTTATTACTGCTCAGCTGATTTTCATGCTGTCTTGCTTACTGTAAGTAAGTAAGTAAACTTTTATTTCAAGTCGAATAATATCATCCATAATAAAACAAGCACCCAGCATTTGTGTCCGACAATAACAAATAAGAACAATGAGTATTTACAGATGAAAGATGAATGAAATAAAACTATAAGGTACATAAAAGCAAGTGCCACATTGACACTCAGGTTGCCACTTAAGAACATAACTTTTGAAACCATTAAAATCCAAAGCCTTAATGGTATCAGGAATCTTGTTCCATAGCATAGCACCTTGGTAATGCAGTGGATGAAATCCATGTCTTAGAGTATTACGCATTGGTTGTCATAGAATATTGACATTTCAAAAATTGTATGTCATATCTTGTACAGCGAAAAAATCTTTTGACATTGGTGGACATTTGTTTTGCAAAATCTTGTAAACAGTTAATATCATAATTCTTTGTCTGCAAAACTGGTATAAGTACAGAAAACGAACGCAACTTAGTTACTTCACTTAAGCGTCAATCCATTAAAGAATATTTAAATAAGTGATGTGATGATCAATCAAATAAAAAGCAATTTTAGAACACTGTACGTCCAAATGTTTAAATGACCGATATGTTATTTGCATTTTAACTTGATATGGTGCATGCATTTTTGTAGCGGCACATATGAAATTGTGAAAATCACTAATACCAATGGCTACATTCAGATGAGATACAACTCGTTGTGGAGTATTTGTCAATATTACATCTATAGGTGATGGATTTTGACCATTTTTATTACATGTTGGTTCTTTTACTATATTCTTGAGGTTATAATATCTAAACAAAAAATTACTGTCACTTGCCGAGTCTCACACCTTAGTGAATATAGAGCAGGAGAGTAGTCAAATTTGCAATTGAAGATGCTCTAATGAAAGTCAGTATTTCTTCAGATTTCACAGGTTTAGGTGGAGTTTTGACTTTGAAATCATCATCTTAAGAAATGTTGTATTAGCGCTATAAAAAATAAGCCCTTTCATGTAAAATCAGTGTCTCCCTGGCTTGGTGGAGGCAGTGGCCCTAGGAGTTGAATCTCCTGCTAATTAGCACGAATTTTCCTGAGCAGAAATGCTTCTATAAAATCATTAAAGGGGCGTTCACACTATCACGTATAAGAGCTACGTATGACCATGTATGAAATATTTCTCGACTCTGCCAGTTTCGCTCTTGTGTTTGGGAATGGCACGGATGCTCAGCAAAATAGTTAAGAGTTTAAGTTTTTTTTTTTTTTTATTACCAATATAATTAAATCATTCAAATAGCAGGTGTATATCTAGGTCAATAATTAGCACGGTTGTATATTAAGGTAAAATTGTATACATATTAGTAAACAAAGCGTTAGAAATCTGAACTTATATAACTTGTAACTTGTCATAAAATATGCACGTGTCAGTGTGATTTTGTTATGCTTATATCATTCATATATTTAGCTTTCTTTCTTTTTTCAATCAAATAAAATCAATGCCAATACCCATTCTACTATAGGAGGTGTTAATGAACGTATTACTGCATAACATGTGTGCCATATTTGGTATCAATTTACATGTATTTCATAAGATGAACATGTTGTTGATGTTATTTATTCAAATAAATGCATATCTGGCAAAGTTTGATGATTGAACTAGGAGTCTGAATAACAACCCAACCCTGTCAGTGTTTGCAACAGAACAATAGAATGGGGTGGGGTTGAGAGAGAGTAATACAAGTTTGGCTAATTTTCCTTTATTATTTAGGTAATGTCAAACAGAGAATACTGCAATATTATGATCAAATATTAACATATAAATATATTTACAAACTTTTTATGGCTTTCATTATATAAGAAATAAAACTATTTCAGTGTAATAGCAAGATTTTCCATTATGAAAAAAGCATGATGTAAATTTTAAAATGAAGTTTGGAAAGAGAAAGTACTATAATTAAGATGAGTTATTTGCAATATTTAATTCATAAAGTATATATATACTGTCTTAGACTTGGGGGCATAAGTTTTCCAGTTCTGCTCCAGAAACAAACAAAAATCTTTTAATCATTTTTGTCTTCTTTTGTAACTACCACAAGGCACAACAAGGTCACTAAGTACAATACTGTATGCAATTTTATTAGGCTCAGTTCATTTTTGCTGGAGTCCTGCTTTGGAAACACAATTTAGCATTTTTTTTGCATTTTTCCAGATTTTCTGTTAGTATGAAAAAAGCATGAGATAGATGTCAAAATGAAGTTCATGTTATTTTAAAAATTTCACTCATGGGGGATTAATAGTGTCGTTGAAAATGTTTGAAAAAACAAGAACTATTTCATTCATGAAACCCCGATAATTGCATAATTTAATAGCTTTTTTTCAAAATTTTGTAAAACATAGCTGAGACATGTCAATGTGGTTATCAAAAGGCACCACTAGGCCATATAGAGTATTACTGTATGAAATTTCATTAGGGTAAGTGCATTAGTGTTTCGTGTTCTGGAAACTAAAGTGTCACAACCGCCTGCCCACGGACGGACATCATTTTTCAAAGTGAAAACTTCGAACTTCGTTCGCTGTCGGTTGAAAAAGATTTTGTGCATCTCATGCTAAAACAACTTAATATAGGTAACTTATTTTTGGATAAACAAGATCTTTAACCCATTAGCACCTAAAAATCGAACAAATGACCATAGATGCATTTTATGGCACTCCACAGACAGTTAGGTTAGGGCATGTGGTTTCAAATGACATAGTAATTGCTGTTTAGGCAGAGTAATAATATATTACATTGTTTTAGGGTAGTTGTTGCATTAGTGTTGATTTCTGCTCCAGAAACAAAAGCCATGGTGCTACACCCACTCACTAGCCCATTGGACGGAAACCTGTGATAACAATAACCCTCTTTGGACTTCCTTCGCTGATGGTTAGAAAATGCAACTACAACTTACCAAACTATTTCACCATGGTTGTTATGAGAAATACTCAGGCAGAACTTGGATTGCTATTTCAATAGAACTGGACCTCATGGTGCATACATCACTGACTGGCTCACATTTTATGAAAGAACTTGAGTTCTTCCTAGACTTAATATTCAAATCACCTGGAATGTTGTGAGGATGCACATTACATGGATTACATGTAAGCAGCATTTTCAAAAGCTTTTCAGACAGACGGATATAAACATCGAATCTTACCATTACATTGAATTTCACTTATCCAAACTGTCCCATTTCCAGGTCCAAACTTAGCACTTGAGAAAGCTTCGCCATCTTGGTATCCGAGTTGTTTACACAGAACTTTGGCTTCACTATCGTCCCAGTAAGCATCACAGATGGTGCCCCATTCTGTTCCAAGCCTCATCTCCACTCGACCTTGTTCATCAGTCGGGCCATCAACCAATCGCCATTCTATGTCTGTAAATATAAGTGAAATGAAGAATACATTCACCTAGTTTTCAGGAGGATGCAATCTTAAGAGACTTGATAATTAGTGTAGAACAACAAAATCAAGAACTCCTTAGTCTAAAAATTTACCGGTCTGTAATTGAAACATGGTAGTTTAATCACTTGGTAAATTACAACGATAGATTCAGTGGTTTTAAATGTGAAATGGTTTTGTGACAAGTTTCTTAAAACTTCATGCCATTAGGCTACTGATGTATATAGAAATTGCAGCGAAGTAAATTTTACAGATTTATAGCACAACTGATGACCAAGACATTATCTATGTATATACCAGCTCTATCATCCCTGAAACAAAACACTCCAGCGGCATGACTATCTGTGCAATTTGAGATGGTTTCACGGTTCTCATGAGGACAGTCCAGCAGGTCCGTTTCATCCCCAGTGCAGTTAAATTTGCTCAGAAAGTATGGTTTGTGAATACGACCAGCTGTGGAGGCCGCCCTGCCGGCGACGATGTGTAAATATGATATACCATCTTCATGACCCAATGACCTGCACAGCACCTGTTAGAACCAATGAGATACAATTTACGTACATTGAATAGTTGGATTAATCCAATTTACCTTAATTTGGACCTTGAATCTGTTCTGTGCAATAGGCAGGCATCAGGATTTTTTGTTCTAAAGGGGCGTTCACACTGTCATGTGTAAGACCTATGTATGACCAAGGACGTAAAAAATTGGCTATATTAATTACGTATAAATTCTTTCCACCAGCATACATGAAGCAGACGCAGATTGCTCGTGGGTCGTGCATCAACCGCTCGCCAGGCATAAGTGAGGCATACGTGAGGCATATGTGAGGCACTTGTAGATCGCTCGTAGATTGCCCTTGCGAGTGGTTCAAGGATGGGCAAGGATTAGCACAGAAGACGACGAGTGGGCGATGGACTCTTGCCAAGCGTCCTACAAGTGGACACGAGGGGATGGCAAGTACATAGAATGTTCGCCGAGTGACTCCTGAGCGAGTTACGTAACTAATATAAACAAAATTTTGCCCTCCCAACGTATGCTCTTCAGTGGTCCAGCATGACCAGTAGCGTTTCACGAATTAGCACGAGTATACGTAAAACACTCGGTGAGTGAATCACGTATGGACAAGGATGAGCAAGAGTAAATAAAAAAATTTTCATCCGTTGTCATACGTAGGTCTTATCCATGCCAGTGTGAACACCCCTTAATTTGGACTACTTCTTATCTAGTACACTGTACAGTGACCTGTGATTTCTGTTAACACCATTTCTACTTTTCAGTAGTCCAGATTGCCCAGCTGTAGTTTTAGTTTCAAGTACAGTTTCCAACATACTGAATGCAAAAAACTCTACAACTGGTGAAGAAAAGCAGGCCTAACCAGCGAGGCCCATTGGTTCAGTAAGCATTCGCAGTTTTATACTTGAGCCCATTTCCCTTCATATTTTTATGTTTATCCGAGCTACATGGCTAAAATAACAATGCAAAATAAAAACAACTAATCAAACCCGTATGATGGCAACCTGACTGCACATAAAGCATTAAATCCCAGCCAATTTTTTCCAAGGTCTCAAATCTATAATGCATGTAAATCTGAGCGATGTGACTACTCAAAACTGTTTCTTACCCTGGCATCAGCGTCATCCCAGTCATCAGCACAAATCAAACCAGGCTGTCCGACATATTCAACATCTACAATGCCTGTTTCTTTGCCGTCCTTTAGAGTCAAGTTGTACTCTAAAAAAAATCGTTCAAAATTCCTCCATCAAACCATGAGATTAAAAAGCTCTTATTAAGACAATACCATGCTTGGAAAAATTCTCTCACCAGTGTCATTGTAGATCATGCTATCCATACAGACAATTGACATGTACAGGCCAGATAGACACCCGCCTTCTAAAGAGGTGTAACATTCTTGGATATCTGATTCACCGCCAGTGCATCTCAAAGTGCCATTTAGAATGTCATAACCAGACCTATAGAAACAGAAATGTATATATATATATTATTTTATTTATCTTTATTGACATATGGTTTTACATCACAACAATACAAACATCATACATGGAACCATTAACCACCCAGCCCCATAAGGGCTTATATGTCACTCCACTTAGGTGCTTAAAGTTAAACACATGACGTCTAAGTAACAAAAAGTAACTGTTTCCTTGTTTCCATAACTTTCAGCAAAAAAGTTGTACCTGATATTCATTGTTAATAAACACAAATTTTTCAAAATCATCATACTCATCGAAATGACTATCAATGTAACTAATATTATCATAAAAACTAGTTCCGATATCAACATAGGCATTACATACACATAGTGTACATTGAAATTCACCAGGGGTGCCAGCACAAGGGTAATTCGGATAACCCTCGATGCTGCAGCATCCGTTATAACATTCAATCAAAATTATTCAAGTCAATGTTTCTTTGTGTAAAGAAGTTACAGAAAATTTTTGGAAAATCATAACATCTGGTGAGGGTAAAAGGGTAATTACCCCTGTTAGCTATAAACTTGTTGGGATTCCATGTCTGGAAGTAAGGAAAGAATACATATCAATGAAGGGATACTCTGACAGCAGATCCAATGCAGTGTCAAACTGTTTGGTAATTGAGTAAAGGGTTCCTGAGACAGGGGGCTTTAAAAATTTAGGTTAGTTCTGACCTCCGTATATCAGGGTCCTAGGGAGATATAATATTACAACCATGACGTAGCGGGGGTCCTCGATTAATGTGGTATACCTGCCACGCTCCCTCAATTTTGCCCACCTAGAGACAGTTATGCAATTTCAATTTGCATGAAGTGATGTCCAGTCAACAACAACATAGAAATAATAAAAAGATTTGTCTTTTTTCCTTTATCAGAGAAGATTTGTAATCTAAATTAATAAACCTTTTTACATTGCTATAAAACTAATTAAGTACAGGCAAATGTATCCCATGCTTCTGGGTCCGGAGTTCAGTCAGCTCTGGAATAATTTGATTTCACCATGTTCAGTGAAGCGTTAATTGCACTTGAAACAATGACATGACGTTTATGTATGTGCATTGCACATGGACGTCATGAGTATGTACGTATTACTTAACATTACATAAACCATGTCTGGTCAGTTCAGGGGGACATGTGGGTACCAAATATGGAGTTTCACGTTAATTAGAGGCGTAATACATGACAGTCGGACGGTATTTGGGGTGAGTGTATAATGCGGACCACGTGGACCAGCAATAAACCAACACAGAAGGGGCGCCATTTGTTGGTCTAAAGCCACTATCACACATAGCCGAGTGACGATGCAGAGTAATGACGATCGCTGGAAAGCAATCAATCGGCGTCACTTTTGCTCATTTGATGACTAGAAAAAGCAAGTCAGCAAGGTCTCGCCGATCGCTCGCAGATCACTCGCCGATCACTCCCCGATCGCTCGCCGATCACTCGCCAATCGCTCGCCGATCGCTCGCCGATCACTTGCCGATCACTCGCAGATCGCTTGCCGATCGCTCGCCTTCTTCACACGCCGACCACTCGGCGAGGAAATCACGTCCACACAGCAATCCATCTGACCAAGTGTACTCCCAGAGTGACCAAGTGTACTCCCAGTGTGACCAAGTGTACTCCCAGTGTGACCAAGTGTACTCCCAGTGTGACCAAGTGTACTCTTTCAGAGCAAATTTGCTCGGCGACAATCTTAAAAAGTTTTAAACATGTTTAATACTTTACGATCGTTCTACGCGTATTGCCGTGTATTTACGAGCCTTTCCAGAGTGGTCGGCGTGCAGAGCCGTGTATTCCCGACTGCCTAATTTATTAAGCACTCGGCATCACTCGGCATTGTCACTCGACTATGTGAGATAGGCCCTTAAGCTGTCCAACCAAAGAATCCACGTTTGTTCAACGGGGGGTATAATGCACACCAAAACCCTGTAACTCATCTTTGGGCATCATGCCGACCACACACACTTTTATGAACTTAAGTTAATTATTATAAGATGAACTTATAGAATTTATTGTAATGAAGGCTGTGTGATTTCTCAAATAATACAAAATTATGGCCATGAAATTAGCAATGAAGCATTAAAGGCATATAAAAGCTCATTCAAAAACAAGATAACTTTACTTGGTCTGCACTTAAAAAACTTCTTAGAATTTCTAATAATATTAATGGGGAAGAAATTGGACCTGTACTTTCTCATATCTGGTCTGCACTTTCCATTACTGACATAAACTTGGTCTGAATTTTCTCATACCTGGTCTGCATTTTTCTTAACCTGGTCTGCACTATCTAATACTAACATAAAACTGTTTCTGAACTTTCTCATCTGGTCTGCACTTTGTCAGACTTGGTCTGCACTTTGTCAGCCCTGGTCTGCATTTTATCAGATCTGGTCTGCACTTTCTGTTACTAATATAAAACTTGTTCTGCACTCTTTCAAATCTGCATGGTCTGCTTTTTCTCAGACCTGGTCTGCACTTTCCCAGCATTTTATCAGATCTGCATTTTCTATAACTAATATATTCTGGTTTGCATTTTCTATAACTTTCTATTACTTACATCAAACTTGGTCTGTATTTTCAAAATCTTGTCTCAGCTCTAGACCAGCTCTGCATTTTCCTAAACTTGGTCTGCATTTTCTAAACTTGGTCTGCATTTTCTCAGACCTGGTCAGCACTTTCTAATACTAACATAAAACCGGGTCTGCACTTTCCAGATCTGGTCTGCAGTTTCAGAGATCTGGTCTGCATTTTCATAAAACTTGGTCTGCATCAGACCTGGTCTGCACTTTCTAATACATGTACTAAAATAACACTTGCTCTGTACTTTTTCTGAGCTGATGTGCACTTTCCTAAACTTGGACTGCACTTTCTCAGACCTGGTCTGCATTTTCCTAAACTTGGTCTGCATTTTCTCAGACCTTGTCCACACATTCTAATACTACCATAAAACCTGTCTTATAGTTGGTCTGCACTTTTTAGAATCTTGATCTGCATCTTTTCGGAAATTCTGGTCTGCACTCAAGAAATATTTGCAGATCTGCTTTGCATTTTCCAGAAATTGTCTGTAATTACTTGGTCTTCAAAGATTGCACTTTTTAAAATCCAGGTCTGCACCCTAAAATTTCATTTACATTTACTTCATTGGCAAGACTTTGATTGTAAACTCTCTGAAATCTTTGCTGCATTTTCTGAATCACCACTTTTCCAGATTCCCCAAACAACACATTGTTTTCAGAAAAAAAACATGGTCTGTGTTTTACAAAAGATGGTCTGCATTTTCTACCACTTAGTCTGCATTAATCTACAACTTGGTCTGCATCATTTATAATAATGGCATCATCTTTAACATTGGTCTGCAGAAATAATTAATTGTATTAAATATACTGACTTACCCTTGAAGAGAAGCCAATCAGGATTGAGGAGAAAAATGACCAATCAGAAGGTGAAAATTTGCAATGGCTTCTGGCCAATCATATGGTAGCTTTTTTGTCCTTTTATGTTGTAATTTGTTCTTCTTTAATGTACCCTTTCCTTTATTCTTTTTTTGTTTTATTTTTATTATTTAATTTTTTTTAAATTAAGCTGGTGATTGCTAAAACTTCTTTTGGTCTGCATGATCTGCATGGTCCACATTCTTCAATATATGGCCAAAATAGGGGTGCGTTGTATTTGTCTAAACAAACAAACGCTTCTTTGTTTTAGCGCTGGTCCGCATGGTCCACGTGGTCCGCATTATACACTCACCCCTGTATTTGCTCCATTATCATTTTATAACTTTGGTTCGGTTCATCCACATGGCCATATTTATTATAGTTAGGTGCTGTTTTTGCATTCACTTGTCATTTATGACCTACAGGGATAATTTGCCATTTGGGTTTTGGGTTAATTATCCCACCTTTGCATAAAATGTTAAAAGCTTCAGTCTGAATGATCAGCTTCACCAAACCCTTTGGATAAAATGTTAATGTTTCTCGACCCTATCATCATGTTGCAAAACTTTCATTGACTTCATATGACTTCATATGGGGTAAAATGGTTTAACTTTAGTCCAAATTGGTTATACACTCTTTAGGGGATTACTAGTCAACTCACCGCTTCTGCCAACTCACCGCCCGCTAGGGTTAGTCAAGTCACCGCCCATATTTAGTAGTCACCGCCTGTATGGTCAGCCCACCGGCAGCCGAGTTAACTCACCGCCGCCGTCCCGAGTTAACCCATCGCCCCGATTATTTAATTATAAAAAAATGGACATTGTTGCATCGCGCTAAAATTGGGCTTCTAACCACTGGGTCCTGGGTTCAATTCCCGATCGAGCCTATGTTGGATGGCTTTTTCATCCTTCGTCTCATTGCCATGGTCCCTACCTGTCCTCATTAGCCCATCAAGTGCAGAAATACAGGACGTAAAATTGCCGCAAAGCATCCGTGAGACATCCATGATGCACGCGTAGATCGTTCATGCGAGTGGTTCAAGAGTGAGTGAAGAGAGGGCTACGGATGGGCTACAGATGGGCTACGGATGGCCATGGATGACCATGGACGTACATGGAATGTACGAAGAACGCTTGCCGTGTGACTCCCGAGCCATTCTCGTAAATAATATAAACAATTCAGAATGTCCGCAAAATTTTAAAATATTTTAAAAATGTTTGCCCTCTCCACGGATGGTCAAAGAATTTATACATGATTAACAGAGCCACGAGTGAGCAAGTGTGGCCCATTTTTGACGTCCGTGGTCACTCGTAGGTTTTATCCGTGATAGTGTGAACTAGGCTTTATATTAGAACCAGGAGGCACAAAGTTATCAGGGAATTTTGGTATGAAACCTTAGCCCCAGGACAAAGTCTTGGCCACTTCCTCCTATCGCCTAGACCATCCTTAAAAAAAGAACCTTCGAAGCACTAAAAGCCAGGACAACTTCCAATAATATGTATTTGACTTTGACATTGATGATTAAATTATAATTGCTTATTAAATGTAGTAAATGTATAAATATCGGAAGCCTTAATAATAAACATCATCTCCAGTTCTTTTGGTCAACACTTTGCTCTGACTGCATTAAAGTCAACAAACCAGGCATAACCCGTTAATATAGTAAAATTAACCAACGTAGCTAATAAGCCGCACTTACTTTGGCCCATAGGCAGAACTATGTAATGCTCTTCCATCCACAAAGTTCATTTCCTGACAAGCAATCCGAGCCGTCATGTCAGGATCATGAGCATGTTGGTCATCACAAATTAGGGACCACTTTTCCGTTGACTGTGAGTAGAACAACACAGCACCAGCTCTGGATTGCATTTGGAGGGAGGCTGATGTGCCATCATATAATCTCACTGGAACATACAAAGAAAATTATTACTTTCATTTCAGAAATGTGTACAATGCAATTAATGGAGAACATTCTAGTCAAGAAGAGGAGCTGCATGCCAGTCCATACAACCATTGTGACTTCATCAATGCACTCAATGACCTGATTGTATGATTACGTCATCAAACAAAGGTTATAATAACAGGCTTGTAGCTCCCCCTGTTGACCTGAAAGTCCCCTATTCAGTTGTCAATATTACAGTGGAAATGGGTTGGCCCAGCACATGTACAAGCTTAAAAAATAGCACCGCAAGCGGTGATGTTACTCATCTGTTGTATGCATGTACAGTCTGTAGAGTGTAAAAAACCAAATACGTGAAGATCCCAAATGCCAAACAGAAGTTATAACATTTCACATATTTTTACCCCATAAAGGGCTAATTACCCTCACCAAATTAGAATTGCTGCCAAACAAAATCTCACATATAATAGGCAAAGCCATGTATGAATCGCAGGGTGTATATGAATCTCCCAGGCATGGCCTATTTCCATCTTGTTGCTCACTAGCCCAACACAACACGTTTTTAGACATCGTAGCCACTGACTGCCTTGTCCAGGTCATCGACAAACCTACGAGAGGCCCCAATACACTCGACTTCCTCTTGGTGAAGAACCCCACTTTCCCTCGACGTCACACCAGAGATTGCAAAACAACTAAAGAGAGAATTTTCATCTACATCAGAGCCAACTGGCAGACTACATGATGCAAACAGCCTATGGAACACATTCAAATGTGACCTGACAACATCTTTATCAAAGCACATTCCATCAAGGAATGTGTTGCTTGGCAAGAACAGTTTATGAAACAGTAATTGCCGAGATAGCCTACTGCAGTGGTCCTCGTTGCAAACATGCTCAATTACCTCCAAGGCAGGCAAAACAGCAAAATTTGGATTTTATAAGCTCTTGGTATATAGCCATCCAGAGCGGCGGACGTTGAAATAATTCGTTCAGTCAGCATTACGCTGCACATGCGTACTTCAGTTGCCAAGGACCCTGTAGATTCAAGGGTCCCGAAGGGAGATGATATCACCACAGCTCAATTATTGATGACGTCATCAAGTGTTGTGTATTGGTAATGTCATGGTCACACAAGAACTGACCAGATCTATTGTGAAAATTAACCCTGAACAGGCTTATTTACATTTGTTTAATTACCTCTGTGACTGTATGTTTGTAATGACTTCTATAAAATCTGAGAAATAAATTACATACATTTAAACTTAAAATGACTTATTATCATACTCTTTGTAGGGGAGACCGGGTACATTGGGACACCTGTAATATCTGGATAATAAACATATCCAAGGCTGGCCTCAAACTGATGTAGGGGAACATCTTCATTTTCTCTGTCAATATCAGTTTAAGGGTTTGGACATGGCAGATCATTTGTTTTTTGTCTAAAGTAAAAAAGATAATGCACCACCATGTTGTTTTAGCATTGTAGTTATCTCACATAGCCTGAATGGAAGAGTGGATGGTGATTGTTTTTTTTAAACCACTGCATGGGGACCATTGGGATGGTCATTGGGGCAGTGTCCTGACTGAATAATTAACCAAAATTCTTTTAAATATCTAATATTATTGAAGCATATGGTTAGAATCAAAAAGATGAAACCTGAGAGTCAGAGTCTGATCTGTCAAAACAGATCTGGGACGAGTAGGGTTTTCCTTTTATTCCCCAATTAATATCAGTCATGTGGAATTTAAAGTTTTAGAATCGGGAGAAAAGTGACAAAGTTATCAAAGAAACCGTACACAAAGCCAGCCGATATTTAGAATGTGGAACAAGCTAAATGCAGTGTCACCAGCCCCATGAACGTCTTTGACTCGCGATTGATTTTATGCATAACTCACTGAATTTTAGTCAGATTTTCAAAAATTAAGTTTTGTTATGAAGCTACATTCATTTACTTTTGGCATATTAGTTTTGGTATCAATTATTGGGTAATGGCTGGAGGCTCGAGACCTATGATGGACAAGATCAACTGATGGTCCACAATGACTCCACATTGTCACAGGAGCTTGATTTTCAGTCTTGTAGTCCACACTAGTCAGTACATTTCAATCCATTTGTCCTGGCAGAGCATAACTTGGTTGGCCATCCATCATTTCACCATGCAGTAGACTATCTCACTGATGCTCATGATGAGTTTTCAAGATGCATCGTAATATGCCTGCCCAGCATGCTTTTTTTTTTTAAGCATCCTACTTTGATGACATAAGACAGACTGACCCTAAGCTACATCTGTGATGTAGGGACTGGTAAATCGGTCTAACCCAAATTTAATTCACATTAATACTTAAATTCTGAGATATTACAACTTAGGATGCATAGATGTGTTTTGCTGTTATTTGGATGTGACTCCATCAAGTTCCACTTTTTCTAGATTGTGGTCTATCATTCTTGAAGTGACATTTACCACTGTTAATACCTTGGAAATTCATCAGCTGATCAGTGAAATGGTTAAGTTTGACACAAGTTTGTTTAAATAGAAATAAGAATTGTATGGGTAACCTAACCCTGAGTGTTTATGAATAAATTCTTTCATTCTTTTTATGATCACTTGCTGAAGTTATTGCATGAACCTATTTTTGATTGATCCTGGCAGTGATACTGTTGGTTGTGATCAGTTTTAATCACATCAATAATATGTTGTACAAACTTGCATGTAAGTCTGCTAAAGTAGAAACATAATATAGCTATTCTAAATTTCGATTATTTGGTCAACAACTATGCACAACAGCATGAAATCTTTGTTTCTTTCAACATGGGTATGATTATCAAAGCTGCCAAGCCAAATATGGCGTACAAGCTTCGGTCAAATAAATAAAGGCTATTTCATATAGAATTAATACCTAGATATATGTCTATATCAAACAGAATTTGTCAGGTTATGATTAGTTCCCTGTCAAGTTATTACACTCGTACAAGTGTCACCGTGCAGCATTCCTTGAATGCAGGGCGATATACAATCATCAAGCACATGTTTCTGCCTGCTTTATCCAAACGAAAAAATTAGACAATTTCTTATAAATTATTCTAAACTACAGACATCAGTATTTAAAAGTATAACATTTTAATTTCCCACTCTCTTGTGCTTGTATTGGTCAAAATATATTACCGAAACGCAGGCTATACTTGTTGTAAATTTCACCCTCCCAAATTTTGTTTATTTTATTTTGATTTACCTCAGTTAACTTGTACCGACCAGGACAAGGCTGCTGCTATTGCCCGCATGACATCCCTCGGCACTGTAGCAGAAGTGAGAAGTTTTCTGGGCATGACGGGTTACTACAGGCAGTGCATCAGAGACTATGCCAAAATAGCTGAACCCTTGGTAAGCCTGACGTGCAAGAATGTTCGATTTGACTGGGAACCCAGGCACCAAGTGGCCTTTGACGTGCTTAAAGTAGCCCTGACCAGTGACATGGTGATGGCCCACCCGCAGACGAACAAACCATATCTGTTATACACAGATGCCTGTGATTATGCAGTAGGGGGCATATTGTCAAGTGGATGACCAGGGAGTGGAGTGCCCCATCGTTTACCAAACACCCAAACAGAAGTTATAGCATTTTCCCCCTTCATGGGGTAATTACCCCATGGCAACCATAAAAGTGTTATAACCTGATGCTGACCCCCTATAGAGTATACTAACCAAATTTGAAGCGAATCCGATCGCCCAAAGAGAAGTTGTAGCATTACCCCATGGCAACCTTAAAAGTGTTAGAACCTCAATCCTGAGTAAACCCCATGCTATGTGCTTCACCATAGAAGTAACCATGATTCCATCAAGATATCATACCTTAGAGTAAATAAAAGACCTTAACCACCTGGAAGGTGCTAATGCCACCAATGCTGCCAAAGCAGCCAACAATGCCGACCAAGTGACAACAGTAACTCATCTCGTTAGACAAACGGAGGAGCCAAAAATGAAAAAGGAAATACAAATGGTATGTTTCATTTAGGTGATAAGACAAATGCTGCAAGTAGGATGGGACACCTTATATATTACTACAGTTACCTGATTTAAAGCAGTAGACCCCAGCATCTCGGTAGTGATAAATGCAGGAGCTTCGAGTCTCTCTTTTCCAGCCAGTGTGGACGCAAGCAGTGAGTCTAGTTTCGTTGCCTGCGCACTGCAAGCCTGACATCCAAATGGGTCCAGTTCCTCTTCCGTACCTGGGAGCACATAAGTTAGTACAATTTTAACACTTGTTACCAGTTTCCGTCAAGGACAATTTATAAGCTGGGCACTTTTTCAAAATGTGTTAGAAAGTTTTGCTTCTTCTTCATTTTCTGAGGCATTTAAGTACGACAAATACCAGGATATACAAACCAAATTTGAAGCAAATCTCATCACCCAAACAGAAGTTGTAGACTTTACATTCATAGGGTAATTACCCTAAGAAAAACCATATATATATATGTTTCAGAACCCCAACTCTGAATAAACCCTATGTGCTGTGTTCTTCACTCATAGAAGTAACCATGCTTCCATCAAAATATCATACCCTAGAGTATTTCTTCCATTGAAGAGCTCAATGAGAGATCCTGACCAGGAGGTGCTAACGCCGCCAAAGCCAACAACAACGACAACCCCGAAGAAGTGACAAGAATAACTTGCGACTGAACCAGTCCTCTCCTACTATTATTCAAGTAAGATGAATTGGCTTCAAATTGAACTAGAATGCACATGGAATGTGCAAATCTCTGCCTATTGCAGCTCCAAGTCAACAGGGTGGTTGGCGATAATACGATCATGTACGATAACGATGCAGTCAATCAAGCCTCAAAGCAATAACAGGCTGTAAAAGAACAAGATCTACCTACATACTGAAGCGCATAGCGAAAGAATACTGCTAAATTCCTTTTTTCATTTGGAAGCAACGTCACCGGATTGAGAATAAAATCTCTGCCCTCCAGGCAGAGATAATGACCAAGCAATGCAACTTCAAAACATGGTATGGCATAAACAGGCCAATTTTATATTTATATGGCCGAACGGTTAGAGTATTTAATATCATGTTTGTATCTTGTACATTTCTAGAGAGATATAAGCATTTTTGTACATTTTAGAGCGACAAAAAGAAAGAAAGCTAATTAATAAAAATGCCCCAGGGGCCTCGGTTTGTTTTTTTAATAAAAATTTTGGTATTGTTGCAACTTATAGACCTAAATGCCTCAGAAAATGATGATGACTTTTTTTTTTGAAGAAGGGCCCAGCCTAAATTTACAAATACTACTACCATGCTTTGTTATATACAACTTGATCTCGAGCGAGCTCTCTAATATAGCAACCTCTATATTACGTCAAAATTTTGGCCATTATATTTAGCTGGGTTCTACCTCTACTACATTGAACTTAAAACTTAAGGCAGAAAACTACTTGGTAATGCCTTATATACATTTAACCTCTAACTCACCTAGAGGATGGCTGTCCATCGGCATAGCCCATCATTCGACAGAACACCCTTGCATCTTTGTCGTCCCAACTGATATCACAAATCGTGCCCCATTCGCCATCAACAGACACTTCCACCAGACCGTAGTTGAAGTCGTTGGCTTTTGACAGCCTAAAGGCCGGTTCTGCTCACACAATAAACACAACAGTGTTAAAAAGACCATAATATTCTTCATTAATCATTCCCATTCAATTTCTCATAATATACAGTGCCGTGTGACAATCAAAGTGACAAAGATCATCTAGAAAGTGATAGTTTGTTACAATTCACAGCTTTTAACAATGTATCAACAACTATTTCCACGAATGTCTGTAATTATCAAAATAATACAAATTAATTACACAAAACATAGGCTGCAGCAAACCCTCAGTGAACGGCCACATGGTACACGATAGACATGAGCGCGGGCTGAGAATTGTAGGTTACTGTGTAGAGTTTTCTTGTGATCTTCAGTTATGCTTCTCTCAACAGGAGATAAATATATATTTTCTAAGTTGCTCTAAGTTGACACTGTCATGTTATGAAATAATTTTTCACATACTCTGTCATGAGCAAATTATATTTACCTGCATAGCTGTAGCAAAGCACTCCAGCAGCATGTTTACTCTTGCACGCTTTAACCTCACCCCAGTCATCTTTTTGACACTCTCCAAATCTAGTTTCATTTCCTGTACACTTCACATTGGACGTCCACCAAGGGCCGTAATTGTCCAGATTGTCAGAATAAGTGTCAAAATGTCTGTATGCTTGACCGAGAGTATAGCCAAGCTCAATGCACACAACCTTCGCATCCTCATCAGTCCAACCATCTGAGCAAATACGTCCGAGTTCAGATGCGTATCGGACCATCACTTTGCCTGTATTGCTGGAGCTACTAGCTTGTCTGCCCAGTTGCAAACTGTAATCTGTCACTGAGTAAAAAAAAGAAGGATGGATACCTAATTATGTCAATAAAAATAATTGTAGCATCATAGGTCTGTTTCTGATAAGACTCATTTTATTCATTTACATATAGAACAAGTCGTATGTTGAACAAGAGCAGATGAAACAGTCACAAACCAACAGCTTGCTGTTTACTTATATAAGATAGGACACAACTTATAATGATATGGACCAAACGATATGGACACAAACGTTCCAAGATATGTCACATAGCCCCTCATCATAACAGACGACCTAAGATGAAGTAAGACCTACGAACTTGTAAGTATAAACAAAAGGCAAAGGTCTGAAAAATATTTTTTAGTTTACTCAAAATTTAAAATTTTTTCGGCGCACTCCCCGAGCTCTGACGAAGCCTAATAAATGTACACGACTAATTGAGATTCGTCCCGTACATAAAGCCGACCTCTGACGATGCTTCACGAAATTGCAAATTGCGATGGATCGTCAAATCGTGAAGGTGAAGAAGATCGACGATCTGTTATGAACCCACGAAGTGCTATGAAATGCTATGAAGCCACAAACGAAATCAGTGTCGTAGCAGTTTTTAGGTATGTCAAAGAAATTTGTAGTGAGATCGTAGATGATCCTAGTATTATTATTAGAGAACAACCATCTTGAAGAACTTTGCCAACTTGTATAATTCGTGAAAGTTTGGCACACAAATCACAGCAGTTCTTGAACTATCATATACGACCTAATGGAAATAAGGAAGCTCATAAGTGTGTAAGGTATATCAAAGACGAAGTAGATAATATTTACCCTGAGTCTTATTCTCTTGCAGACAAACCACAGAAGCATGGCGACAAGCAGTGGTCTCAATGGAAGAGAATCGAACAGTATCGTTTGCGCAATCCTCCAGGGAAGACTCAGACCCATCACATCTGAAGCGAGTGAATCTGTACTTGTATGTGATGAAGCCATAAGCGCTGCAGCACACTGGCAGACCGTCTTTGTAGCCCAGGGACCGACATGCAACCTCTGAAATATGAATAAAACAACAGGTACAGTCAAAGTGTGGAAAAGGGCTTGCATATTAGCTCTTTGAAAAAGCTAATGATAATATATCCACAAATTTTATTTCAATTAAATTAGTTCACTTGACGAAAATCATGTCGATGATATTTTGTGACATTAAAATTTGGCTGCATATTTTCATGAGATCTTGACCAACTGATTGTCTGCCTAGCAGCATGCCGCAAAAGAACATTACAAAAATGCAAGCAATTTAAATATATATATATTAATTATATAATATAATCTATATAGATCAGAAAAAAGGCTCACTGGCATCATTAGCATCCCATTCCTCATCGCACACAAGATTCCATTTTCCTCCATCATAAATGGCCACAGCTCCGGCAGACGGCATTTGTGCGGTAGGAGAACTGGGACTATGCAATCTCACTGCAAAACCAGAGGTAATTCAAGCGATTGAAAACATTGGATGCTGCAGCAGCATACCCTTGGCAAATTTTAGAAAATTAAACAGTGAGTATTGGCCTTAGTGTTATTCTAGACACACTTATTCAAATGATTTTTGAATCTTCATTGTAAACTATATGTAGACGCGATTTTTGTCGCAACGCGACTGCACTTTTTTAATATATATATATATATACAATTTTAATTCTCCAAAATTGTATGGATATCATTGTTTTGCCGAGGATAAAAATGAGATCATATAATATAGTATAGATTAACTAAGAGCAAGTGCTACTGGTAATTAAACCCCTGACCTCTAAGTTGAATATGGTTTATAATATCATGTAAAACCTTAGACTAGCACGGCATTGTCATGATTGAGTCCATTTTCTCATTGTTGAGTCACATTAGCTTGTAAGAAAGATGGCAGTTAAAGATCAAATTAAGGAGCATCACCTTTTCCATAACAGTAGACAGCAGCCACTGATGCAGTTGACACACAGTAATAAGGGACGTTGTCCCATCCACTGTCCTGACACTGGAGCAAAGTTGCCTCGTCACCATCACAATACAGCGAGGTCATCCACCTCTTCTCGTTGTAATAGGAATTTTCATCCACAACGTATGCTACTCCGTCAACGTGACCCATCTGGTGACACAAGATGCGTGCTTCTCGGTCTCCCCACCCCAGATGACAAAGATGTCCGGGAACGCCATCCATTGTGATGGTGACAACTCCAAAGGTCTCCTTTGAAAGTGAATATGTGATACCTGCAAATAGTAAGTTTTAGCTTAGTGGTTCGTTTCCACATTAGCAGTTCAAGTGGTTGGCCCAAGTATCGAATACAACTGCTATCAACGAATGTGCTCTATTATTGGGTCTTTAGGTGTAAATTCCAAAGGAATAAGCCGCTTTTATTGGCTATTGTGCTGCTTATTCCGTGGTGCAGTTGAGCCGCATGACTCTAGCATAAATGCATTCACCCCAACAAAATTTCATATCGTAAAATTTCATATAGTATTACACTATATAGCTTAGTTGTGCCTTTTGATAGTCATATTAACATATCAGATCTCAGCTGTGTTTAACAATATTTTAGAGAAAAAATAAAAATAAATGTTTTCCATTTCCGTAGTAGAACTCACATACTACTGCACATACATGCAAAACTGTCAGATATGTCTAACATAGTGTAGAGATAACTTTTTGTGGTGTCACGACCATTAATGATATACAATGAGGAAAAATATGAAAAGTTGGTACTCTTTCAACCCATATCAATGACACTCTGATCCTTACATCAGTGACATTTTCCTAATAACATATCTTAATTACAGCACCTTAACTTTTTAAGCTACATTTTGACATTTGTTTCATCCTTGCATCCCATACTTTGCAATGACATATAAAAGGGCGAGTTCAAGTGCTTATAATTATAATTGAATATTTGATCCTAGTATTGCCATATTCAACCCAGACAACAATACTTATAATAATTACTGTTTTCTTAATAATATGTAATTAAACACCTGTAAAGTGTTTGGTAATAAATAAATAAATATATATATATATATATATATATATATATATATATATATATATATATATATCAGCAACCCAACAATCAGTAACTGTTGCTAATATCCAAATAGTCAAAATATCCCCAAAATAGGTGTCTGAGCGAAAAAAGGGGTGCAGACATTCAAAATCTTATGAACTTACAGGCATATAACCTGTAATTAGAAATTATCTTCTTACAAGATATCAACTTTGTTTTCTTATCATAAAACACATAATTTATACTACATGTGAGTGAAAACAGACTGAAAATCGAAGAATTATTTACGAAGATATGACATTTTGAAATCAGTGTACAGAATTTTCCAGTTTGGGGCCGGCCCTTTTATATTAGCATCGGTCGGAACAGTCTGCATGATCCGCAATTTACGGAATGTACTAGGCAAAGCCTTCTGGGAAAAGCCACAGAGCGATATTAGAAGTATTCACAGGCAAGCCCAAAGACTATATATTCTTTTGAATAAGTTATAGGGGATTTCGGCGAGCAAGCCCAAAGGCTAGCTCGTCGCCCAAAGACCTGCTTATCGGCCTAAAGGACATAATATCCAGTCCAATATGCAATCTCATTGGATATTGGCAGCCACAACTGTTGCAATTAATGTGCATTTTCCGTTGCCAGCTAAAAGTAATCTGTATGCGAAAAAAAATTTGACTTGTGAAGGCATGAAAACGGGTGTGTTGAGTACCTTTAAGATTTGCATTTATTTGTATTTTAACTTCATTGATTTAAATAAAAATAGATACAAATCTTAAATGTTTATTTTGAATGAATTGTACCCAACATCTTTATGTGGCATGAGTTAGTTGCTAAATTTCATTTATATTTCTTTGAAGCATTGCCATTGTGTAGATTATTTAAGGGAACATGTTATTATATTGATTATTCTAGTAAACTGAATACTCCTTACTGTACATAGAATCTTTGAAACTGACAAAATTATTTGGTAGGAAAAGAATACACAACGCTCTTGATGCTCCATTGGCTTTAATCTGAACAGAGTGGAATGCTATGAACAAAAGCGTAACAGGCTGTGTGGGCCAAGTGGCTGGAATCTGGTCGCATCAGTTATCCTGGTAGAAATTTCATATCCCTAATTGACCCTTATCTTTTGGCAAATGTACAGCTGTTTCATGCTAAATATAATCCTAAGTGTAGGATTTCATATGACATAAAAATGGTTAACGGAGAAAAATGTGAAAATTTACCAAATATTTGCCTAAGTTGTTCCCACACAAATGCCATGCACCTTATAGCTTATAAAATTATTTTTATATTTGGTCAGAGACATGCTTAAACTTATATTTTAAGCCATTTTGTTTTTGGCCTCAGGCGGTTATTTACATGGCTTTGCTGTAGTGTCGATCCTTTTGGTATCACAGAAATGTGTTTAATAAGTTTGAGATTCTAGTTTTGAGGATTTCACAGTGAAAATAAAAGCTACATTATCTAACGCAAAAATGGCACGGACGAAAACTTATGGTCACTGAGTAGGTCTATGTAAGTGCAATATTTAGCATTAGTCTTGATCATAGCAATGGGATAGGACTAGGTTCATGGAAATGGAATTGTTTATGGCATAAATGACAAGGCTGTACGCCTAGGGTCCTAGGCTGGGCTCTGACTCATTTTCACATATTTGTTTGATTTTCTCTTTCAATGGCTCTTAAAGATGAAACAACGTCACCCTCATTGAGGGTCCTTCAATGGATGAGTTACCTCTAATCCTGAGGGTTTTCCATGTTGAATTGAGACAAAACCCATTTACCTGTTGAGTTGTAGCAGAGAACACCGGCGTCACGATCACCAAGACCACATCCGGAATACTCTCCGACTTTGGATGAAGTACAATCTTCTAAGGAGCTTTCTTCACCTAAGCAAAGCATATCAATGTCATAAATACTCAAATACTGTTATGCAATTAGCATTAAAGTAATAGAAGACCCATCCCCGCATATGAAAATCATTTCAATCAAAGACATCTTTTTTTTTTTAAGGTCCAGCCATATTTTTCCCCATCGTATTTTATGTTACTACTAAACTTTAATCAATTAGTTTGTATGACAGGAACTCTGTCAAATGCAACAAACTGTAGTCCATCTGAAACAATGAACAGTAATCATTGGCATGTCAAGACGTGTTTGCAAACTATTTAGTCTGCTTTCTGTCATTGAACATATTTTTAAAATCAAGACAGGTAAATATGATTTTAAAATAGAATGTGTACTTTACTTCTCAGGGCAATTGACATGACCCATGATGTATGGCAACCAACCTTAGGGGAGACGGGGACCTTTTTGACATTTGATTAATTATCATAAAAGAAGGAAAAATGAAGCAAGTTTGATACAGCGTTTTTGTAATCATAAAAATTATTTCAATGGTCCCCAGGCATGGGGTACATTGGGACACAGCCTGGGGACCACTGGGCCATTGAGAACAACAGTATTTATTAATTTATTTTTGCACTGAACAGACTGTTATAAGATCAGTGATTTCCTATCGGACTAGGATGGACATAATTTGATCATTATTTATAAACTGTGCCAAAACGATGATAATATCAATGCTGTACGTCAACCAACTTAACTTACCAGAGCAATTGACACGACCTATGATGTACGGTAAACGACTATAAGTTCGGAACTGGTAAGCGACACCACCTGCATAACCCATCATCTTGCATGTGACATTGGCATCAGCGTCTGTCCAATTCCTGCTGCAAATACGTCCAGTGAACGCACCCCTAACTTTCACTCGCACCATGCCGTTGTGAGCTACACCAGGGTTGGGCTGCTCTAAAGACATCGACAGGGCTGCATAACATTAAAAATACTTTATAAATGGCAAGATCTGACAAGACATAACAAATCTTATGTAGGACATGTTAGGCTTGTGTAATGTGTATTATCAGTTCCACAGGTCACAGTCTTGAACTTTTTAAGAACAGTTTAAAATGATTAAATACAACTTCAGTTTAACACTTACAATAATTATCAGATGCAGTGACATTCGAACAAAGCAGGCTGACGTAGTTGTTACTTGAACATTTGTCAAACGTATAAGAACAATTCCGAATGTCAGTCTCGGTATCATTACACTTTAGATCAACCAATGCTTCCCTAGAAAACAACAAAAATATGATAAATTATATGACTCAGATTTTTTCTTCTGCACCAAATCATTATCATGTATAATTTTTTGGTCCACATTACCTCATATTTGGCAACTTTCCAAGACTGGAACAGCAGAATGCCTGGCCACTGACGTAACCAAGCTGACGACAAGCTATGTCACTGTAGGAATATTCATTTTCCCCTTTGTCGCAGACAGGGTACCATGCATTAGCTGAATCGTCCAGCAATTCTAAGCGACCGTAAGTAAGATCCTCTCCTTTCTGTAGTCGCACTATCAATGATATCCAGTGATTTATTTATGAAACGAAATTCAATTCTAACACCAATTTTTGGACCATCAGTTAGCGCAATAAAGTCAGCTAATATAGTTACCATGGCCATAGCAATAGACACCAGCATCATCATAGTGACCTCGGCAGTACCAACTGTTGGTGTAGTCATTATTCAGGGTGTCCCATCCCTCATGTGGACAGTCCGTCAATGATTTTTCATCGCCATCACACTGTTAAGCATGCAAACATCACAAGTAACAGATAGAGAAAATAGTGAAAAAGAAACTAAAAACCGTATCATACCAAAAAAAAGAGAAAAGAAAAATCAGCAATACGTTGTTCAAGAAATATCTGCAACAAATGTAGCTGAGCAGTAGCAAAAAGGAACTCCAAATAAATAGAATCACACAGAGCAAACTCAGATGGTGTTTCTGACAGTTGTGTAACATTTTATGTCTATTATATCTATTGCTGTCACTGTTCAATACAGAAGTTTCCTTGTGGTCTGCCAAGTTACAATGCTTATCTTACCTTGGGTCTTTTAATTTGTATAGTTTAACTGTCTTTTTTTTGGCAAATCAAATAAAAATCATGATGATGAACATAATATTGTCAAGATTTTATCAATATGCATCTGTATATACCTATAATCTATTGGTCATACATGGACATGGCCCTTACGCAACTCTATTAATTATCAGCCTCGTCACAATCAACCTGTACCCAAGATAAAATGGGCAATATTTTGAAAAAAAAAGGGTTAAAGATTTAGTAACAATAACCAGGGACGGATTAGCAGAAGCACGGGCTGTAGGCGAAAGAAAAAACATGGCCCTCCCCCCTCCCCCAATTTCGGCGGAAATTTTACTAATTTAAGTATGCATTACAGTAAAATTACTCAAGGAATTAGTTACAGAAAAAAATTAATCCAGGTGACCAGCTTGATAATTTCAGGATTATCAATACCTGTCACATGGGAGCTCCTGAGAATGTAGTTACATCGGCACCAAATTATGATGAATCAGCCTTCACCATTATTTACTAAAGGAATTTATGCGTTATTGTGCATGGTAGATATGTTTGCTATTTTCCGGATTTCAAGACTGCTTCTTTTTTTTAGTGGACTTTATAATTCAAACAGGATATTGACAGCCCTCTTTTATCTATTTTATATGAGATATTAGCCTTGGAAGATTGGAATACAAGAGTATGAAGTGATATAGAAATTAGATCATCTGGCTCCATAGCCAAAGGAAACCTCAGGGAGATGGGAATGCCCAGAAGCACCATTTCCTCCATTGAAAATTAGATATTCTGCACAAATAAAAGATTAATCATAATAATGGATCTGTAGTTCATATTAAAAGTATGAAATGCGCAACAACAAAAAAGAATACCTTGCTTTTGAAGTAAGGTTGTGAAATGGATATATTTCAAAATATTTTGCAGCCATTGTGGATTGTGATATCTAGTCACATCATATCAACAGAAAGTCAATGCCGCTATATGACACAAATATATTGACTAAAATAACATGCGTTTTTATAATATAAATCTGTACGATAAAGACCTAAAGTGCCCAAAAGGTTTCTGCCCTCTACGCCTATGCATTTCAGTAATTGGCTTAGTAAATCAGGTTTTAGCATCATGTTTTCGTGTCATGCCCTTACTGACATAGAAGTACGCAAATTGACCAGTCGGTCGTACTCTAGACTCCACCAATTGTATCATTTGATTTGCCTACGTATCAATCTGGAAATGAGTTTTTCCCTTTAGCCTACAGCCCAAGCCTGTGCTAATCAATAATTTGCAAGCGACTCCAGATTGGCATGATTCACTTGGAGATTAAAACCTACCTCCAGACCAAATAACCAGACTTTTCCACTTCCTGGTCCGTAGTATGAGTTAGTGTATGCCACACCGCTGTGGTAGCCAAGGTAACGGCAGATGACATCCGCCTCTTGAGTGCTCCAGTGATAGTCACAAATGGTGCCCCATTCGTTGTCAACGCCAACCTCAACACGGCCGTAACTTCTGTTGTTGCCCCCTCCCAGTCTAAATTCGATCTCTGTGAAAATGCAAAATACACATGGCATGACACAGAAGTACTTCGCAAAGTACCAGATGTGGAGGAACACATTCGGAACAGCCTCGATATAGGCCATATCTTGTCCATATTTTCAGATTAGAAGATATATATTAATTACAAACTGAATCTAGGTCAACTATGCTTTACTATAACAGAGTACACCAACAGCAAGTTCATCAGATAAGACAGTCATTAAGCATCTGGTGTTAATCCAAGAATTCATGAGGTACTAATGCATCTTACACATTCCACTGCATACTTACTATCATCTATACAAATGGCAGCAGCCACATTGTTCTGGTCGCAGCTGCTGAGGTTGAGCCAAGTGGTGTTTTGGCATTTTGCGAGACTTGGTTCGTTGCCTGTGCAGTTAAAACTGGTGATCCAGAAAGGTTGCCTGCTAGTGACAGATGCACTGCGATAAGCGGAACCTTTCTTGCCTATTCCTTTTTGTCTACAGAAAACCTGATATCAAAGATATATAAAGAATTACTAAACATAGTACCAGCTGTACTCAGCATATAATATTAAAAGACACCATTCCCAGAGAGTTACGCTCATCTAAATATTTTAGATATGACAGAACAAGAGAATCTAGAATCAGATTTAAAATCGATGATAAACGTATACAATAATATACAAACTGCACAGTTTTTAAAATACGGATATTACATATTATACTAGTTGGTCAAATGGAAACAACACGAACAGTGGCAGCGTTATCATTCCATGTCTCTGATCCACAAATGTATCCGTAGATTCCTCCAAACTCTACTTGTATTCTTCCTTGTCTCAGCTGAGCCAGTGAGGGGGCAGCTGGTGGAGGTGTGCTGGAGGAAGGGGTAGTTGTGACTGGTCTCGAGGATGTGGGTTCAAAACGAACATTTCCATCTGGATGATTCAAGAAGTTCAAGGATTATAAACAATAAATACTTGAAAGTTATACCAGTATTATGTTTTTGAAAACCCATATATAAATACCCATATAGCACATTACAACTGTCCGAGAAAGCCTTTGTAACAAATGTAGTTTAGCGTCTAGGCATTATACGATAGTGTTACAGACAGCTCTAACATGCATTTGAGCTACCTTAATAATTATGGCAGATATCTATTAAATATACTGTTTGTCACTATTCAATACATGAGAGTTTCCCTGTTGTCTGTCAGGTTACCATGGCCATAAACTTTTATCTTTGGTACTTATGTCGTTTGTATATTTTCAACCCTCAGTGAACAAAGATAATAAAAAAGCACCACTAAAAGGCACCACTAGGCCATATAGAGTATTACTGTATATGTTATTTCGTTATTTCGTTAGGATAAGGCCTAGTGCAAAAATAATGAAGCTTTTGATATTATATTAAGTCTCGTATAAAATACAGTTATACTACTAAGTCTACAGTTGTTATTATATTTTTCTTATATTTGGTAGATGTTGCCAGTATTCTCTGAAAATTTGAGGAAAATCAATTGAGCCTTTTTCATTCTATAATAGATTGAACTGCAGAAAAACAGAATTTTTTTACCGTTATTATAGTGACATTTTGAAGTTGGCAAAATATCATTGATAATTTTCATTAATTGATGCTAATGATTTAACATTAAAAACTAATATTTCCTAATGTACATTTAGTTTAGATTTCTAAACTAAAAGCATTTTGTGTTTATTCTTTGCTGTGCCTATTTACTGTTCATCTTACGAAAGAGACTCTCCATACTAAACATAAGGGAAATTTCCACATTTAATGTTTAATCGAAGAAATTATGCAAGCAATCTAGCAGATCGATTGTTATAATTTTGCTAAAAGATAGCAATAATAGTTGTGAAAATATCTGTGATTTTAATTTAGCTTTTTCCCCGTGTCACTGGTAATGATCAATCAGTGTACAGCTTCTGTTGTCCCGAGCGTTATGCTCCACTCATTGCTCACATTTTTACACATTTATTGATCTATTAAAAAAATATTATAGCACTAAATCATGGAGTTATATGTTCTTCATATCATTCCAGACTGTTTTCAAAGTTCCTTATGTTTCCAGTGTAGTGAGAGCCCAACAACAATAGAAAATTTCCCGAGTGTTATGCCCAATTATCAATTTTCCGAAATCCTCTGCCCCAGCCAATTAAGTAAACATTCCTCACAAAATAATCAAATCAAAAGACTGAGCCACCGTTGCAATTGTTGTATATGCCAATTAGAACAATGATATAATGAATTTGCGACTTCCAGAAGTGGGATATTAACTTATTCTTGAATTATGTTAAACTTTTATAAAATACAATAGATTCATTAGCATTAACCTGTAACAGACAAACGAAATAGTGAAAAAATTAAACTTACAATGGTATTAATACGAAAATTGCAGTTATTAAGAAGGTTGAGATTTTTTATGAAGCATTAACGTACAAAAGCTGCAAAATCTAACACTTTGGTACGGAAGCCTATAAATGCCAAACACAACTTAATTTTTTCATTTTCGTTTTTTCTACATAATTCTTTTAGCATTAGTGTTTTTTGCTTAATATTTTTTTTCATTTGTGTTTTTCTGATACATTTTTTTTTTCATTTGCGTTTTTTTCTACATAATTTATTTTAGGTTTTGTGTTTTTTGCTGCACATAATTTTTTTTATTTGTGTTTTCTGTGGTTTTTGCTACATCATTTTTTAGGATTTGTGTTTTTTGCTACATAATTGTTTTTTTATTTGTGTTTTTCTGATAAATATTTTTTTTATCATCTAGCCGATGAACTAAAAGGTGGGGCGATGCGGCGGGACATGGTGTGACGCGTAGGACAGACCATAGGCCCCTTCCAAGTATAAGGCATATATCTAGACACAGTATTTAATACTGTGTCAAGATATGTCAGCTCCCGAATAAATCAATAGTATTTGTATGATCCTGTCCTTTAGTCTGTCCAGTGTGTCGCACCACATCCCGCTCGGTTGTCGCACTGTTTAGTTGGTCCCTTAACTAACCAACTTAACCGTGCGACGCTGTAGCGGGATGTGGTATGACAGTGGATTGACTAAAATTATGTAGCAAAAAACACAAATTGGAAAAAATATTATGTAGCGAAAAACACAAATTGGCAAAAAAAAATGTCGAAAAAACGTGCAAGTTAAAAAAAAATATATAGCAAAAAACCCACTTTAAAAAAACTATGCAGCAAAAAACACAAATGAAAAAAAATTTTGTTGCAAAAAACCAAATGAAACAATTTTTTTTTATCAGAAAAACACAAATAAAAAAATATTATGCAAAAAATGCAAATGAAAAAAATGGGTGTCGCCCTAATAGGCTTTCGTAATTTGGTTATGTCACACTTTGTCTTCACTATTTTTGCACTAGGCCATAAGTGCATAGGCCTAAGCGTTCGAGTTCTGCTCCGCAAATATAGTGTTTTATTACTAACCCATCTGCCCACCACTGGTAATAACAATCACCCTCTTTTAACTTAGTTCACTGAGGATCAAAGAGCATTTCTGAACCAATACAAATTATCTTCATGCACCTATTTTATATTTCATTGTCACTTAACTGTATATTGTGAACAAAAATATATGCTTCCAATATGAACCTACATATATATATATATATATATATATAATCCTTTCTATGGTATCAAATTATGTTGGTGACTAAGGACAGTATTTGCAAAAAGTGAATCTTAAAATGTTGTGAATTTGCAAAATGTAAACTTACACTCAGGTTCTTCGTGTTCATTCCAGCAGACCACAGAAGCATAATGGCCAGTAGCACACGTTTGATAAAGACTAGTTTGCATTTCGCAATCCTGAAGTTTGAGCTCATTTCCGGTGCACATTACTTTCCTGGCAACAAAACTGAAAAAAAACGAAAACATTGTAGAGTCAAAGCTAAAACTGATAGTCTATGTACATGCACACATCTCTTCTGCATCTTGGGGCAATAATATGTTTACAAAATAAGCAAATAATTAAGGTCCATATGCTTATTTCAGATTAAACAAGGACTTACCTAGCCTGAAGTTTGATTAGGATTTTAAGAGTATATCAACCTTTAAATAAATTCTATTCTATTTTATTCTATAGACTGCAAAGAGTCGCACTGGTGCTAAAAGGAACATTCTATAGTACTACAATCATAGACAAATAAAATCATATTCTTTGCAATGCACTTTTCGTTCTTTGAATCCAATATTGTTGTAAATCCATTAAAATGTAAATCAATAGACCCTAGGAACTTTAATAAATTGAGTTGATTTAGCTACCCCCATGGATTGCAATCTATAAATAAATGAAATAATCAATCTATGAACAACAATAAAGATATCCTAATACCTTGGAGAAATAGGTTTAATTTCTCCAAACTAATTAAATACAAACGTGAAGCCCTGCTCTTAAGTATTTAGAATGTATATTTCCAGATGTATCAAAAATAGCAAAAGTCATTCCTATACACAAAATAAATTACAACCATTATTTTGAAAATTACCGTTGATCTCCATATTGCCTAGTGTGTCGAAAGTATTTGAAAGAATAATTCATGATCAAATTTATCAATATTTTACAGCGTCCAAATTATTCTATACCAGTCAGTATGGATTCTGTAAATCACACGCAACTGAACTGGCTACTCTTAAATTATTAGACCACTTTATTTTAGATATGGACAAAAACAAACAACCAATCAATTTATATATGGACTTTTCAAAGGCTTTGGACACATTAGATCATACCATTCTTATTATGAAACTAAAGCACTATGGTATTAAAGACAAACCATCGGACTACCTAAGTAACAGAATCCATTATGTAAATTACAACAATGTCTCCTCAGATAACTTAATTATTTAATGTGGTGTACCTCAAGGCTCAATTCTTGGTCCACTACTTTTTACTATATATGTAAATGATATAGTCAAAGTTACCAAACATTTTAAACCATTATTATATGCAGATGATACAACCCTTTTCACAAGTATAAATTCTGACTCTGCAGACTGTTCTGCAACAGTTCAGAAATCCTGAATAATGAATTGCAATATATATTAGATTGGCTGAAATTAAACAAACTCTCATATTAAACATTGGAAAAATCAAAGCAATAATATTTCATACACCACAAAATAAAATTCTGTATCCTAATTAATACATAGATGACATCAAAACAGAATTTGTAAATAGAGTTAACTTCCTGGGCCTTATTATAGAAAAACATTTAAAATGGACTTATCATGCAGTGGTAATTTATAAGAAAATTCTGAAACCCTAGGAATTATGTCGAAAAAAAAAAAAAAAAAAACTGCCTGTAAATGCACTATTAAATATATAAAATACATTAAAACTTCCAACAGATTAATAACACTGCAAAAAAGAGCAGTACGTATCATGAACAAGAGTCATTTTAGAGTTCACACCACAATCTGTTTCAAAAAGTAAATATTCTAAATATCACTGATCTGTGTACACTGCAGGATTATAAATTCTGTTTCAAATTTGAACATTCAATGTTACCACATTACTTCATACTGAAATAAATACCCATGGATATTTAACTCGACAAACAAATAATCTGAAACTACCCATTGTGACACACGAATTTGCCAAACATTGCATATCAAACAAATATCCACTTATCTTTAAAAACATGCCTAAGAATATTAAAGAAAAAATCTGCACACATATTGTCAATGGATACAAATCCTATGTCAAGGTGACGAAATTGCAGACATACATAGATGAATGTAATCTACTAAATTGCTATTCATGCTTGGTTTTATTTTAACATCTACAATTTTTTTTAATTACGCTGACTTTCTTCATCTTCTACATTTCTACTTGATTTCTTCCATACATTTTGTTCTGTAATCACCCTCAGCCCCACAGCGGCATAAATTATGTCTTTGGGGTGAGTTATCTACTCAATAAACAATAAACAATGAGCAGCTCACCTGTGGTAAAATCTTCTGCCATAGAGGGAACAACATACTGGTCTTCCATGCTGATACCCCATCTGTCGGCATGTAACCATTGCTTCCGTCTCTGTCCAATTGTCATCGCAAATATAACCCCACCTTCCATTTACGTTCAGTTCGATTGGTCCGGCTTTATCTCCAAAGTGAAGACGCACTGTAGATTGAATGAACGTAATTTCAGACAGGGATAGGGCAGACTATGAGCCCAGGTTGGAAAAATCACAGGGCCATTTTTTGTAAAATTTCACTCAGGGCAACTCAGCCAAACCGTTGATAGATTGATGAATAAGCCCTGCTGTCCAATTTAATGGCGATTAGTGAGCTGAAGAAAATGGCAATTTATGATTGTTCTTTGGACTCGCTACAGTGAAAAGCTAAATTCTGCAATTGATAGGCCTGACTGACAAGACAAGACAAGAAGTCAATTATAGAAATCAAAAACACTGTGAAGGTGAGGTATCTGCATGGAGTTAAACTAGAAACCCCTTGGGGTTTGGAGATTCAGCAGTTGCATTCGCACCACCTTTTTTAAATAAATGCATTCAAAAGGGTTACCATTTGGGCATTTTTTGTAGATAAACAGATAGATAGATAGATAGATAGATATATAGGTAGATATTTCTTAATTTCAAGACCAAAGGGTTTTAGTTTGTGACTTTAAGCACTATTTCCTTTCATGGAAATCAGCTAATAACCTTCTGCAAAGGAGGAGATCTTTTAGAATGATTTCCTCACCTGCTCTGACTCATTCCATTTTAGTGAGTCTGACTTGACAGAACTTCATTCAAGTATAGAACTGATTTAAATGATTTAGCTAAATGCCATTAAATTTGTCTCTTATCATTGCCATAAAAAAGGTTAAAATAATCTTTACTATTAAATCACTTTAGTTTACAACAATAGTTTTAAATGCATTTTTTTTTTTAGTTTTAAATAATACAGAAACCAATATGCCTTATGGCATGTTTCTTTTTTATGTACAGTATACTTGTATGTCTACCTTATATATAGATATGTTTGTATTTTTGTACTAGTGTTCTTAAAATAAAATAAAGTTTAAATTTCAAAAATTTTAAATTTCATGCTTTGACAGATGGATTAATTTAATAAAGTACATTCCGTAAGACGTCACAAGAACACAGTTACTTCAGCCCCTAAATTCCATTTGGCAACTGGATTATAATGGCATCATAATAACTTCCATGACACTAACTGCTGCATAAAAAGTAACAGTAGATCGCCACAAAAGGCTAGAATATACATTAAATAATTTAAGTGGTCAGATCACAATCTATCAGGAAAAAATGGGATAATGTAGATCGTGGTACATGAAATTACCTTTATCATGGCATTTGACTCCAGCTGTCCTTCCAGGGATGCATGCAGTGTCCGTATTGTTCCATCCAGATGAAGCGCATTGCATGATGTGAGATTCCTTTCCAAGGCAGTCCACATTTGACAAAAATCTCTGCGGAGGTCCTTCACCAAATGCTGAACTTCTGCAAAATGAAAAGTTTAACTGTTATGGACACAAATCATCTGACAGGAGCAAACAACTTATCTCGAGATTTATATCATAATTTAAATGAATACTAACAACACAGGTTCACCATCAAAGAAACCAAGCTGACGACACACAACACTAGCATCAAATATGGTCCATCCAAAATCACAAATCGTGCCACTGACGCCATTGTAATCGATCTGCACATAACCTTGGTCTGGAGTTTGACCACTGGGGATATTTGTATTGATGAGGCTAAAGATAGGTTCTGAAAAAAGGTACTATTAATTATTGGCAATCCGTCCATCAAAATGTTAGTTAAGTATGGGAGAGAGAGAGAGCGGGGGACCTTGCACCTATGGACACCTTGATCCATTGATCTTTGTGCTCCAAGGTGGAAAATGTAAAGAGAGGTTCATGGTGCCCCACTCTCCCCTAATGTCGCGGATGATATTACAAAATCTATGTACCACATCCAATTTATAATGTGTAAAATACTAGTTACCAGTTTTGTTCTGCCTGAAGCAAATAGCTCCCACAATCTGAGAGGAAACACAATTGTTAGAGCGCCCAGAGGTTGGACAGTCTGCTAGATTAGTTTCATTGCCTTGACACTTGTAGTTGAGCAACCAGTTGACGTCTCTTGAGTAGGACCGTGACTTTTGCATGACCTGGAAACAAAATAGAGTAATATAATATGTTGCTTAAACAGGAAATAAGTAGCAAAAATGTATACAAGAATGCATAATAATTTTCACTTACTCCTCCAGCAAAACCCATCTGTCGACAAGCCACATTAGCAGCATTATCATCCCAATCAGCGGCACAGGCCCGTCCTGCGTAGCCATACCGTGCAAGCGAAAGCATCCCATATGTGGCATTGTCAAGTGAATGCTCAAAAGCCACTTGAGTTCCTGAAATTAAAAGTATTATACTTACAATAAAATGATCACTGCCGGTTAAACCTCTACAACGACAAATGTCTGTGATGGGGTTATTGAACACATCCCCTTTATGTTAAAAACACCAATTCCCTTTTATTATTTTGCTAGACAATGTCACATTTTTTTGGATACAGATCGAATTGGTTAATTTATAGCAACCAGTAAAAATGCCTCTATGTAACAATTCACGAACGTTTCCTATATTTCCAGTTGTACGTTTTTGCCTTTTTCATTATGCCATTAATTTTTCGCAAGGGAAACAACCAAAATAACAAAAGGAATAATATCAGAATTAGTCATTTGACATACAGGTACGGTTGCTACTGATACTGAATTAACTTACAAAGTAATGCAAAGACAAAATATCTTACTATTAGAAATGGGCTGAGTAGAGCAGACCACAGTGGCAACAGTGCATGTAGCCCTTTCCTCCATCCTGCAGTCGGATAAGTTTGTCTCATTGCCGTTACAAAGAGCATCTGTTGCACCAGTTGTGACGGGCAAGTAGCCCATGAAGTTAGTGAAGTAAAACGGCTGCACAACCTATAATTTTACATGCCAAGTAAAATTTTACAAAGTAGATTTATAACTTATTTCTAAAAATAAAATCACAGATAATAGATGTTAATTTACAAAATTCCTCTTGCACGAACATGTTTTATTGACTAATCATGTGCATGTATATTTTTAACGGTCCCAACAGACTTTAAGAGCTTCACTCTCAAATTTAACATTTCCCAATGGATATTTTTGTCTGGCGCACAGTGGTAATACCTTGTTCATCACAAGCTGATCAATTACAAAGTCCCCAGTGAAAATCAGCCCAGAGTAAAGCTAATTACAGCAGTCTAAGCAAATAACAAATGCACGTTGCAAGTGCAAAAAAAAAGAAGAAAATATTAATTTTCAATCTTCAAACATCCATCAAACCTTTATGAATTTCCATATTTCAATGTTGTGACATGACAACAAATTATTTTTCATCTTTTACCTTTGACTATATTTAAATTGTTTGGTCATGTGACCTGTTATGACAACAGGAAGGACCGAACAGGATAGACATTTAAGGAAACTGTATGCAATACAGCTGTATCTTAAAGGGAAATGGTAGTAATTTCAAGTTTCCATTCCATTTTTTAATCATGGAGTAAATTCAGAATTGCTTTGAATTATTTTTCTGTGACTTATAGTTTCCTCATAAACTTGGTAACAGGAATGACGCACATATATACCTAAAAGTCACCCCCTGCCAAAACAAACCCTTTCTTAAATACTGGAAACTAATTTTCCAATTGCTGAAGGCATTAGCTGGATCAAAAACTATACTTGAATAGTTACATATGGTTACAGTCACCAAATAAAGTGTTCACATGTTCTGATGTATGATCACATCACTGGAAAAAAAAAAAATTCCATTTTCCCCCCACAACACACTGATGATCGAGATATTGTAGGATATATGAACAGATGACAAATTAGTTAATTTATATAACTGGTTATATTATTATTATATCATGATTTCAATGTTCTGCCATGATTCTAGTAGCTGTAGCTACTGTGGCTGGACATCACATGCTGCTATATAATGTTATACAATATTCGATGTTTATACAATTATATATCTATATAATACAACATTGGGAATTTTCCATCTACTTGCCCCCAAAAATAAAAACTGTTTTACCTCAGATTACCGAATGACTAACTTGGTGGAATATCAATTAGCTTCTCTGAGTCACTGATTTAGAAAATGCATAATTATATTTTATAAGTCCTGTTAAACATAGGCTGCGCGGCAGCAAACTCTCAGCGAATGGTCACTTAGCTCACAAGTGCCATCAACATTGTTCAACCTCTTTAACAAATTTATGTAGTTCAGCAACTAGACATTATATAATTGTTTTCTTTTGTGTGTTATTCTTGTCCATCCAAGACAATCACATTTGATAATGTTAAACACTATTCCAAATCAATAGGAAGCACACAGGGCAAACTCAGATGGTGTTGCTTACAGCTGTGTGGGATGTATATGAGCAACTTTGATAATAATATAGATATCTACTAATAATCTATAATTGTTGTCACCATTCAGCATGAAAAACATGTTTCTGAGGTTAATTATCCAACAAATGCACATCTGGTAAAGCTTGATGATTGAAACAGAGTCTAAATAACAACACAGCCATTTTATTTCATCCCTCTTGGATCAATATCACCCAGGGAAAAGCACCAGTATCAGGGAAAATCGTGCTCAGTCATAGGATGATTTGTCATATAGGCCTACAACTAACTGGCAAATATCGTATACTGTTCATCAGCTCCTTTCGTTGTTTATATGAAACAATGTGGTATTATTGAATCATTTATACGCAATCTAGTCATAAACATGAGAGCACACGGGTGCTATTTATAACACATATTGGAATTCCCCTACTTTACTTGGTCAATCAGCACACAATGATTTGGGTTTTAAACTCCAGGAATGTTTATCTCATAAACTCAGCAGATTATCTGCCCATCATAACTTATATATATATATATATACATACTTAACAGCCCATTGCAACATACATGGGGCACGATAAAACCCCAGTCTTCTCTTGTGACTGCATGGACTAATGCCAAATAAAATGCGATATACCAGACACAAACTTACCTCAGCATGGGAATAATGGATTTGGGAACAGGCTAATTTAGCCTGGAAGTCAGTAAACTTATCAACACATAAATTCTTCCAGGTGGCTCCATGGTATACCTGCACCCGACCAATTTCTGTCACATTGGTTTGGTGAACAGATTCAATACGCACTGTGAAAAAGAAAGAAGTAAAGAGATGCTAAATGGTTAGAAGGAATGAATATATCTAGAAAATGCTACTCTATTTAAAATATTATTACAATAATTCAAGGGATACTTCAAATTGTTTCGGTGTATATATATTATAACATGAAAGATTTTTAAAAAATCGCTGACATTTGTGACTTCCGTGTATAATTTTAAAATTTAGCTATTTTTCTTCAGAACTATATTATTTTATCAACCACAAAGGTTCATGCACCAACTGAAGTTATTGACAGATCCCCTTTTTTCCCCCACTGGCTAAAAATACTTGAAATGGTGTGATTTACCTAAAATTACAGTCATGCAATAGAATGCATAAAATTATGTCAGGATTAAACATAAGCTGCGCGGCAGCAAACCCTCAGCGAATCAACAAACCTCTGTAACAATTGTAGTTGAAAAACTAGACCTTATACTGTCTTTATCTGCATGTTATTCTTGTAACATCCAAAAAAAATGACAACTGACAATGTTAAAAGAATTCGAAATCAATAGGAAGCACACAAGGCAAACTCAGATGGTGTTACTTACAGTTAGTTGTGTGAGATGTTGTTTGAGCTACTTCGATAATAATATCAGCAGCTGAGATGATAGGAAAAGCACACGAGTCCCTGATCTGTTTTGACAGATCAGATGAGGTGGGTGCGTAACACCCTCCAAGGGGTTTCCTTTTATTCCCTAATTAATCTGAGCCAGAAATTGATAAAAATTAACGGAGTTATAGAATAAGACGTACTCGAAAACAGACTATATTTCGCATGGGCAAAACTGAATGCCGAGTCACCAGCGCAATGAATGTCCTCAATTCGTGATACATTTTCGGTAATAACTCGGGTTAATTCTTGTCAGATTTTCAAAATTTAAACTTTGTTGAATGTGTTCGAACGGGGGGTTTTTGGAGGTACAGCTGTACGCTTATCATCCTTATTTGGAAAAAGCAATGTCTTTAGTTTCCTGATGGTATGTTGTATCACCTGTTATTTCGAGTGATAAAGCTGCAATTGGGGAATAAATCTTTTTACTAATAACTAATTGTTGTCACCATTCAGCTACATGTTCATGCAGTAGAGGAGAGTGCGGAACAATGAGACACTTTTCGTTTTCAATCATATCAAAAATTCTTGTAGGTTAAATAGTTGTGCATACTTTCCAAAATTGTCAGATTTCTACCTTGTGTAAGATTACAGTTATTCAACACAATGTCAAAACAAGCCATTTGTCTCATTGTTCCCCACTGGTAGGATACTGTTGTAACGGTGTTAGCAGGGTGTTACCCTCGCACCAATGAGTGTCTCTTTGGTGTAATGGTCAATGCTCTTGCTTTCCATGCGAGAGGTTCCAGGTGACATTTCCGGGTCGGGTACATTCCTCTCAGAAACATTACGCTCTGAGACAAGCTGAGGGGCAGCAAGTTCCTCGTATTGTTCTAGTGCTATGGTCTGAAGTTTGGCAAGTTATTTTACCAGCAGTCAGAGGTAGATGTAATTATGAGATGGTTAGGCTTGAAAGTCCACATGATTTTTCACATATTTTCATTAGTTAGGGTCATTTATTTGGCCTGACTAGACACTGGGTACAAGGCACCACCAATTCAACATGTCATGCAACCGACATTGAATTAATTGTCTCACCCTGCCCCACTCATGCTTTGTCTCACTCTTTCCCGTGCGGTTTTCAATATGAACTTGTGACCTTCTGAGGTCCACATTGCCACAGCATTGTTTATTGGTATGTGTAATTAAAGACCAGTATCCAAGGTTTTTTATATGACTTGACGATTCAATTATCTCCAAATGCTGGAGAATAAGATTAAAAACTCACATGGGTAAAAAATTACTTTACCTGATGTAAAACCCAATACATGAGGCAATATAACCAATATCAATACCAATTCTACTATAGGAGGTGATAATGAATATAATTCATGTCACCAACTATCAATCTATATTTGCATGAAAAACATGTTTCTGAGGTTAATTATTCAATACATACATATCTGGCAAAGTTTGATAATAGAACTAGGAGTCTAATTTAAGGGGGGTTCCCACATAGCCGGTTTTCCCAATAAAGCCGTATTACTCTCGTAGAATTATGAAATGCCCCATTTTGACGACTTCACCATGGTTGTTGGAAGCAAAAAGGAGCGGTGCTCAAGGCTACGGGTGAGTTGGCGGCAGTGAGGTGTTAATCACGGACAGATGATGCCTGGTCTGATGCCGGGTGAGCCACGGGTAAATCACGTTTACGACGGGTGACTCCATGGCATCTATGTACGACCCGCAGGCTTGTGCATGTGAGGGGCATATCAAGCACATGTCAATCACGACTGTGAGGGTTACAAGAAACGACCCGGCGAGTTAACTGCGTGAACATGTGTACTACGTTTGAAGGCTGGCTGTCACGGTGGAGGGGGCAGATGTGAATATATAAAGTGGCTGCTTGTCTGTAGCCTTCATTCTGCTCCTCATTACCACAGAGGAAGGACCATGGCACATGCAGTAGACCAACCAACAGCATTGTAAAATTGGCTCAGGCCAGCTTGGAATTAAATCTGCAACTAGTAACTCCTGCACAGGCTATTATGCATGATGAAGACAGTCCAGAAGAGCTGCAGAAAGAAGACGAGCAGTCATCAAGAGAAGGAAGAGATATTGGGTGAGGCAATGGCTCTTGCAAAGACCTCAGATGGGCCAATACGAACGCTTGATGAATGAACTATTGATGTAGGATGGAACCCACCACAAGAACTTTGTGAGAATGCAGCCAGACATGTTCCAAGAGCTGCTTGCCAAAGTTGGGCCTAGGATTACCAAGCAAGACACCTTCTGGAGGAAAGCTTTGGAGCCAGGTCTCAGGATTGCCATCACCCTGAGGTATTTGGCAACTGGCAACAACTACAAGTCATTGATGTATGGCTTCAGAGTGGCCCACAACACCATCAGCAACATCATTCCTGAAGTGTGTGAAGCCATCATAGTCGAGTATGCAGAAGATGTCATCTCCTGTCCAACAACACCAGAAGAGTGGAGAGAAATTGCACAGCTGTTTGAGACAAGATGGAACTTTCCTCATTGTATTGATGCCATAGATGGGAAGCATGTGGCCATCAGGTGTCCTCCCAAAGGTGGTTTACTCTACTATAGCTACAAGGGCTTCCATTTCATTGTACTCATGGCTCTTGTGGATGCAGACTACAAGTTCATCTATGTGGATTGTGGAGCAAACGGTTCTGGATCTAATGGAGGAGTTTTTGCTACAGCCCTGAGGGAAGCTCTAGAAGATGGGACCATTGGATCACCTCCACCTGAACCTGTTGCTGGTGGTGACAGACCTGTACCATACTTCATCGTTAGGGATGATGCCTTCCCTTTGAGAAACTGGCTGATGAAACCACTGCCCTGCGCAACATGACCAGACAGCAGAGGATCTACAATTACAGACTCTCCAGAGCCAGAAGAATTGTGGAGAATGCCTTTGGTATCCTGGCATCAAGGTTTAGGTGTCTGCTAACCACTATGCCCCCTGAAAACCAAGACTGTGGAATCTTTAGTCCTTGCATGCTGCTGCCTCCACAACCTCATGAGATTCAGATATCCGACAACCCTGAACAAGATGCTTGACAACGAAGATCCAGTCACCCATCAGGTCAATTCTGGGTCTTGGCGGGAAGCTGGAGAAATGGCCGAAATGCCACCACTTAGGATCGGAGGGAACTATGCTACCCAGAGTGCCAAGTTACAACGACTGTACTTTGTGGACTATGTCAACTCAGAAGAAGAAGTGTCTTATGGCAAGACAATATGATTTGAGAAGCTTCAGGATCTGTGCCTTCATCTTCATTGAGCGTCTTCTCTGCTACGTGGTGCCTGGTTCTTCTTCCTTGAACCCTCCTTCAGTGAGATCCTTGCTGTCTGCCAGTGATAACCTTCCTGCCAGATCAACTCTGCTCAACATGAGCCAGCTGATGAACTTGTCCTTTCATATGACTCAGATGTCTCCGAAGAAGTAATCACCTTATTATGTTCCTGTTCCCGTAGAAGAAAACTCCAAAAAACTTTATGGCCTTTTTCAAGGCCACCAAACCCTCCCAAGAGAGCACACCATGTACACATCTTTGTGTGAAAAAAATAGTCCCTGATATGTTATTTGCAAAATTTCATTCATGAAGGATAAATAGTCTCTTTGATATGGAGGTAGAATTTTTCATATTTTCCCATAATTATGAATATTCTGTATCATTTATGGCCATGAGACCAAAAGACATGACTACACTGTGTTAGACATATTCTCTTCATGTGTTACACCTTTTGGTATATAGGGGATCCAGTTCAGCTCCAGAAACACCCCCAAAATAAAGATATTTATCATTATAAATATAAAATATTGTCTTATTTTGTAAAACATAGCAGAGTTATATCAATGTGACTATTAAAAAGCACAAATAGGTGATATAGAATAATAATGTACACAATTTCATCAGGGTAAGTGAATTAGTGATAAGAGTTCTGCTCCGGAAATTGAATTTAACAAAAATTTTAGCTTTTTTCTTGATTTCCCATTACTAATTAGTATGAAAAAAGAATGATATCTATGTCAAAATGCAGTTCATAAAGTGAAAGAACTATAATTAAGATATTTTATTTGCAAAATTTCATTCATGTGAGATTAATAGCATTTTTGTTAAGGATGTTGGAAAAAAAACAAGAATTATTAATTTTTCCACCTTCATACATAAATTGCATACTATTTATCTTCATTAGACCCCCAAAGGGCATAACTACTCTATTTTAGACTTATTCTGGCAAAGCTTTTGACATGTAGGTGCAGTAGTGCGCAAGTTCTGCTTTGGAAACAAAATCAATTTTGTTTTTCTATTTTTCCAAAATTTCGTAAAACATAGCTAAGACATGTCAATGTGACTATCAAAAGGCACAACTAGGCCATATATAGAGTATTACTGCATACAATTTCGAAAGGGTAAATGCATTAGTGTTCTAGTTCTGCTGCGAAAACGAAAGTGTCACGCTCGCCCATCCACCTGCCCATCCACCCGCCCATCCACCCGCCCAACCACGGACGCACATCATTTTCCAAAGTGATAAGAATAACCCTCTTTGAACACTGCTCGCTGAGGGTTAATAGTCACAACACTTAATTTCTGTATGAAAAACTGGAATAGAGAAATTGCGGTTTACTTTAATACTAGCATGTCATCCCATAAATATAGATCATTAATGATACCTCATCACACCATTTTCATCTCATATTCACCAGGGTGTCTATATTTATCAGCCTAGTGCTCCTTTGGGCTTCTTCAGTGACATGATTTAATTGTTTGCATTCAATATAACTTGCAAAATTGCTGTATTGATGATTAAGAATTAAAATATCTTTCTAGTACGAACATGCATCGAAAATGTTAAACATTTTAAGACATTAACATCTCACCAGAGCCACTGCACTTGACAGCCGCAACAGAATATCCTGGCAGATTGCAGCCTCCATCCATGTCTTCCTTCCAACCGTCGTTAAGACAAGTGAAGATGGACGTCTCTGTCCCTTTGCACTGGACATTACGGAGGAAAAACGATGAGAAAGAAGTGAGATTGCTCCTCATATATCTGGAAAAGAAGCAAACCAGTCACTGGGAATTGTGTAATATTCTTATATATATACCATTTTAAGTATTTTGAGGCAGTTACACAATATATTGTTTTTATTACCATTTCTCACAGCCCTACCAAGAGTATATGCAACAATAAAATTGCATATTTTGGTTCATAATTTATATTTAGTAAACAAAAATGACTAGACATCTATGTCACTGAAGGACTGTTCGACATGTGCAAAATCATCCCAAATTTAATATAAAGAAAGAGTCACAATTAAAAGAGGGGTCACTAGTGTTGATTCGAATTATGGCTGTCCCAGAATGATGTGTCCTGTGGGATTTGTGTTACAAACCTATTCAGGAATTTATGGCATTGTGCGTTCATGTAAAATGCAAACAAAGAGGGGAGAAATATGGAGGCCTATTCAAAGACTCCATTCGTTGGAGTTAGAGTCAGAATCTGAAAACCAGAACTTTGCATTAGAACCCAGCATTGGTAGTAATGACTCTCACTCAGATGTGTGTAATGAAACAGCAATGAGTCAAAAGACCAGATATGGCCGGGTTATTAAACCACCTGTCAAGTTGGACTTGTAATGGACCAAAGATATAATTTTTTGTATGTACTTAGTAGTATTACTCAAAAATGTAATTGGTACAGATGTATTTGTAATTTATTACTTGTACGTACAATTATCAATCAAAATGTAATTAGTGTAGATGATATGTACACCAATGGTGGGGAGTATGTTGGAAATTAGTGTCAGATTGTGAAGCTAGGGGCACTTGTGTATGGTGTAGTAACAACGTTAATTGTTTGCGTATTTTAATAAAAGTAGTTCCGGTCAAACGTTTGCAGAACAAGCATGGCGTTGAGTTTTCTCTGGGTTTATAAGATCTGGAACAAACAGGATCCGCCAAGAGCATGACAGGTAAATATTGAGTTTTTCACTGAGGATGCCATTGTGGACAAGGAGTAACAAATCAAGTTAAATTAATTTCCATGGACGTTTCAAAGTTAAGAATAGGAGTCATTCCAACAAATGCCTCTTACCTGACCATGTCAAATATTTCTTAAAATTTCTGAGGCAAAGCTAAATCAGCATATAGGAAGGAATTGGGCAAAATTTTAGGTTTGCTTGAACAATTATAGAATAAGTACCGGTTTAGGTTTTAGTTTTTTTTGTGCTCGTTTTGGCAACGTCATATAAAATCCAGTTTTTAAATTGTTATGTCCTAAAAACTATTGAACGTATGACCTCCAAATTGGATATGTGTTAGATTTGTTACAATTGCTCTTGGGCTTCAGAAGTACCCAGAAATAAAATACGTATCAGACATGTAGCTTCAGAGAAAACTTTGTGCAAAATCTGGGAAAAACATAATTTTCAATAAATTCAAGTCAAATTGCCCATGAATGACAACATGCACCAACCTGAAACCTAGATTATTTTAAAGATCATATTGGTGCTCAACTACATTTGCTGCAGAGGTTTCTTGAACATTCAATGAACAATGTTGATGCTGGTGTACTATGTGGGCTTTCGCTGAGGTATTTTTGTCTGCTATATGAACTTGAAAAGTCCATTATATATTTTTTTATTCTATCACAACTTAAAACATTAAAGAAATTACGTTAAAAGGGTTTGTATTGTATTACTATATGTATTTAAATGATATTTAGGTATTTACTTTAACAGAAATGACACTAAGGTTTTACATGTTAAATCATTAACAGAAAATCCATCTAATAGTATTCTTTTTTTTCCAAGAGCTGACAATTGGATAAAGACTCTTACCCAGGTTTTCCATCTACAAAACCCATTTGTTTGCAAAGGACTGTAGCTTCGTAACTGGTCAGGCGAGAAGCACAGATGTACCCAATGTTTCCCCCATGGCGAATTTGGATGAAGCCATTGCTGTTTGAGATGACCGGCTTCAATGAGATCTTCACTTTAAATTGTTATAAAAAGAAAATATCAGTCAATCATGCAGATTATCTGAAAAATTCTTGCAGTGGTAGTAGCAGTAATAGTAGTTGTAGTAGCAGTAGTAGTAGTAATTGAAATTACCTCTTCAGAAGTTCCAACAAATTAATTATTGGTAATGGTTTTGATAAAGTTACAAGTGTACTGCTTATAATTAACATGAATGATAATATGAAAGCTTTCAAGACCTGCACATTCCACTACTGTTCTGCATTATGACAATGTTTATGTTGAGAAGATGAAAATACAAATATTACCAGGATCTTTCTGATAACATAGAACACCAGCAGCAGATGCACAGTAGGACGAGGTCCAATTGACATGTTGACATTCGCTAAGACTGTGTTCTGTGCCTGAGCAGTTGATGTGAGACATGAGGACAGGGCCTTCCGCTAGTTCAGAAAACCTATAGGGCACACCACCAGCCATTCCTGAAAAAAAAAAAAATCTAGTCACTGGGATGGTCCTTCGGCTTTAGAGTAACGATCTGGATAACAATCATCATTCATGACAGCAATAACTCCTGTCTCTAAAGCCTAGTTCACACTATCATGGATAAGACCTATGAGTGACCACGGATGTAAAAAATGGGCTATACTTGCTAACTCGTGGCTCTGTTAATCATGTATAAATTCTTTCGATGAGCGTTTGAAGGACGTCTGTCCACTGCTCCCCAACGTCTGTTGCCAAGCATCCGTGAGACATCCGTGAGGTAATCATAGATCCGTGCGAGTGGTTCAAGAGTTAATGAGAGGGCTACTGATGGGCATAGAAGACAACGGGCGGGCCACGGAGGTCTGTCAAGAACGTCCATACAATTTTTATACATTTTGCCCTCTCCATTGGATGGTCACGGAAGTTTAAGGGCTAACAGGAGCATTCTACAGATTAGTATGAACAAGAGTAAAACTATTTTTCATCCGCGCTCTCTCGCCATGCCCATCCGTGACAGTGTAAACGCCGCTTAAGACTAAAAAAATATGACAATGCTACCTAGTTGCTGACAAGTGACATTGGCATTGACTTCTGAAAAGTCATCTCCACAAACATAGCCGACGAGGTCTCCAAATTCCACCTGAACTAACCCAAGTGTATTGTTCTTTGTCATCTTGTTCTTGTACTTCAAAACTAAGTTCACATCTATGAAATAAAAGAATTAACAACAATTATTATATATGTCACACACCTACAAGTCATGTAATTGGTAGTATGATGAAATTGATAAATGTAGGATATCAAAGAATATAAAAACCTCTGGATAATGACTCATTGTAGCAGTACACACTGGCATAATTCGAAGGAAGGCCAGGACAGTATGTTTGTGAAACAGTGGCACAGTCTGAAAGCTCAGTCTCATTGCCGACACACTCAAAAGCCTTTCCATCTGACAGTGCAAATTTGAGATGGCCAAAAGCATGACAGCACATGTTGATGGCATTTTCATAACCAAGTTCTCGACAAACCACAACAGCATCTTCATCATCAAAGCCAGTCCCACAAACCTGCCGCCAGTTGTAGTTGGAATAAGTCTCCACTCGACCGTAGTGAGGCTGGTTACCATCAACAAGACGAGCTAAAAGAAAATGACAAAATATAGATACATGAATTTTCAAACTATCTTTCTAAGACTTTCATGAAGCAATACTAAATAGTTCATGCAAGAAAAACTAAACATGCTTTTACATGGAATTGCAAATGTAAAACCAATATAGAGTTCATTGTTAGGAATAATTTCCCCTTCCCTGATAACCAGAGTGAAAGAACAAGAATGAACAAAATGAGACTGAACAACAAGGTTTTGTGATTCTTCCCAGGTGGGGGACAATTTGCGGGAAGAAAGTCGCTATATTGTGAGTATTTGTGACTCTAATCTATAATATATCTAGGCAATTAATTCAACAACAAGTCCATTGAGGGCTACATGTACCAATACCTGAAAATCGGCTAATCTCCTGAAAATGCTGAAAGATTAATATGCATGCATTCATCACAACATGCGGGTATAATTCTGTAAATTTGTCATAGAAAAATAAAGTACCGCTTTTCCTTTTTCATCAAATTGATGGGTCAAAATTAACGAACCTTTAGCGCCTATTTATATTTTGAAGTACAAACCTTTCAGTAGCTCTTTTCGAACTTTATTAAAGGGTCATGGTCACTGAGTTTGGGTCAAATATTTTGCCTTACCCTATGGTACAAACTGACCAATATACTCTATAAGGATCCGCATGGAGCCGCACAAAATTAACAGAAATGTTCACTTGAAGTGTGCTAAATTCTCCATTGTAATTTCTGCTGCTTCTTTGTGACCATAACAAATAGCTAAAATTATGAAAAAAAAAATCATTGCAAAGATGTGCAGAGAGGGGAATTTATGGGTTAGAAAAGTGAGCTTCGACTAATTTGCAACAAGTCTGTCCATTCTGTGCGGCACCATGATGGTTATGATAAAATTTGACGGCCAAATAAAAACAAACAAGTGGACCTTATTTATATCATAGCTTTGTTGGGAACCCAGAAAAATAATGGAAACAATGCTGAGTTATAAATTTCACAAAGGTCTTCGCCATAGTGATGGTTAAGCCCAATTAATAAAACTTTCCTAGGTTAGAGAGACAACCCATAATTATTTTTTATAAGGAACAGAATTATAGTCATAATATACTAAATGTTTTTTCAGCCTGCCTTTTCAGAAGGAAGCATGATACAATTGTATGGTGTGAATGTGTATTGATTTTCTTGTGTGTTTCCTGCATTCCATCAACCACTTTGTGCGTGCCAAGGCTAAACGTACAATGTAATAAAGTGACAGTGTATAACCGAGGAGTCTCTAGTGACTCCATGGTATAACATATCAAAGCTGTTAACATTGCACCAAGTTTAATAATTCAGTACAGCATGTGATTGTTAAAATAATTATAGGTTGTGGTAGCCAAATTAGCACACTAAATTATAGATAACATTGCTGACAACGTGGTCACAACGTGGTCACAACGTGGTCACAACGTGTTATCCATGTCGTGTTACATATCAGTCACACTTAAGATATAATAAAAAAACTTCCCTAATATAAGGAACAAAACCTGAGTTGGTTCCATTTTTCCAGTAGGTACTTTCTCACCACGAATTACGTTCGCACCATGAAATATCCCTTCGCACCACGAAATACCTTTGCACTACGCCAGTGATAGTAGTATTGTACCACGAAAGAAATGCAACTATTAACTGAAATGTTGATCCCGACAATTCAAGTTTCGCACCACAAAAGTGAAGGCTAATTCAGTTAACTGCAGGTATGCAACTTCGTAAGAGTTGTTACATCCTCCTCCTCCTCCTCCTCTCCTCATCTCCTCCTCCCGCATACTCAAAATTATACACAAACTAAAAACTGTAGAAATACAATATTAAAATAAATACGGTATTAACCATTATTCTAGATAAAATACATCCAGAGATAAGATTGCCTAAACACATGATTTTTTTAATATTTAATTTACTCAATTAGTACTATATGAAGTAAGTAAGCTAAAACCGCCAGTGTGGGGGGCAAGTAAACATGAATTGTCGTGGTATGAAAATTGGTACTTTTGTGGTACGAAAGTTATACTGTCGACAGAAGATAATTAACAACTTAAATTTTGAAACAATTTTGAAACATTTTCGTTGTTATTACTAAATTATCAGTACCTGTTATCATCTGTACAATGTACTGATTTTATGTTTGTTGTGGAATAAAAAAGAAATACGTATAAAAGGAAATGTGGTATAAATGAGTGGCAGATGTATGCCATTGTCATGTCACAACCTTCTGGGTAAGTTGTATTCACGTTGCCACCATGTAGATTTGCTAATTGCATTAAAGTACAATAAATAATAAAAAAAACTTGATGAATTATATTTGTATATGGTCTCAACATGTACTCACGCCCTGATTGGCCAGAGGCTGAAAGGGTGTTAAAGGAAACTTTTAATTTGGAAAAGCATAAGGTCTGTATTCACTTGATTGCAAATGTGTAAATGTATTGGTTTACAGTCTTTTACACTGCTCATGCAGTCTCAACCGACTTTACAATTACACCTTAGGCCTGTTCAAGCATGAGCCTTTCTAAACTCCCGGCGGAGCATAAAGCGGGACAGCTATAAGTGTACACAAGCTAAGCACTCTACAATCCACTAAGAAAACTTTACCTGAAATCGCATCCGTGCCTTGACCAACTTCACACTATGTCCAATAGTTATCTTTTTTTATATAACGACTTGTACTAAGCTATGAAAGTGGTCAAGGCATGGAATAAAAAAAAACCAATTAATTTAACGGCCGTTGAGCCAATCCGACATGGCGATTCATCAGGGCGTTACAACCTTTTTTTAGACTCGCAAGTTTTCTTAGTGCAATCGCCATCATTGCCCACAGCCAAGTACCCATTTGCACCTAGGTGGAGTAAAGCGGGGATTCAAGGAGGATCTGCTCAGTTCCTCCATGCCGAAGCTGGATTAGAATCCACGACCATGCACGTATGAGTCCAACATCTTATCCACTAGCCCATGGTACTCACAAAAATTGATTGCAAATATGTGGATTTACTAATTAGGGGTGATGTTCCGCTAATTGCACTGGACATTTTGGCACCAGCCAACGGACCACTTTTTTTTTTTTACACTACAATTTGCAATCAGTTAAATACAGAAGTTATTCTGCTAAAATGTATTAATCAGCTATTCAACCACCCCGGTGGTATAAATGTGTATCATGCAAATTCAGTAAAACATTAATTAATTTGATCACACAAGAAAACAAAGATGTTTTAGCCAATTAACATCAAAACTTAAAAGTCACCATACAATTGTTAATGAAATCATTGATACCAGGTGAAATTAAAGGATTAAACTTAAAATTATAAAACTTTTTAAAAGAGAAAAGTTATTTCAAAAATCTTACTTCGGAGAGAACAAGCAACTGAGGCATCATGGAGGTGACTTGCGCAGTATTCCGACGTTGTCTCGTTGTATAATCCCCATCCGGAAGTCATACACCTTGCCAGCGAATCATATTTGGCATCACATTCCACTCCAGCAAGCCAGACTTTCGATGGTGGTGACGCGTATTGTAGGTCTCTATAAGGAGTTAAATCATAAAGTTACTTACTGGTTTGAAACGATCAGAACCTTAATCAGAATCAATCCAGGATTATTCATCAATTTTAATAGTAATGAGGCATCAACTCACTTCTGCGGCTATTTATAAGATGTATAGACATTATTATAGTAAGTTATCTCTCAATAGGCCTATAATTCATAAAATATCTTGAAAGAAAGCCTTTACAAATTCAATACGGTCATCTCCGTTCCCGTTGTTTTTGCTGCACAGGAAACTGCAGTTACCTGATCAAAGTACAGTTATGCAATCCTCGACAATATCCATCTCCTCTGAATTATAGCTAAGGTTTATGCTGCTTTTTTAGTGGGTTACTATGGAAGATCAGAAAAAGCTCTGGGATGCTGGCTTAGATCTGAACAGTGGCTGTCACTGAGACCAGGTAGCTAATTTTTCCAATTATTCAAACTACAAAATCCACGAAAAATAGTTATCCGATCTTCTCTCTGATTTTTTCCAACTTTCGTGCAAGAAGTTTACCTTTTACAGTGACAAAATTGTTACTACAATCTGTTAAAAATGATGAGGAATGTCATTATAAACAACGTATTTAGCACTGGACCAACAACCCGGTTGACTGTGGTCTAAAACTGGCTACAGAGATGACTCCTGAAGCATTTATTTCGGGCAGCGGGGCAGACCGGATCACGCCACTGTCATGAGATAGGTGTTTCTCTTATGGATTTACACAATTTCAGTCAAAAATTAACGATAGGATGTGTTCATAATGCCAACTCCGCAGGTTTGGCACCATGTTGCACCACATCACGGGTAAAAATTAATGAGTCATTTATGTATCCTCAGAAAATGGCGATCTCTGCAACTGGCGAATGTTTTCATCAAATTCTATGATTATTCATTATAATTTCACACCAAATATGGTGTCCAAATGAATGAAAGACAGTAAGAAAAGGATAACTTCCAATTTTTCACGTTTGAAAATGTGTTGAAGAATACATTAATTGGCCAAATCTGTCCAGACAGAAAACATTACCAGTTAATGTATGCTCGGTCTCAACACACGCCGATGATTTACTAATAATTACCTAATTCATTTAATCCTAGGTCACACATAGCCGGTTTTTGCCATAGTGAACCCGTAGTATTACATAATGGTTATGCAACAGCTTTTTGTTGGGTTGGCGACGGATTCTGGCGGCAAAAAGCGTTCTGCGCGTGACTCGGCGGGTTCTACGGGTGACTCGGCGGGTTCTACAGGTGACTCGGCGGGTTCTACGGGTGACTCGGCAGGTTCTACGGGTGACTCGGCGGGTTCTACGGGTGACTCGGCGGGCTCTACGGTTCTACCGGTCAGCGGGTTCTACGGGTGACTCGGCGGGCTCTACGGTTCTACCGGTCAGCGGGTTCTATGGGTCACTCGGGGGTACGGCCAATTAGTGGAAGAATTCCACGAAAGACTCGACGGCTTCCAGGAGTAACTCGCCGAGTTTTAGGAGTGACTCGCAGGGTTGTATGATAGACTCATCGGGTTCCCGGCGAGTCAATCGTCAAAAGATTTTTTGTACATGCAGCAGCGGAGGGCGTTGTATATACATTAAAAGGCTGCTGCTTCCTTAATATTAGTCCGATTTTCGTCAAATAAAAACTGAATTGTAGTATAGTTCATACTGAGTCCATACGTGAAAAATAGACCAAATATTAAGCAAGATATTTGTCTTTATTTCATTTTATATAAATTATTTAATATTTCGTTCTTGTTGTTGTTTCTGAAAATCATCCAACAGGAATTAAAATTAATATTGAATGTTCCATCCATGATCAAAACAAATTACAGACAATCTCCCTCTTTAATATGCATAATAAACAGGAATCAGTTGAAATTCAGAATTTCAATTAATGCTTGTGATCAATGATGAAAAAGCATGATTTACCCCATTCTTTGTATCATTCAAAATGCTAATAGCAATTGACATAACGGTCACGGCAGATTGCTATTACATATATAGGTTAATTGACTTTAACAAAACCCAAGGAAAAGGCCTTCCGATAGGCCAGTTGGCAGAATGAGTAGAAATGAATTGCAATAAAGCTCATGCAAACATTGTATATATGATGGTCAAAACTATTGACTACACCATTCGAGTCTTGACTTTACACTTCGAAAATGCCAAAGAGAAAAGCATCCATCCAGCACCCTTGTGTTTCCTGCAGCATGGCAGTTAAAGATGATGAGGAGGCCCTAGCCTGTAATGGCTGTGAACGCTGTGTAGAATTTATATAATAGATAAGGTGACGAAAATTAATAAGGTATACTGAACAAAAACAAGAGTATTCTTGTCAAAAGCGCCCCAACATTAATCGCTGTTCTTTAATGTAGATAGTTAAATAGATAGATATGTAGATAGATAGTTAGATAGATATGTAGATAGATAGATAGTTTATGCTTATTATATAATATAGAATATCTCGCTTAATATTTGGTCTATTTTCAATCCGAAAACACGTATGGAATCAGTATGAACTATACTACAATTCATTTATACTTGACGAAAATCGGACTAATATTAGAGGAGCAGCAGCCTTTTAAAGAAGCGCTCAGCTCTGCCTGCATTGATACAGTCCGACGCAGACGCTTGAGGGAGCAGCAGTTTGCCGCCGCCAGCCTACCTGCCTTCTCAGATGAATATCTCGCTTAATATTTGGTCTATTTTCGATTCGAAAACACGTATGGAATCAGTATGAACTATACTACAATCCAGGGTTTTTACTTGACGAAAATCGGACTAATATTAGGGGAGCAGCAGCCTTAAAGTATATACAACCCCCCTCCCTGCCTACGCTGATGCTGGTAGCAGTCGGCGAGTTACTCCAACAACTCAGCGGGTTACTCCTGGAAGCTGTCGAGTTACTCCTACTACCCGTCGGCTTACTCCTAGTAAACCGCCGGCTTTACTGGGGGTAAAATTAGGGACGGATAACTCGCTGACTTCCACGGGTAATCCGCCGACTTTTTGGACACCCGGGAGTTTGCCACGGGTGAGCCATGCAAGCATGGCATACCCGGCTACCGGGCCCGAGTTTCCAGGCTTGGCCACGAGTCCCAGGTGTTACTCGACGGGTATCGCCGGGTAGCCGTCGGGTTGGAGCTGGGAAGCGCGTTGTGTAACCGTTATATAATACTACGGGTTCACTACGGGAGAACTGGCTATATGAGACTGGGGCTTGATCCTACATTATGTTCACAAGTAAAAATAAAGCATAAATAAAGCTCCAATTGCATGGATATCCATTGTCACATGCCTTTTTAAGTGAAACTATTCATTTGTACTGGGGGGGGGGGGGGCGCCATTATGGAAATATTCAAGGATACATTAACGGCTCGTTAATGTTTCCGCTAGTTACCCGTGCACATTGCCCGGCCAAATTTGGCAGTTCAAGTCGGTGTAGCCCGGTCGAATGTGCAAGCCCGTCTGGGCAAGCAAGTGCGCCCAAAGATAACTGAAGCACGTCAATCGCATGTTGGCACTCACCTAGATATAATTAGGAAATCCAAAAATAATCCAATAGACTGTGTCCCTATTAAGTCTAACTGAATAATTATGAAGCAACTTTGTTTAGCAATCTCGTGATTAAAATTTGCCGCACCTGTAAGCCACTCCATCGGTAAACCCTAGTTGCTTGCACAGCACAGTTGCTTCAGTTGTGTTCCATCGATCATTGCATATTGTGCCCCACTCTCCATCTACCTGGATCTCCACTCTGCCAAACCTTCAAAAATATTAAGCATAACTTTTTATTAGAGGCAATGAATCAATCTGGTTTCATTAATCAATGCTCAGTCCTGCATTGGCCACAATGGATATCACTGTGACATTAAAATACATCATGCACAAATGATGCCACTTCTCCCATAAAATCTACCAATTTTATTCGGCTTCTAAAGGAGAAAAGTAGGCTCATTTCGGAAAAGGGAAATCTTATGTTTGCATATATATATATATGTGTGTGTGTGTGTGTGTGTGTGTGAGGATGTGTGTATGCGCATATATATTTTATTTTCCCAGCATTGGGAGTTAAAAATAAAATTCTTATATTTTAGGGACAAATTATTCTGTAGGGACAAATTAGGATATGCAAAAAATTAGGCCTGTCCGAAATAGGGACAAATTGTGTCTCACTAATGATCAACAGGCATCATGTGCATTCGCATACAAAAATTTATATAAAAAATATATTGGGTCATCCATGTCAATTCATCAAATTTAAGACACATTTCATAATAGAAAACAAAATTAATAGGTTTTTACGGGCAAACTTTTTTCACTAAAGTAATATTAAAGGGACAAAGGTCAGGGCTTTTTTTCTGGCGTCATTTTTTGGGTAAATTTTCTAATCTCAAAAATGAGAGGAAAGAAACACTTTTACACTTTTTCATGACAGAACAAGTTTTGATGATATTATATTCAAAATTCGTGATGGTGTTCTTTCTCATTTTCCTAATATACATTTTTGAAATCCTACTATATTTGCGAACGCAAACCTGCATGCAAGGATAACCCCAGCATTAGAGTCTTGTGGAATTCACTGTAATTAAGATAGAGGCTTTAAATTTAGCCAATTTTTTCTCATATACCAGTGGAAGTATAATGTGAAGGATAGTACCATTCATAAAACTAGTTGAAAAGATTGTATCTATTGTTGGTATTTCTATTCTTTACAACAAAATAGGTCAGGCCTGGAATACATGTACATTTTAGGTATTATGCATGTAAAATCTGGGGTGGCCGCTACATCAAACAGTGTCTACATAGGCCTAGTACTATGATAGCAGTTTTATAACTGTCACCAAATCACCACTTGTTTCCAGTTTCGGTGGGCCCAATGATAATCTCAGTAGATTCCCTCTTACAGCTAACTTCTGTATATTCCCGGGAAAAGCCTTATAAAGGGCAGAAAATGCGCCTAGGCATGGGACAATTGGTTGTAAATAATAAATGAAATAACATGTTTATACTCAGCAAATGTTTTCATTTTTTTTTTCTGATTCAGCATTGGATTTCATTGTCTCTTTAGCTTATTATATGTTTCGTTCTGCGTGTTTTTTATAAGTATGGACTGGTGATAGTCTAACGTATGGTGCCCTAAGCCAAGAAATAGTGCTTCAATATGATATTATGCACTAAAAGTCTGAAGAAGTAAATTTACAAAAATTGCCTTAATTCCATTTAGGAATGTAATTCAGCCAGAAGCTGTTTTACCAGGGAGAATCATTTGTTTCAGCATAAAACAAGGTGACCATAATATGACAAATATATTACCTGCTTCAGCAGGCTGTATCTTTTAATTATTGACAAATATTCCATTATTTTCAATGATCTTGAAAAGTGAAATTGTTATACATAACAACGGGGTCATAAGGAGAGTGCAAAATGTTGATTTCCAAAATCAAATCCATTTGCAATAACTGATTTATCTAAAAATAATTCTGTTTTTTTTTTTTTCTTCCTGATTTTGTAATACATAGCTGAGACCTATCAATGAGACAATCAAAATTAAGGCCTTCAAAACAAATCAAATAAAGAATTGTTATTATTTATTCAGAAAAAAGATGAGGATATGGAAGTGAACTGTATTCTGCTAAAGTGTATGCAAACATCAGGACCCACTCTCTTAACTGCTTCATGCTGTCTGTAATAGAGTGCATACAAAACTTAAGGTGATATGTCTGACAAAGTTTCTTACAACAAAAGAGCTCACCTTGGTGGATTTCTCCAATCTGGACCGGCTAGTCGGAACTTAATCCCATTGTCAGAATGGCAGTGCACGAAGTAGTCCGTCTTGTGAAACTTGCACAAATGGAGCAAGGGATTAACACTAGATGAAAAGCCTGGACATTCGTCTATAGAGCTTTCATTCCCTGAACAATGAGTGGTCAAGACGGCTATGGGCAGGTCAGATGAAAAAGAACTTTCACCTCTTAATCTTCCAATCTGAAAAAAAAAATATTCAATTAGCAAACACAGAAATAGGTAGAATGTTTAATATTGAAATTTACAGTAAAAAATATCTACACTGTGCCAAGATATTATAAGTTATCACACGTTTATTTTGAGAATACAGGAATTTATTCCACGAAATTGTCATATTTCATGAAGGCTGAGTGAAATATGACAATTTCGTGGAATAAATTCCTTTATTCTCAAAATATCAACATGTGATAACGATTTTATCCTGTGTCTTAAAACACATTAACAATAGGACAGAAAGGCCTTGACAGTCGTCTGTATCCATTTCAAGCTGTGTTGGATCCACAATCAAAATCGCGATTTAAAAACCGATGTAAACAATAAATATTTCTCGGCTCCTAATTGTCATACACAACATATTCACCTATCAGCAGAAGTGCAATTAGTTTGCAACACTGCAATGTCAAGTTTTTATCTGAGACCTTCATACGACTCGCCTGAGAGATTCTGCCGTGTGAATACAGAAAACACTTTACCCAAGATAGACCTCAAAGGCACACATCTATCAGACAGAAATATTGTAGCATGTGCCTTCGGGTTATCTATGTCAAAATTCTTCAGGAATATTTATGTTTCTATATATAGAATGAATACAATAAGGATCAATACATAAAGAGATCTCCATTGTTTGATATCAGTGAATACCAAATGACCATCAAATTACAATATGGTATGGTATTATTTATTGACTTGTGTGTACGACACATTAAATGACAACAATAACAAAGCAATTTCAGTCACACCCAGCCCACTTGGGCTAACAAGTCATTCCTTCTATAAACAAATGAAACAAAAATGAGTTGCAATTAAAATAATACAATAAAAGTGCAGTTATTCACGATATTATGGGAATTTAGCAAATAGTTGAATTATTTAATATAATAAGTAAGATAGAACATCAAGGTTTACAAACCAAATACACTATTTCTTTGTTTATCATAAATTTGCCAGACATATTTAGCAGTTGCTAGGATGTTACAATTTTGCATTAACAGTTTAAATTTGGAGGGATTATCAAGTGTATAAAAATGTAATCATCTCATATATGTGTTCATTTATAAATATTTATTTCATAATTATATAACTCCCAATTAGAAAGAAAGTGTGCTTCATCCTGCACATTGGCCAGCTCTGCTGAAGGTCCCGGGACCCGGGTTTGAACCCACGCCTGGGCACTCTTGATGAGCTGCATTCCAGCTGGATGTCGATTGCATGGGACGTTAAATTGGAGGTGTCTTGTACTTGGTGTCTATGCTGGGGCAAGTAAAACCCCCAATCATGGGGTAAATGTGTACCATGTGGTGGACTCCAAGCCTTATCATCTTATCATTACTTCTGCCTCTAGCAGCTGGTCATATAAGCTGACTTGGCTTCAGACCCAGTAGCATGGAGACATTAGACATTAGTCTTCATGATTCAATTTACAGACTCGCCTTTCTATTTCCATCCCTTTCCATCTTTTCAATTTCTAAAGGTAGAATGCCACAACGCAACTGGGCAAGCACACTTCTATATGTCCTATTCGTACACATAGAAACATATCGTTCAATACAGAAACTATCCTTGAAAGTCATATAGGTTCATAGTTTTGGGTAAAACTTATGGCCATGTGCAGTAGCCCAGGCTTGTTCAGTTGAACATGCTAAAATTTTGTCGTAAGAGTTCTACATATACAGTTCACTCAGAATAGTTTTCATTTCTGCATCAAAGCCCATAGTATTTTGTCCCCTGTCCCATACAAATATCTTTTTGTCAACCGATCTGATGACATATTCACAAGTATATTCCAAAGTCTTATCATGTTAACTTTTCGTCGAACACTACCATGGGTCCAGCCCATGTCCCCTTGTATGCTTAAATTAATTGTAAACGCCTAAAAAAGCCTAAAAAAGCTTGTATTGTTCTGTTTTGGATATGATCTATTTTATCAACTATCTTAAAGCCCAAAATCCCATTGCATAATTAGGAATTGGGCAGACACAGGCATGATACAACTTGTTGTAACTATTGTAACCGAGACGATATTAGCTCCAAGAGCTCTGCCAGCAGGATCTTCCTTCCACTTCATGACTTACACTAAAATTGTTCCAAGACCAGACCAACATATTTATATTTTGTGACTATTTCTATAGGCTGGTTGCTAAGACAGATGTTAAATGTTGTTACACTTGTCTGTCTCTTCCTATAGTGAACCACTTTTGATTTACCACTGTTAGACTTCATACGCCATTCATACGCCATTCGGAGTGCCATTCTGACACTTTGTCTAGGATTTTTTGCAGATCTTCCTCATTTTCAGCTAGAATGGCTACATCATCAGCATATAATAGTATGTTCACTTTTTCCTCCCAAGTTGGGATTCCAATATCTAAACTTTTAACATCATCAACTAAATCACCAACAAAAATACTAAATAAAGTAGGAGACACAGTGTCCCTTGACGAACTTCAAAGTTAATTTCAAACTATTCTGTCAACGCACTGTTTATATGACTGCGGACATGCTGCCTGAATACATATTTTTCAAGTTATGATAAGTTTCCATTTATTCCATATTTCAACAATTTGTAAAATAAAATATTTCAATTTAGTGAATTTACCCTATCAAAGGCTTTTTTCAGCGTCAGTATGATATTACGTTTTGAAAACATAAGAAGTCTATTATTTAGAACAGTCGTGTATATCTTATAAACGATGGACAGTAATGAAATTGCACGGTACTGCATGAGTACTCTTGGGTCTATAGATGCACTTTTTGGAATTGGTTTAATAATGGCAAATGAATTGAATAATACAAGATCTAAAAAAGCCACCAAACAATACTGTAAGAGAGTACAGATGTATTGTTTTCAAGGGCTTCATTTGGAATATTGTCATAACCTACTGTTTTCTTAGCTCTGGCTCTACTGATTGCTTTTCACTTTGTTGTCTGTGATATCGCTATTTAAAATTTCAGTGATATTTTGGAGGCTTTAGTCGTGATTATTCAGAGTTAAATCATAAAAGTTATCATTGAAGGTTCCTGCAACCGGTATCGAGTTATACAAAGATTCAAATTCACTTTTCCATTTTCCAAAAACATCTTTATTACTTATTGATCCATCTTCCATTTGCACTGCCGTAGGTATTTCTGAAGACTTTCTAGGTACAAATTTTTTAATGTGTTGCCGAAAGGCTTTTGGATCCTCTGTATTAAGCATTTCAATATCATTAATTTTCTAATCCTGAAATTTTCGTTTTTCTCTTCTGAAAACCCTTATCAAAATTTCTTTGTGCATCATATAATTTTAGTCTGAGCCATCTGCTAAGCGCAGAGTTATGTGGGGTTAATAAAAAAGTAGTTTTTATTTACACGACCTGTGTTCCACAAGAGTGACAACTCATTGTCCAAAAAGGTTTAAGTGATTGGTTTCTTTTCTTAGCATTGCGATGAACTGTCTTATGACGCAGTGCCTTATCCATTTAATCATAGTATATTTTGCAAAATTGTCCTGTTGATTACAAAGGTGACGCTCTACCCTTTACTACTTCATTCTGAGCAATCTCTGGTTGCAAAAATTGATCAGTCAGATCATCCACAAAATATTTAGTGTAGTATCTGTTCTCTTGGGCATTCCCATTCACATCCAGGGCACCATTATCGTGATTATTTGACTGACACTCTGACTGTTGAATATCATATTGACAATGAGGAAGAAGGACTCATTTAACTGAAACGCTGTCTGGTAAATACACTGAATCAAATCAGAGGGGCTGTGAACCCGAAAATAATTAATCAGCCAAGTTTAAATGTGGAACAATTACAAAATCTACTACAGAGCTCCCTCTTGAGTCTTGTTGGATCTATAAATGTGAAATTATCTAATTCAGGATTTATCCTTCCATTAACAAGGATCTTGCGTACTGGTAAGTTACAGTAAACATACAGGGTGGGGAGGCGAAACTTGCAATGAACCTAAGTCAAATAAACCAACAACCACTTGACTAAATGTGAAACTAATATTATAACAAACTGTAGCCAGTCAGCTGTAAAATGAGTCAATGTTATGGACCTAGAATGTAAAATTGCCACTCAGATGAACAAAAGACAAAGGGTGGCAAACTTGTTCCGTGCTAAATTAAATCCTAAAAGCATTCCCAACAACAGTAGATGCTGTTTTGAACTACCAAAATGACTGATTCCTTGCATAGTTGACAGCTGATGTTAAGGACACCTTCAGGACCAAACATCCAGCCCAGGTCATGGTCTTGGGTGTAGTGGCCTCTGATGGCAAGAAGATGCTGCCCTTCAAGACCTCCCATCCAAGTGTTGGCTCCATCAAGGCTGCCATCAAAAAGGGGTAGATCAAGATGTCCAAGGACTTTATGTAAAGAGTTGCGCAACTGTTTTGGGGCCATGTTAAATCTAATTGCAAATAATTAAGGCCGTATTGAATAAAAAAAAATTTTTTTTTGTCTTATCTTCCTGCTAGTTAATAGTCAATTGGCCCATTCATGCATAATAAGCTAGTTTCGGAGATGCAACAATTTTTGAAAGTTTTGCCTCCCCACCCTGTAATACATCAATTCACATTATTTACCAACTCTCGAATTGAAATAAGTGATTGTAGAAGGACACCCCCCCCCCCCCCCTCTCCAAAAGGTCCTAGTAAGGATACAGTGTCTGTATTGTCTATTATGTCAGGTTCCATTGGATGACCTTAAGCTCTATGGGCTGTCTATCCTATGCACTAAAAGCACCCCTGGGGGCTCCCCTGGTGTATCCTCCACGGCCTCGACCTTGTCTACGGTGTCCCCCTCTACTGTAGACCACAGAAGCACCACCACCATCATTGCCATCGCTTTTATCCAGGATCTTGTCATTTCCTGAGACTCGATAATTATCCCCTCCAGGAACCATCTTTAGCAGCTTCTTGAAATTCATCTTACTAGATCTCATCCACACCTTTTAAAATTGAAGGGAGTCTTTCAGTATTTTCTTGGCTTTTAGGACTTTAATTTTTGATTCACAACTGTCTAAGGCCACTTTCGCAAGACCAGGCTTGTTGTCTCTCCCTGGCAGGCGCTTTGTTTGTAAAACATTAACAGATGTATGCACTGGATCTCCCAGGGCCTGGATCAGCTGATCAACTGTGTCATTCAGGGTCAGTGGGTCATCAGCCTCTTCTCTAAGGTTAACAGTTTGATCAACTTTTTCAACAGGTTCAGCATTGTTTGCTCTATCGCCCAGATAGCTTTCCAAATAATATCGACATTGGTGCGATGTCGGTGACGTAAAAACGATGTAGAAATGAGGCTGGCCTGATTTGGAATGCTATCAGGCATGTTTTCCAGTGTTGTTACTCTTTGTTTCATAGAATCTAGTTCATGCTTTAGTGAATGGTGTGATCTATTTTCATAGATTCTAACTCCTAAGCAACATAGGCCTTAGTACCCTTAAATTTATATGTCCGATTTCAATTCATTTTTCAAACCATCAATTTTTGCTTCTAATGATATCTTGGTCTCATCATATTGTTCTCCAGTATATCCAATTGAGCCATAAGGCTTTCAAGCATAACAGTTTCACCCATTGACCGGGTGTGTCTTCTGTCAGCAGCTGACATCTAATGCAGAAAAATCCTCCAAAGAGATAATGACGATGTGTACAATCCTTTGCACTGATATCTTACTATCCTTCTGGTTGCTTTTAAGGATAATTCTTAAAACATTACACAGAAAATTGAAATAAATCAGAGAGTACTTGTGTTAGTATGTACATGGTGCAGCGCCACCTGGTGTTCTTACCTGCGAACCATTTTTAAAGCCAAGCATCCGGCACACAGGGCCAGCAAAGTGTTCAGAGAGGTGAAAGTCGCACACGGTAGACCAGATGCCCATGTATTTCAACTGCACCCTCCCCCACTTGGAGTCTCCGTCAACTAACCGCACTTCTGTTTCTGCAACAAATTAACCAAAAAAATCCTTAAGTGCGTAATCTAATTTAAAACAAATGATTATTGTAGATAACGTGTTTTAATGAACTGCCATCATCATGATGGCAGTTCATTAAAATTGAGCAGCAGTACACTTTTTCTTGTCAAGATGAACATAGGTCACAGCCAATTCAGAAGAGAAGATAGTTTTAGAAGTCAGAAACTGTAATCATTAAAATTATCAGATTAACTTTGCAACAATTATTTTACGGCTTAACTTAGTATTTAAGTAACATATCCATGATATTAAGAGTACAATTTGTCATACTTTCAATATCGGAGTCATCTGCAAAGCAAGCCACCATGGCCTTCCCTCCAGTACAACTATAAGTCCTCGGAGTGTGATTGCAGTCATGTAAACGCGTTTCATTCCCATTGCATTCAAAATCTCCTAATGAATGGTCCCACACATTTCCATCTGAAATCATTGAAAAGCAAACATATAAACCCTGCTCAAACGTCAGCATGGCAACGCCAATATCCATTAAAATACAAGCCAGTGGCTTGAATGTTTTTACATTCCAAAAATTAGCATGCCAACAACCAAACAGACTTCTGAATATCGGAACCATCTGCAAAGCCACCACGAAAGAAATGGTTTTTTTTTTCAGACCTTAGGCAGGCCCAAAACTGTCATTATATACAGACTGATTTATGAAACAAATTTACCATTCAGTTTTGAATAAACTTTGCATAGAATCAATAGACTGCTTGTCGTGCTTGGCACTGATACCTCTTTTTATGACGTTGGTGAGTTGCAAGTTGTTAAATGCTCTTCCGGTTTGGAAGCCCATTTCTTGACAGGCAACAACTGCATCACTGTCATCCCATCCATTGTTACAGATGCTGTAGGACTTTCCGTGACGATCTAGGTACTCTAAATATCCATAATGGGCGTCTGGACTGCTACCAGGCTCGAAACGAACTAAAAAGAGACGAACGAAGAAAAAGGTCAGAATGAAATAATAAATGCTGATTGAATAAAGGCAATGCTCATGTAACGTTTCGCACAAACAAATTACTAATGATGATGCAGTGTAGAATCACATTACAAAATGGTAATATTGAAGAAGAGTGACTTCAAATATATTTATTGCAATAATATTATATATACTTTTATTTGACAACTTGATGTCATTCATGACATATGTGTCACAACGTAGACTAAATAAGAATAAAAAGCAAATTGACAGTAACAATATCAGCATGAAAAAAGTAAATAAATAAAAAATAAAAGAGAGAAAAGTAAGGTTCCTACGAAAGCGTATTGCTGCCACCGAAAAAAAAGATTTTTTTGGTTTAAACGATAAATTTTTGGCTTAAACCAATAAATCTAAAACCAAAAAATCTTTTTTACATCTACATTTTCAATAAAGTAGGTAGATGCATGGCGAGGGAATTCACGCAATGTCTTATGTCTAATGTCTCAATGCCACTGGGTCTGAAGCTTAGTCAGCTTATATGACCCGCTGCCAGAGGCAGACGTAATGATGACACGAAAAAGCTAGAAGTCCACACAATGTTACTCTTTGCAGAGCTTCGAATGCCACTCAAATTAGGAAAATATCATGAGACGGTGCACACCCATGACCTTTGCACATTAGTATAATGCTATAATTGACGTGCAGTTACTCAGACATGAACGTGCATAAAAAGGAGACACCACATAGACTAATGGTTGTTTCTAGGTGCCTCTGAATGTGGGAAAATCTCTGAAATAGCATGGCTCTTATCAAAACACAATGTATACTTCCCTAACTTGCATGTATACGTGCACTACTAGTCTAGTCATATCATTTGACCCAGAACAAATTGCAACAGAAATGATTCCAGTGCCATTTGAACTCACAGTCCTCTAGAAACACCCCAATTAAATACAATTTATCGAATTCTGAGGAATTCTATTACTGGATCTAAGGATTTGTGGGGGTCTCGTGAGATCAAACCCTTTGTACCTGGACGGTCACTCAGCAAGAAAAAAAACAGTTATATCCCACATATAGGTATAACGGTGGCAATCTGCATGTTGGAGTAGGCTGCATCTGAAGCCACTAAGATCTTTGCTAGTCTATACTGCTAGCTACAAAAGTTATATATATTTATGGCCGATTGGCTCAGCTATGACAGTGTAATAAAGAATAATGAAATTATAATACTAAAGGAGCGTTCACACAGTCACGGATAAGAAAATTTGGCGGACATGCTACAAGTGAATTGTTTTTATTAATTACACAGCTAGCTTGGGATTCACTCACGGAGCGTTCTACATACATTCTACATACGTCCGTGGCCATCCTTGGCCATATGTAGCCATACGTAGCCACTGTTCATCCGTATGTACTCGCCATCCACTCGGGTCCACTCATAGTGCCATAACATTGTCATTAACTGAGGATAATACAGAAAGCTAGTTCTGTGCATGAATGAACTATATCCTGAATTCCTGAAATCGCATGCAAAATGTTACATTTTTGCCAGTTGTTTCAAATTTGAAAGAAATAAACCATAAGTTAAAGAGAGTATTTGCTTTATCATGCATTTAAGAACTACAACAGATAGAGACATGCGATTGGTACCAAAATGTCTCCAATACCCACGTTTTATTCATCTGCCATACAAACTCGTGGTCCAGTAGTGTCTTAGTTATTGGCGAAAACTTTTTTTTTTTAGGCAGCCATCTTGGATTTATGCTAATTTGTGAGCGTTGCACCACTTGGATCTTCCATGATTTTTGGTGTTTCTAGAGGCCTTTGAGGTTAAAATGGCACTGGAATCATTTCTGTTGCAATTTGTTCTGGGTTTAGCTTAACATACTGCATTGGCTCCAGTAAAGAAAGTCGTTTTTAAAGATTAATGATTACCAAAAAAGTCATACATGTAACTTCTCAGAAAAATATATTTCTCATCCTTTCCAATCTTCATCCTTAATTAAGAAAACGGACCATATGCCAGGGTGTAGTTGTCCGAAAACATTTCATGGCACACTTTTTTTTTAAATTATGCAATATAATGAGAGATAACGATCTCATGATTTTGTTTAATATGAATGTTGTAATATAAGTTACTGTGTCACCTGCTAGATAGTGTAGGGACAGTTTAAACTAGCACCATGCCCATCAAATGGGCCATATTGCAGCGCAAAAACCCTTAGAACTATAGTTCTCCACGTAAAAACTCTCATGCGAAAATATATATATATATTTAGGCCGCATCTAGTCTTATTTAATTATATGAAGCACTTTTGGTCACTTTGATATTACCATAACAGTATAAATAGTATTAATTGCCAAACCGATTGCATGGGTTAAGACCAGTATGCATTCTGATATCATGTTGTATTACACAAAGAAAGCAACAATCAGGTAACACACTGAAGCTTTTTTTTACAGTGACAAAGAGACCATAAGGTGAATATGTGACTGAACGGAGACTGTGGGACTACAGAGCTATCAAATCAGGAATGATCAAGCATTAAAATGTATGTAATGTTCTCTGGGGGAATGTCTTGATTGGAAGTTCAGCATACTACCACTAGACACTGAAGCGGATGATATCACTTGCTTAGGCCTTGCCCACCTGACAAAAGAGGCACTAGTCAATTTTCCCTAAGACTAGAGTGGGACTGTCTTGTGACTAAATGGAGACTATGATGTAATTGAATTGTCACTATGGGACCAAAGTGTGATTGGGTGACTATACAAATGTAGGTTTCCACAACTGTGAAGGTGTCAAAACACTACCACTGGACCACAGAAACTGATGGTATTGGCTGTAGTGAATTTGACAAACACAGCAAAAATATTGGACAATAAAACAAACAAAATTGGAATTGCTAAAACTTAGGAAAGAAAGGGAAAATTGACTTCAGACTAGCCTGCAAGGATACTGCTGCCACTAAGCCATGGTCCCAGCTCTACTTAAACTGTTTGTATTGTATGGAATACTAATCAATTCTAATTTTATCTGATTGACTGCATCCATGGTTGAATAAAGTCAACTGGTCTAAAGTTGCATCTCATCTATTTACAATTTAGCATTTAATTGTCATGTATAAAGAAAATTTTTTTTTTGATTTATTGTCATTTTCATGACAAGTATGCAACAACATACTTCCGGGCTTTGCTTTGTTTTTAGCATGCCCTGCATGTTTTCATGAAACCTAATTGGCACTCCACAAGTCTTACTGGACACTGATTTCTGGGTCGACATCTTCTTGTGCAGTAAAATGAAAAATTTAAGTTCTCTTTGGCAAAGAGGCATTCAAGAAACTGCTGAATCATTCATATGACCAGAAAAAAAGCATAGGCCTACTCGAATAAGAGTCAAAGTATTCTTGGTTTGAATACTGGCAAGCTTCTTAATTTTTGCGATGTTTATTACAAGCAATGATATTGTTGCACACTGATGGCCAAACACGCAGTTTGGGCAAATAATGCCATCTTTTGTTTACTTGTCCAATATTTTTGCTGTGCTTGTCAAAATTCACTATGGCCAATACCATCAATTCCAGTGGTCCAGTGGTAGTGTGCTCAACCTCTGATACCAATGTACTTGGTTCAATACTGACAGGGACTCCCATTGATAAATGGTTTTGGTTCCTTCACAGTCATGGAAACCTACAATCATATAGTCACTCATACATATGTACTTTGGTCCCATAGTGACAACTCAAGTTTGGTCCCATAGTGACAATTCAATCACATCATAGTCTCCATTTAGTCACAAGAAAGTCCTGCTATTGTCTCAGGGAACATTGATCAGTGCCTCTTTTGTCAGGTGGGCAAGGCCTAAGCAAGTGATCTGAGCCTGAATCCTCTGCTTTCAATATCACCTGCTTCAGTGGTCTAGCGGTAGTATGCTGAACTTCCTATCAATACTCTCCTGGTTCCATAAGGTTCAAATCCCACCAGAGAACATTGTATTAATTTCAATGCTGGATCATTCCTGATTTGATAGCTCTGTTGTCCCAATCTTGATTCAGTCACATAGTCACCTTATAGTCTCTTTGTCACTGCATAGCCTCCTTGGGGAAAAGCTCAATTCAGGGACAACGTACCAGTGGTGTTGTGACAGGAGACTGTCAGGAGAGACTTTCCCGAGCAGTTCACTTGGGTACCCCAGGCGCTGTGTCGGCATTGCTTCAGGGTGGCTTCATCCCCAGCGCAAGACAGGCTGTCCCACCAGACAGGCTCGGTGGCATTGACATCTGGGTCTATCAACTGCATAGAATAAAAAATGCGTTCATATGAAAAGGTTACATACATATCACTGAAATAAATATTTTTGGGGTGCATCTGATTATGCCTGTCGCAGTAATTAGCTGAATTGTTTTTGGGGTGTTTTGTTAGGGCTGAAAATATTTAATGGGCTCGCCTGGCCTGCTATTGGCAAAAAGTGGGCCGAACCAAAATTAGGCCAATTAGCTGGTTCAACATCTTGCAAAACCAGACTGTGGGTCAAGTTAACTTAATTTGGGCTGACATACTATTTGGTTACTTTAATGGGCACAAGGCCACCTAAACTATAAGCTACACCACTATATAAATTTACAAAAATTATAAGAAAATCTAAATTGTACTTACTGTTATTACAGCTATGAGAGTAACCAGTTTTAATTATATTTATGATTTTTTTTATGACCTGTATCTCAACTGGATGCTGGTTGCATATGAGACGTTAAACTGGTGTAAAAGACCCAACACTGGGCCGCGCATGGAGTAGACATGTAACACGTGACTCCAATCCAACAAATAAATATGAAATATATAAATTCAAATAGATGTTTTTATTTGGCCACCGTATCTAAAGAAGATATATACATTTGACAACATGAATGCCACCCCAAACAAAGAGAGTTACACGTCTTCCGTAATTTCCATAATTTGTTACACTTGGTCCACTACGAAATTCACTGCCCCATAGTATAGCGCAACATGATCTCATTCTAAGTCATACATTTTTTTCAGATGATATTTTGCAAGAAACATTAAATATTTGTCCAGCGCAATGCTAAAATTTAATAGCCAACATACAGCCAGTTTATAATTTCGTTGTAAATTCATCAAGATCAAACAAAGATTGCCCCAGATACAGTCCCTTCCTTAGATACAGTCCCTATTAGGAAACAAGCCTTTTATCAACCATCATTACGTCTGCCAAAAAAACCAAGAAAAAAAACAGTCTAATTGTACCCAGGTACCAGGTGGCCTCTAGGCCAGGCCAGTCTTCAGGATTAAGACTGGTTCAAGCTGTCATAAGACAGTCTCAGACTATAAAACTCGTCGGAGACAGTTTTGTCGTGTAGTGAAGGATGGCGTTTACAAATCTCATCCAGATGAAAATCCAAACTACTGTACTATGTTTAAATCGTACATTCTCTTACAGAGGGCATTTCTCAATGACATGTTTCTAATCTTGAACTAGGCCTAAATTACAGATTCATATTCTCTTCTTTTCTTGGGACTCTAGATAAGTTTTAACCTTGGTACCCTCTGAATTACGCAATTTCTGCTTTGAAGTACACAAACCTACAGATACAAAATCTATATTGATGTTACAATTCAATAATTCATGAATATAACGACTAGTAGCTGTACTGCGTTGAACTGATTATGTAGACTCAGAATAAACATAAAAGGTCATTAATATAACATCATTTCTGCTATTGATAATCTTTCTGAGAAATAATAATTGCTTCTGTTTTATCACATCAATTAAGTATTAGTTATCTCCCGACTATGAGGGATTTTACTAATTTGGCTGTTGTTTTGTTTTAATGCCATCACTTGTAAAAATTGAAACCAGGTAAACAGAAGTCTTACAGTGTGACACTTCACAAGTTAAACTACCGTCTGTTGAGTACACCCATAAAGCTTCTTACTCATCAACTGTTCCATTAAGAACGAGACATTTTGTCAACAACTTACAATTTCTCTAAACACCTCTCTGTACTTGTCGCTAGTATGACAGTGTCATCCATCATCATCAAACAATGTAAATATCCAAGGTAATTGTCATAATTACAAATCGTCTTTACCATTCCTATCATCTCATTGACAAACTATGTAAATCACAGACCTGATGTAGATCCTTGTCTAACTCCCATCATTGCTGTAATAACAGCTGATCTCAAAATACACCTGGTGCTTTTACACTTCCCACAACCTATATCTCTCATGCTATGCAATGCCTTACCTCTCACTTAAGGGCACTGTTAACATACCAAACATAATAAAGTGTTTAAAAGGATACAAAATCCTTTGTATCCTTGATGTTTTAATAGACTTGCAGCAAACACATAACAGACAGCTATGAAGTAGTTCAGAGTAACATGTTTGTGATGACGTCCCCTCAGCAGAAACATGCCGAGCACTAATTGGAGGATGTTACTGTAATGACTTAAGAGAGCGGGAAGTCCTTCAATAATATTTTGGTGTAAAGAACATTTCTGCTATAATTACAACAACCACTCTTTCATGTGTAAGAGCTATTTTATACCATTTTTAACACTCAGCGAATACACTTCAAAGAGGGTTATTGTTATCATCAATGACCGTCCGATGGGTGTCCGGGCGGGCAGATGGATGGCTGGCGTAAAACTTTTGTTTTCGGAGTAGACCTCCAACACTAATGCACTTACCTAACAAAATTGTACAATAATACTCTATATGGCCTAGTGGCCCCTTTTGATAGTCACACTGACATATGTTGGCTATGTTTTACAAAATTTAGAGAAAATAGAAAAAACAAATGTTTTTGCTTCTGGAGAAGAACTCTGACACTACTACACCTACATGCTTAAAACTCTGTCATAATCTGTCTAAAATAGTTGAGTGTTGCCTTTCGGGGGTCTCATGGCCGTAAATACTGGAGAAATTTCAAAAATTATAGAAAAATAGGGAAAATTTATACTTTTTAGCAATTTCATAATAGTTAGTTACAGAATGTATGGTATATTCCTTTCACTTGACTCTAATACTTATTATTGTTTTCTTAATATACAAGTGTTTGGTTATAAAAAATAAAAAAATGAAAATTCCTTTAAATGCCATATACTTAATGCAAATCAGCAACCCAACAATTCAGTAACTGTTGAAGGGAATATGGCAATTGATAATGTATAGTTCCTTCAGTTGCCAGCTAAAAGTAATTAGCATGCAGAAAATATTTAGACCTATGAAGGCATGAAAATGGGTGTGTTGAGTATCATTCCATACAAAATAAACCTTTAAGACTTAAAATTTGTATTTATTTGTATTAAAAATTCATTTATTTAAATACAAATAAATACAAATTTTAAAGGTTTATTTTGTAATAAATTATACCCAACATCTTTATATGGCATAACATAGTTGCTGAATTCCATATATTCCTCCCTGAGGAAGCATTGTCATATATTCCTATTTTGAACATAGAAATGATTATCTTAGGTTTAGTTTAGTTAAGGGAACATTTATTGTGCATAAATTCTTTAAAAGAGAAAAATTAAATGGCACAACAAGGTTATACTATACTTTTGATGCTCACTTGGCTTTACTCTGAACAGAATGGATTGCTGTTAAATATTTTCACACATGCAGAAATTCAAGAGTTCAAAAAGTAGGACATCTTGGATTCATTGTGTAACAAGCTATATAGGCCGAGCGGCAATTGTTTTGGTTCATGGCATACACTATATAATAAACACTCATTAAATAATATTTTTCCAAATTTTGTAAAGCATAGCTGAGATATGTCAGGCTATCAAAAGGCACCATTAGACCATATAGAGTGTTACTGTTAAATTCATTAGGTCAAGTGCATTAGTGTTAAAGTTCAGCCCTGGAAACGAAAAATAGTTCTGCTCTGGAAATGAAAACACCTGCCCTCCTGCCGGTCGGACCAACACTGAACAGTTCCAATGATGCCTGTATGCTTTGTGGGATTCGCTGAGGGTTTTCCTGGAGCGCAGCCTATGTTCATGCCAAAATTTGATAGATTTTTCACAAGTTCAAACTGCTGAATATTTTTGAGGACTTTCAAGTGGACTTTTGACTCTCAATTTTGGAACTATGCAAATATGCAGTGGCTTATCTAGGATTTTTTTTAGGGAAGCCGGCAAAACTGAAAGAATTACCCTTAACTCATTCTATGAGGTACAGCACACGGTACAAGGGTTTAGCGTACTACGTATAACAGAGCATACAATCAAATATCAATAATGCAGCCAATTTGTATATTGCGACTTATTGCGTCACTTCAAAAGAAAATAGTTCGAATCATAACATCGTCACCCTTTAGGGGTAGTAGTGCACTATTATTCAAGGAATTAGGAGTTTATAATATTTCGCAAATTTATGTTCACCATGCAGGTTGCTCTTTTTTTTATGTATAAGTTTGTGAAGGGAATGCCGACAATTCTAATATAAGTAGAATAACACAAAATAGTAAAAAAATACATCCCATACTGCAAAACAGCCCTGAATAATGAATAAAAACTATATGAAAGGCGAAGGTCCTGCAATCTGGAACAATATTGGGGGGAAAATTGACCAGCTATGTTCTATCCATACATTCAAAAAGCGATTAAGAAAGTATATTATGCAATATATATATATATATTATGCAATATATATATATATTATGCAATATATATATATATTATGCAATATATATATATATATATATTATGCAATATATATATATATTATGCAATATATATATATATTATGCAATATATATATATATATATATATAATGCAATATATATATATATATATATATTATGCAATATATATATATATATATATATATATTATGCAATATATATATATATATATATATATATTATGCAATATATATATATATATATATATATATTATGCAATATATATATATATATATATATATATATATTATGCAATATATATATATATATATATATATATTATGCAATATATATATATATATATTATGCAATATATATATATATATATTATGCAATATATATATATATATATTATGCAATATATATATATATAATGTTGCCCCCGCACCCAGTAGCTACGCCACTTCAAGTATAGTCTTCATTATTTTTACTTACCTTTCCCCATCTATAATAAAGTGACCTGCACGCCACATTAGCGATGTTCGAAGTAAGTTCCTTGGAACAAAGGGCTCCCCATGACGTTGCATTGCCCCTTCGCACCTCTACCAATCCAGAAGTTAGTAATCGTGTCTGCAACTCTGCAAGTAACAATGATGAATTATATTGTTCTAGTGCATGTACTTTGCAATTATGTAAAACTTTTGCAAATTAACCAAGTTAAAATGTAGATAAGCCCCTCTTTTTTTCCATTTTAACTATAAAACTGTAATATTAATACATGACACAAAAACTGCACATCATAGTAAGCAATTGGCCTTTTAGGGCCGGGCCATTTGGCTGCCCTTAACTGACATGCTTCAGGTTCACTACCACCGTATTTTATCAACATTAACCTACAATGACGTCATGACATGTGCTGAGGCAATTTTTAGAACAACAACCGCACAGCCGCAGCACTCGTAGTGGTTGTTTTCAATTGCATCGAAATGATATGATTTACCTACAATCAAAATTAGGTTAATGCCATAAAGTTAAGGCGTGGTAATCAGGGCAACCTAATGGATCGTGGATACACTGTACAATTTCTCGTATGACTTCGTCATTTTTCGATTTTCTGATAACTGTCTCGCGAGACCAAGTAACTCGTCGAGTTATCAAACATTGTACATGCTTAAAACTTTGCCATAATGTGTCGAAAATAGTGCTTAAATTTGGGGTTTCAGCCATTAATAATAGCTATGGTAACGGGGTAAAAATTTGAACAATTCATATTTTCTCATCCAACTCCCATATTACAATTACTATTGTTCCTACATACAATGTTATTTAGCTGTATGATGTATAAATCATAGTACTTTCACTTTCAAAAGTTTATTTTGACATTTATTTCAACTGAAAACTGTTTTTTACAACATTATTATCATATTATTTGTAGATAATGAGGGGGAAATGTGGAAAAATTCATATTATCGTGAGCCTCTACAACTCAGCTACTATTGTATCATGAAATTTAGCCTTAAATGGAATGTCTAAATACTATAACTTTAGTTTTCAAAATAATGGAAAAATGGAAAATGCTCAAATTCTGTTGTTTGCATTCCCTAAACCATGATAAACTTTTGGAGAAATGACATGATGGGGAAGGCAGGACAAAACGAGCACACAAACGTCAAACCCCTTTAGCATAGAGAGTTTAATCTTTATCAGTTTAGTAACAATTTAATGCATTCCCTCTTTTAGGTGACCACAAAACTAAAATAATGCAAAGTGCTGTTTTGTCCCATTTTGCCCCGTGCCTAGGGCAAAATGAGATACCACTATACAATTATAAAATAATTTATTCTTAGCCCATGTGAACAATGGAATACTATGTTGGAAGCTTAAGGAAATAACAAAATTACAAAAGAAGCCATCAGAATAGCACACACAGATCCAATATTCAAGAAGTTAGTTATTTTGAAAGTATCTGATATGACTTTAATTAAATAATATATATTCTTCTATAATCTGGAAAATAATCTCATATTTTGTGAATCTTTTTATCAGAAATACTCACGTTCCTGAGCATAACACAAGAAATGAGGCATTGCAGTTACCAAGAATTAAACATGAACTTGCAAGGAACAGTATCCAGAACATTACAATTATTTTAAAATTTCTAAGTATACTGTTGACTGGGTTGCGCCATGGTTGCTGAGAGTGAAATAAATATATATATAGTTTTATTTGACAAACTGGATATCAGGAATTGAAACATGTGTCATTAATATTACATAACAAACATACAACATTACAAAACCAAGTCTAGTGTCTACAACTACTCTAGTGTATACAATCTATAATCTACTAGTTTTTCCAAAGATTTACTTAATAAACGCAAGTCAGTTCCAGTTTTTCTTACATATATATACATGAATATAAGACAGAGTTAATACTGTAGGTCAATACTGCAAGTGATCACAAAAACAAAATAGAATAAAAAGTCTATTTCAAATGAAAGAAGGTGTCCTTGGGTTGGGTAAGTGGGTGGGGGCTTCAGAGCAACATTACGCTGACCTCTGAAATGACGAAAGGGGGTTTCCATGGGCTGGGTCAGACTTAACTTCTTGAATATTGGATCTGTGTGTGCATTAAATAAAGAGACTCAGTGAGAGATATCAGTCCTGGAGAAGGAACTTACTTCTGTAATGTACAAAGAATATGGCAATACTATGAATATTAAATTATAATTGTATGCACTTGAATATTCTACAATCTTTTCTGGCAGTCATTGCAGAGCTTGAGATGCTAACTACATGGAATATGTAGGAAACAACGCAATTTATTATTTTCTAATTTAATCAAAGTTTGTAAAACACAGCCGAGATATGTCAACGTGACTCTCGAAAGGCACCACTAGGCCATATAGAGCATAAATGTAAGTGATTTCATCAGGGTAAGTGCATTAGTGTTAAGAGTTCTGCTCCGGAAAAGAAATTGTTACACCCGCCTGTCCGCCAACCCTCCCACCCATTTGCCCGGCCTCCCATCAGATGGACACTGATGATAACAATAACCCTCTTCAAACTTTGTTCGCTGAGGGTTAAAAATGGTATAAGATAGCTCTTACACATGAAAGAGTGGTTGTTGTAATTATAGCAGAATTGTTCTTTACACCAAAATATTATTGAAGGTCCTTCTCACTCTTTTAAGTCGTCATCACAAACATGTTACTTTGAACTACTTCATAGTTGTCTAACATGTGTTTGCTGCAAGTCTATTAAAATATCAAGGAAGTGTGCTTTTGTATCCTTTTAAACACTTTATTATGTTTAGTTAAAAAACAGTTCCGTTCAGTTGGTAGGTATAGCATTGGATAGCAGGCCATTTTTAATGGAACTAACAGTAAGTGTCCATTTATATTCATTATTTCTATTTCTGATGATCGTGTTTGAGCCAAATTAGCTCAGTGAATGTTAAAAACTATGTATACTGTAAGTTAAACCCAAATATATATGCCTGGAAAAGAAAGTTTTATTCCAGCCTGCCTTTGTCATCAAAAAGCTGCCCTGACTCACTTTAGCAGGATGTTGGGCACTGGCCAACTTGAAAGCTTGATCCCTATAACAAATGTCCTGAATTGAAAAAAGAGTCCATATGGGTTCATAGAACATTTATATAGGATTGTATTGTCACCAGTCACTTATATCAGCCTGTCAGTTTTAGAATGTGCAAACATGTATAGTGGTCACTTGTTTTTACACTCGGCAAAAACATTTGCCTAAGATATTGTAGTTCGGTGAAAAGTTGTCCATGTGCTGGAGAGGCGGTTGGGTGGGCCGGCGCTACACTTTTATTTCCGGACCAGAAGACTATTGTATGTAAATAGATACATTTTTGTACTTAATTTGTCTTTATGGCCTAGTTGTGCCTTTTGATAGTCTCATTGACATGTCTCAGCTATGATTTTTTGGGCCATTAATGACAGATCATTTTATATAATAAGGAAAATATGAACATTTGGTACTCTTTCAGACCCTCATATAAACAAAATGAAAAAACCCTCATATAAACAAAATGAAAAAAAAAAAGAAGGATGAAACCAATTTCAAAATTAAGCTTAAAAGTGAAAGTACTATAATCTAGATATATCATTGGCAAAATGTTACTGATGTAAGTATCAATGACTCTATGATACTTACATCAGTAACATTTTGCCAATGATATATCTAGATTATAGTACTTTCACTTTTAAGCTTCATTTTAAAATTGGTTTCATTCTTCTTCTTTTTTTTTTTTTTAATAATGGAAAATCTGGGAAAAATGCAAACATTTTTAATGTTTCCTTCATATTCCGTAGCATCCCATACCTGACAATGACAGCCGTAAATATTGTACATTTCATGTGTATATAATTATTAAATATTTGATCATATTATTGCCATGCTCAACCCATTCAACAGTTTTTGTTTATAATTAGCAATTTCATAATAATTAGTTGCATAATGATCTTTATTACTTTCTTCATATATACCTGTAAAGTGTTCAGTTATAAATATTAATTTAAATGCCATAGATCTAATGCAAATTAGCAACCCAACAATTCAGTAACTGTTGAAGGGAATATGGCAATTGATAATATATAGTTCCTTCAGTTGCCACTAAATGTAAACAGCGAGCAAAAAATATTTTGACTTATAATGGCAGTGTGTTGAGTATCATTTCATACAAAATAAACCTTCAAGATTTATTTGTATTTAGACTTTATTTAAATACAAGCAAATACAAACTTTAAAGGTTCATTTTTTATGATCATTGTCATAGACCATATATGACTATTTTGCACATACAAATGATAATCTCAGTTATAGATTAGTTAAGGGAACGTGCTATTGTGTTGATAATTCTAGCGAACTGAATACTCCTTATTGTGCATAAAATCTTTGAAACAGGACTCTGAACAGAACGGATTGCTTGGTTCCTGCAGGTTTACCTTCCTAAGAAGTAAGATATTTGTAGGACATTATAATATCATGTGTACATGAAAAATCAGACCACTAATATGGTAATATACAATATTTTTAATTTCATCATCCAAAAAACAATCAGGCTATTAAACATTAAAATAAACACAGTTCTTGTGTATTTAAAGAGAGTTTATACTATCTATTCATTCATATTTACCAAATCGTTTGAAAAGTACAATGAGGATGTTATTATCCAAGTATATTTGCATCAATAGAGGACAATGTAAGACTAAGTGGACAAAACGAAGACTTAATATGGGCCAAAAATAAAGTAAAACTTTAGACTTTTTAATAACCCACAGGAACACTGTAAACAAATGAAGAAATTCAAGAGTTAAAAAATAGGACATCTTGGACTCTAATTAGCATTGCGTAACAGGCTATGTAGGTCAAGTGGCAATTGTTTCAGTTCATCGCACACACTATATAAACACTCAAGAAATAATATTTTTCCAAATTTTGTATAACATAGCCCAGATATGTCAGTGTGGCTATCACAAGGCACTACTAGGCCATATAGTTCAGCTCTAGAAACAAAAGTGTGTGTTAAGAGTTCTGCTCTAGAAATGAAAGTGTAACACCCGCCCTCCTGCCTGTCGGACGAACACTTAATTTTAATGATGCCTGTGTGCTATGTGGTATTCGCATGAGGGTTTAGCTGCAACCTATTTTGTATTGTATACTCCTTTTCATTACAGATATATGGACAATCAGCAGGCGTGTATATGAAGTCATTTCAGAAATACAGAAATACATCCATGAGAAGGGCGTGTTTGGGATATACATCGCTTCTATTTACCTATATGTGACTTCAAAAATGAAAATGGCCGTCCGCTGTGCATATCGAGTAAATCGTTGAAAGTTGCCATTGACTCATATAAAAGCATAGAATCAGATAAAAATTTAAAATAATAATGACCGATGATATGTCCTTTTTCTAACTGTGTGTCATGACTGGTCTTGAGTAGTTTGAAGAATTTATGACTGGAGTATGAAAAAAAAAGCATAGAACTTCTACATTGCTGATTTTCTCAGTTTTAAAAAATTCATTACAAAATACAAAGAAAACTAGCACTCTCTTTGATACATGCATATTAAGTTTAGCACTTCCTTAAGTTAGATCATGAACCGTACATATTACACACATATCGTTCTACCAATTGTGAACTTTAGCAGAAATTCCAGTTACTTCACAAGCAGATATGAATTTTATGAGAGCACACAGCTGTATCTGTATTGCTGTGAGCACAGGCACTTGCCGGCACCGTCACAATGATCATTGTTAATAATAATAGCTCTTTTCCATAGTGACAGTGCTACGATACGTTTCAATTCGGTTATTAATTATTATTTTGAGAATACAGGAATTTATTCCACGCAGTTGTAATATAACAACTGAGTTACCCTCTGTCTCTCTTTCCACGCATAAAAATAACTCACGAATAAAAATATAAATACATTTGAGCCAATCCTCTGAATTCACAGTGCTAACATGCCAATCCTTTCAAAAAAAATTCAATCCAGTGCTTTGTGATGATGAAAAGAGATTTTATTTTATTAAGATTAAAAATCGGAAAGCGCGATATGGCCGCAAAGTGCGATTTAAACATTTAACTGTGTTGCCAATGTATAAACCTCATAAACTAATGTATCATTTTTCTCTCACTTGTATCCGATATTTGTTGTGATATAATCATATTGTAACACTCATAATTGTCTCTTCAGTGTAATAAAAAATACAAGTAGCAAATTTTATCTTCTGCAATGCCAGCCTGTTCCACCTATGTAAATGTGTTATCTATCTATCTATCTATCTATCTATCTATCTATCTATCTATCTATCTATCTATCTATCTATCTATCTATCTATCTATCTATCTATCTATCTATCTTGATATTGATTTAATTTTTCTAATAAAAGATAGCTAAAATATGCGAATGGGATAAGAATTTATAATTCCTAAGGTTTAAATTAATGTTTAAAGTCATATACAAGCAAGGCATGCATGGTAACTTTGCAGACCATAGGTAAACTCCATGCACTAAACATGCAACTGAATCGTGACAACAACAGATTATTATTAAATATACATCAAATATAATTATCAAAGTTGCTAAGAAAATCTAACACAGCTGTAAGAAACACCATCTGAGTTTGACCCTTGTTATCTTGGATGGAATAAAAATAACATACAAAAGATAGTATGTCTAGTTGCTCAACTACATTTGTATGACATGGCCATTTGCTAAGAAGTTTGCTGCATTTTTTTGCCAAAGTATTGTTTTGTTTGCGGACCAGAACTATTTTATGTACATTGGATATAATTTGGTATCTAATTAGTCTGTATGGCATAGTTGCATCTTTTGTCAAACTAAATGTACTCAGTGGTGTCTACTCGATGTCACATTTCAGGGTTTGGCTCCTGGAATGAAGGTACAATTACACTATATTAAAAATATTGTGACAAAGGTTCAAGCATGTAAGCACAGTGGTGTCAGAATTATGCTCCAGAAACTACAAAAAGCTTTTTAAATTTTTCCCCAATTGCGTTAAACATAGCTGAGACATGAAAAAGAGACCGTCACTTTGTGGTGATAGTGTACCCTGCTCCTGGCAAGGGTAGGTTTACTTGCCCAAATTCTGAGGTGGTAAAACTGTTACTCTGTGGTATACCGATTTTTATAAATTTATCTTAGTTCGAATTTTATGAAAAGTATGAATTTCCATCAATTCAGTTCTGTGACTAACTATATGCTTGGTGTAAAGCCTAGATATGATTATTAATCAAATAATATTTGTGTACAGAGACCACGTATAGGTGATAAATTAATGAAATTTATCATTTATTTGGGTATTTTCTTTAATTTCTACAATTTAACGTAACCATTAATCACTTTTTTTTTTCTAAATGCAACAGATCATATCGGAGAGTAGTTTAATGCATGTTTCGATTATTTCAGGTTTATGTGGTGGTAATGGTGTGCTATATATATGTAAAATGTGAGCTCAAGAGGTTTATTATGCAAGTCATTCCATTGTCTGTTATGTAACGACCACATAACCTCAGAAACATGTTTTCATGCAAAATATAGATTGATACTAAACATGACATACATGAGCATATTATGCAATCATTATCACCTCCTACGGTAGAATTGGTATTGATAGTGATTTTATTTGCCTCATAAAAGGCACCTAAAATATACAAATGGGATAAGTATTTGAAAGACCTAACCTAAAGGTTTAATATTTAAAGTGGTATACAAACAAGGCATGGTATTTTTGCAAACCAATGGTAAACTCCATGTACTGTACATGTAGCTGAATGGTGACAACAATAGATTATTAGTAAATATATATCTATATTATCATCAAAGTTACTAAAAAAACTTCCACAACAAATATGGCCCTATTTATAATATTATTGTTTTACTACATTTTGGTACTCACATGACAGACAGATTTATTTGTTTTAGTTAGGCTATGATGACTTAGCCATTATCCATATTATCCATATAAAGCCAACTTTCAGTCGATATTTTTCACATGTGCTTGATTATGGTTTCTAGGATCCTTAGAATTAATTTTGATAGGTTGGTAGGCTGTCGGCTGAAAACCAACTTTTGGCCAAGTAATGCAAAAATTATGCAATGAAACTTAGTTCTAATGCTTGGTTATTGTTTCTAGGGTCCTTAGGTTGGTTGGTTGGCAGTCGGCTGAACACCAACTTTTGGCCAACTGAAAATAATTTTCCTTAAAGGGGAACTAATGGAAGTTTGTATGTTAATTTCAAAAGTTCAATTAGATGTTAAATAATATATTGCAGTGAAAGGAAATGTCTTAAACTCTGGTTTGATATGATTTCAAGCCAATTTAAAGTGCAATTTGCACCAACCACCAACATGCCGGCGGCCGCCATTATTGCACACGACACGCAATAAAGTGACGTCACTTATGTAGTAAGTCAAGAATACACAGCTAGCCATATATGCATTCAGCCATACGAATCAATTCATAATAGCACAAAAACATAAAGGGTGTTAATTGCAATTTTTTGGGAATACAGCATAATTATTGCATTGATTAAATTTCTGACCATATCTTTGCAAGAGAACAGAATTGGAATACTGCTTTGCTTTGTAAATAAAATATGTCACATAATATTTAGGGGCAGTGTGCAGTATTATTTATAGTATAAATATATTTCATAGTATCTATATTTAGTGTATATATAGATTTAATACCTGAGTTTGAAAATTCAAACACCTTTGAGAAATTTAAAGCATTGCTAACTTGCAAAGAACCTAAAGTTATACATGCATTAGGGGATTTCTTAAATAAAAGTATGTAAATAACACATGTCTATGCAGTAGGAAATTCTCTTTGAAATTATTTTCTTTTTTTTAAAACAGACAAAATAATCTGTCCCTAGTAACCTGATAAAATAGAATGATAGCAGATCTCAAATGCAATGGGCTCCCAACACTACCCATCCCCAACCGCCCAAGGAAAAGTGACAATTCACTGGACATTTATTTTTCAGAAGATGATACATATCAGTATTAATTTAATAATTTTTTATGGACACAGTGTGATGAGAGCAGGACTCTTAATATTCTGGGACCAGATTTGTATATAATTGTATTGTGTTTTTCGTTTTATAATTTGAATCCCAAATCAGTATTATTTTTGTGTAGTATAGTTGTTTGATATGTGTAGTAAAGTTGTTTATCATGCTTATATGCTATGAAATAACCAGTAACACATGTGATATGTTTAGTACAGTTTTGTTATATGTTTTATATGAATCTGTAATATGCTAGAAATGTGTAGTATAGTACTGTATATATGTCTATGAATTGTAAAAATGACGAATAGGTCAATACTGACCATACTGTCAATAAAAGTTTATATATATTATATTATTATTGTATATTTCAATTGTATGTCGGTTGCATTGCTAGATACATTTAATATAGGCCTACCAGTTTAAAATAAAATATAATATCAAAAACTTATTTTCAACAAAACTTTGTCCAATACACTATTGTCTTTAAAGCTTCACTAATAAACAGTGGACGAAGTATAGATAGATTTATTTGGCAACATAATACATTTTTCTTGTATGCATACAATGCTGAAATCTAATGCAATGTAAACTGCACTAAAAATTCATTTAATTAGTACTCAGGTATCCAAACTTTCGGTAGTTGTATTACATAGCAGGATAATTGATAGCTGTTTCTCTGATAATTTTATATTGTCAATTCTGCTGGCTGCTTTGAAAACTGTGAGACCATCCAGTACCACCCAGTACATTCATACACAAAATATATTTCATGTCACAATTACAATAAATGTATTTTATTTTATTTTATTTTTTTATTAAATAATATCATTATTTTTTTAAATATGAGTTTAAGGGGGCATCCACATCAGCGTTTTTTTAAATAAGAACTTAGTGGATGACCAAAGGTAAAGAGATTATATGTATTTTGACTTTTTTATTTTATTTTATTTATTTACTGCTTATTGTTGTTCCTTGTAATTTGCTGCTTTTGTTTGTTTTATTTAATTTAGTCAAATAAATTCACTCTCTATCTCCAATTGCATTGTCTCAAATAGTTCAATGGCAATTACTTGACACTCAGTAAGAATTGCTCTGAAAGTGCAATTAACTGTATCTAAAACTGTTGTTGACAGTTATTCTCACCAGTTGAATTGCAATGCCGAGCCTCCAGAATACTTGGCTGAGATCTATAGTACAACAGTGACGTATTTCCGGTCAGTGCAAAACACCGGGAAAGTCAAGAATGGCGGTCTCCGTAGTTCACAAAACGGAGCTAATAAATGCAGGATATTTCATTACCAGTGCATATATACAAATTACGCATAGCGTGGATGTGTTTCTATGGACCCAAGCTAATATCTGAGAGGTAAAGTGCTCAAGGGGTTAGTTCCCCTTTAAGTAAATGGGCTTGTATGCCAAAATTAAACAATGAAACTGAGTTCTAATGCTTGGTTATTGTTTCTGGGGACTTTAGAATGACTTTTGGTAGGTTGGTTGGTCAGTCGGCTTTTGGCCGAAAACTAAATAAAATTTACTTTGAATGCTTGATAACATTAATTACTTGATTTTTATTAGTTTATTTAAAACAAACAAATCTTTTAATTGTGTTGAAACTGTCACTGCAGGCTTGCCATACTGTTAATAACTTACCCTGAACAGGCTGAAATTGGTACAATTACATCTTCTCTATGTAGTTTTCTATCAGAAAAAAATAGTACCTGTTTTTGAAACTCTGGTGGCTCTATGGTAAATTGAGCCACAGATTAAGTAAACCCAGATGGGTCAATGCTTAGTGCCAACGTCTCAATATCCCCACTTCCCGTAACCCTCCACTAGTATGTTTGGTTTAACAGCCTGGACTCTTTCACATTCATGGAATTATCACTTGCTTAGGTGAAAACATAAAAAACAACATTGCAGAGCCACTTGAAACGCACAAGGAAGCATAAAGACAGAGATTGAAACTTTCGGTGTCATGTCGTTTGGTCTAGTCAAGTACAACTGGCAACTCACACAGTTGTCACTTTGATTGACAGTTGCTTGTTCAACCATGGCAATGTTTTTGCTTTAAGCCCCCCTCTCACATAGCCGGTTTTGCCGTAGTGAACCCGTAGTATTACATAACGGTTATGCAACAGCTTTTTTCGCTGGGTTGGCGACGGATTCTGGCGGCAAAAAGGGTTCTACGGTTGACTCGGCGGGTTCTACCGGTGACTCGGCGGGTTCTACGGGTCACTAGAAGTAAGCCGACGGGTAGTAGGAGTAACTCGACGGCTCCCAGGAGTAATCCGCCGACTTCCACAGGTGACTCGCTCACTGCTACCAGCGTCAGCATCAGCGTAGGCAGGGAGGGGGGGTTGTATATACTTTAAAAAGCTTTTTTACAAGAATATTCTTGTTTTTGCCTAGCACAAACAAGATACCTCATAGAGTATAGATATGTAGATATGTAGATAGACAGATAGTTATAAGATCTTCACCTAATAATACATTACTATCAATAATTCATTGAATCGTAATCAATAAAAAATGAAAATAAACAATAATAGAAACTATCTCTAGATAGATATACTCTAGTTAGAGTAATCATTTTAGATATTTATTTCATTTTATATAAATTATTAATATTTCGTTCTTGTTGTTGTTTCTGAAAATAATCCAACTGGAATTAAAATTGATATTGCATGTTCCATCCATGATCAAAACAAATTATAGACAATCTCCCTCATTAATATGCATAATAAACCGGAATCAGTTGAAATTCAGAATTTCAATAAATGCTTGTGATCAATGATGAAAAAGCATGATTTACCCCATTCTTTGTATCATTCAAAATGCTAATAGCAATTGACATAACGGTCATGGCAGATTGCTATTACATATATAGGTTAATTGGCTTTTACAAAACCAAAGGAAAAGTCCTTCCCATTGGCCAGTTGGCAGAATGAGTAGAAATGAATTGCAATAAAGCTCATCCAAACATTGGTATATATGATGGTCAAAACTATTTGACTGTACACTTTGAAAATGCCAAAGAGAAAAGCATCAGTCCAGCACCCTTTGTACATCCTGCAGCATGGCAGTATATATAGATAAGATGAGGAAAATTAATAAGGTATACTGGGCAAAAACAAGAATATTCTTGTCAAAAACGCCTCCAACATTAATCGCTGTTCTTTAATGTAGATAGTTAGATAGATAGATAGAAAGATAGATATGTAGATATGTAGATGGGTAGATAGTTTAGAGAGACAGATAGATTTATATGCTTATTATATAATATCTCGCTTAATATTTGGTTTACAAGTACATATAAACAAAATGTCAGCAGATCAGGCGATTAATCACTATAAAGACCATCCAAGCATCAAACTCATAATGAGTATGGAATCAGTATGAACTATACTACAATTCACTTTTATTTGACGAAAATCGGCCTAATATTAGGGGAGCAGCAGCCTTTTAAATTATATACAACCCCCCTCCCTGCCTACGCTGATGCTGACGCTGGTAGCAGTCGGCGAGTCACCTGTGAAAGCCGTCGATTCACCCGTACTTCCCGTTGACTTACCCCTAGAATCCCTGAACAAGCCGTCTGGTTTACTACGGGTAAAATTAGCGACGGGAAACAAGTGACTCGACGGCCTCCAGGGGTGACTCGACGACTTCGAGGGGTAATCCGATGGGTTAGACCGGTTTATTGTTTACTTTTGGACACCCGCGATTTTGCCACAAGAATTCAATGCACGCATTGAATTTCCGGCGGAAAGGAGCGTCCAATGCAGTTCGTAGCAATTTACTTTTATTTGCTGGCTCAGACGCATCACCACTGCTCTTAGTGTAGTCTTGTTAAAAAAAAAAGTAATCAATGATTTAGTCCTATCCTATACTTTCCCACAAAGAAAATATTTTAAATACATGCAATATAGGAAACGTGTGGATTAATTAGCTGAAATACTTGTTATTAGGTTTATTTTGATTCATATTTGCAAGGTCCCCTCACTACCGAAGTTTCAAAGGAAAAACGATACCTTCTAAAAGGAAATATAAAAAACGTATTATTATACAATGCACTGTATAATTATAATCACCCACTACAATATTAAAACTTTCTATATATCTATCTATCTATGTACATGTCCATAGCAAACCTGTGCTTATATGTTTGGAATAAATATAAAACTACGAAAGCACATGTTTGCCATGGACATAGAGATAGATATAGATAGATATAGATAGATATAGATAGATAGATAGATATATGTCACACATACCAAGCCTTTCTGAATGATTATATTAAATTCTTTTTCGTTTTGTGTACCAGTTGTTTGTCATAATTCAATAAAGGTGGTTTTTCTTTTTTATCTTCTTTTCTTCTTTAGAGAGACATGTTGTGATTATATATATTAATACATTTGCCTGTTGGCCTGTTGATCCATTCTACAGGACTACTTTTCAGATCACTGCCTTGCTTTGTTTTGTTTTGTCTTATCAAACCCAAACATTGTCGTGGTTGGTTGATTAAGTACAAAAGTGGCCCCGCACAGAGCAACAGTTGCATATGACCATTTGGTCAAAGATTTTTGAACACCATTGAAACATATACAGTACCTTTCAGACACAATGACCAGCAGTAAGTTTGGTGACAACGTAGGAGGGTTTCCATCCCTAATAACAGCAAAGCATGCTAGCAGTCAATGTGAATGATGGCATGAGAAAGGTTAACGTCGTTGGACTATCCAACATGACAACAACCCAAAGTAATGAAGTCAATAATTTGTGGACAGAGTTTTAAAAAAAGTGTGGAAGAGGAAACCCCCCAATCTACCAAGTTGAAGGAATTTTAGCAAAAAGATGACTTAAAATGCCATCAGTGTATTGCAAGAAACTGGTTAATTATGGATAGAGACAATGCAACAATAGTGGAATTTACAGTATGGGAAAATTTGGCTATGACTTCATATTTTGTAACATCTTAACTTATTTTCAAACTAAATTGAGAATAAGATCTTCCGATGTCAAAAAGTTGCTAAAACCACCGGTACTGCAGATCTAAAAGAGACAAAAAGTAAATAAAAACCAACTATTTGAAAATAAAATTACAAATCTCAATAAACACTGGTCTGTTTAGATACCGGGGAAATAGAAAGTACCTTGAAGGGTCTTCACAGATTCGTCCAAAAGTGTTGGCATGAAATGCAGTGCACTTCATGAAATATTTCTTAAGCTAAGGCATACTCCTACCTCAGTGACATAAGCCTATCCGATTACATGAATTATTTGGCAAAACATGTTGAGTAGAAGCCTAGATCACAACTTAACCTGCTTATCAAAAGATCTTTAAAAGTCATATCTGCTGAGTGTAATCACGTACATTCACATTTCATCAGAGTGTTTTCAAGTTGACCAAAAATATATCATCAGATCCTGGAGCTTCGGCTTAGAACAGTAAACTTTGCACTAAAGGGTGCTCTTAATGGCGAGTTATACTGTTTCTTATATATCTTAATATCAAAAGTAATAACTACAAATAATACCAATATTTTCAAACTTTTTCACAGACTTCCGTATCGTGCGCAATGTTGAATAATCATAATCGTGTATAGAGAATGAATTGTTAGAAATGGAGCCAGTACAAGAGAGACACTGATACATACAGTTGGTTTTATAAAGTATGGTCAACAGCTGTAGCATCCTATAACTGTCTGTATAGCTTTAACTGGCTAAAGCCAGCCGCTTCTGTCTATTCCTAGCTTATAGTCAGCTTACACCTACCACCAATGAAAAAATAGAAATTTTGGTAAATGCAAGAAATATTTATAATATATCATGAATATATATGCGCAATAAACATGCATATTTTCAAAAACAAAAAAAAATGGCAAATATGTGTAACTCTCAACTTGTGCACCAAATGGTGCTCCATGTACTCTCTGGCTTTGGGTAGTCAGCTGCAGCCAGAAAGTTCCGTTCAGTGGCAGGTAGCATCGCAGAGCAGAGGTTGTCTAGATTTGTCTAGGTTCAATTTGACAGGCCATTTTTAATGGAACTAACAGCATGCGCAAAGGTTAACAGTGGTCAGGTGAGGCATTTCTAATTGCTCAACCCTTAAATGTCCTAATTCCGGTTAAATAATGCTATACTATGTAACACCGAATATGTGCCATCTATTCTGTGGTTATATTTCTGTATAAATACACCTAATTCAGTTACACAAACATACAGTGAGAGACGGTCAAGCATATAGAGAGGTGAAGTCCATAACAATTTGAAGGAATTTGCATTCACCAAAGCAAACCAGCAAGCGTGAAAAAGTTGAGCATCAGGAAAAATGCTTAGGACTCAACGGAGTGTATAAAGCACCTGGTCAAATTGCAAGGAAACTATTAAATGATTCAAGATCCAGCACAAGTGACAAGCCCACTTAGTTATGTGGAAAAAAAGTGCTTAGAATTAGTTGCATTCCTCAGAAATGTGTCAGCAAAGAAGATCACGCAAACACTAGCCCACACCCTTTTGAAAGTTTAAATAGCATCAAAATAGAGGTTAGTCAGATAACATGAGTTATGCTCCACCTAGATCACTTTCCTATTGTTCTGAGCAGGTTATAACCAACGAAAATGTTAGTTAACTTCCTCCTGAGTGCAGTTAACTAACATTTTAATGGTTATAACCAACAAAAATGTTAGTTAATTCCCTTTTTTTCAGAATATAAATATTACATATTGGGGCATGTTGGGCGATCAAAGATGTGACAAAGTGTCGGTATACTAATCACATTTGCCATATTGGCTCAATATTGGCCCAGTGTCAGCACAAAGTGCCCCACTGTTTGGCCTGATTTGTCAAATTGTCATGCATGCTTTGTAGCATCGGCCAAAGGTAGACCCAATCTGGCACGCTATCAGAGTATGGTTTTCGACTGTTATGTAACAGTGCTTCATTGTTAGTCAAATGACGAAGGTCCATTGGATGAGAATATAAAATTACCTTTCAAGTAAAACTACACCAAAAGTAAATTGGTTATTATCATTTAATAATAACGAATTGAACCATGGAATGGTTAATCAAGCCAATTATAGTTGTAAGTGGAACCAATGTCTTGGTTGATTGCATGCTCGAAGGTCCGATCACCAAACAGAAGTCAACACCCTGTAGAGTATTCAAACCAAATTTGATGGATACCTGATCACTCAAACCATATATAATTACCAGAATCTTAACTGAGAGGTGTGGGACTTAGGACCTACAAGTATTGTTAAACGGTTCCATCTCCTCTCAGTTCAGAGACTAGAGGTGGATATTTACAGCAGAAACTTTGAATTTGAGATCTGACAGTGACAAAGGGAGTGTTAAGAATGTTTATTATTATTGTTTATTTAAACCCCCAAAAGGCACAGCTATGCTATTTTACACATCATGACAGAGTTTTAAGCATATAGGTGCAGTAATTTTATATTAGAGTTCTGCTCCGGCAAAAAAAAAAATATATATATATATATAGCCGAGACATGTCAATGAGACCAGCAAAAGGTCAACTAGGCTAAAAGACTAGACAAACACCAAATTATATCAACGTACATACAATAGTATTGGAGATATGCTCGGAAACAAAGTGCCACCCACCCTTTAGCCCGCCCGTCAACCCGCTCGTCTATTGACACTACATTACCTTCGGCATGTTTTTGCCCGAGGGTAAAAATGATAACTTGGATGTAGAAAAATACACAATGACCTCTCTATCAGCCACGATTATAGCCTTTAGAGGCACTATATTATTGCGAGGAAGCCTTATAACAGCTATTATGGGAAGTTTGTATAGACTATGTTGACTTGATAGAGCATTCTGGATTTTTTTTAAATCGTGAGTATAAATAGGGATTGTCAAGTATGGCACTATATTTTAGTCAATCATATGACTGCATGCTAGTAATAGGAGGCTCGGTATTACTTCCTTTCAAATTAGTCTTCACAATCCTTTGTTAGGCGTGGAAATGGTGATTTTATTGACTTAAATGCAAACTTCTACTGTATTAGCTATACCAACAAATATTTTCCTCTACATAAATTACTGAGGAATTCCCTAATAACTCCAAAATTTAGGAATTTTCCCAATGTCACAATGAATTAACAGCACCAAAAATTCATAAAAAAATTGCAATATCCATCAAAAATACTCTTTATGTTAACGAGGACTGATATTGAATGTTTTGGGATTTCTAGTAATTGTGGGAAATTTGGTAGTTATATGTGTATAAAGAAATCAACACAGGATATGGTCATGATGATACATGTGCAATTATTGTACATGTATATCAATAAATCTATCTTGTCAGGTAAGACAGGTACTTTGCATGGGAAGTTATATTTTCCTTAGAAAATAGTGCCGTAAATAAGGAAACACATCTGATTAACACAACAAAAAAAAAAATGAAGAAAAAAAATTCATTATATTAGACTGCAATAGTTGGTAAATCTATTTCAGAATAATAAATATATATTAACTTCCACTTTTATTCTTTTGCTATTAAAATAGATCAGGAATGCTGTACGATTACTCTGACAGGGTACAACGGGAAAGACCTACAGAGGCACCGTCTTAACTGACAAGTCTTTTGACAGACTACCAGGCAGCTAACCAGGCCTAAGTTGAAATGACCTTGTGACAATAAACTGGTGCCAGAGAGTTCAGCCTGTATTAAAAATGAAGATTATGATGAGTAAGTCTCATACAGTGGGACAGGGACAGAGGTGTGGCTCATAATTTATGATGATTACACTACGTTTTTTTTTTGGCAATGCAATTTTTGCCAGAACTGAAACCAACAAAACCTCTAAAAGCTAAATCCAGGGGTTTCTTATTTTAGGTGCCCCTAGCCTTGGTCAAGGTACCCTCGGTCAGGGCACCACGAGGGACTTGACCACATTTTTTAAAGACAGCATTTCCCTATGAAAAATAATGTATGAGATTCAAACAATTGAAATTACGTATTTCTGAAAGATATCAACTATAGTAAAACGAATACAGTAAACAATAAGGTTGTCAATTAATTCATGATCCAAGATGGAAAAAGTACATGTCTTTTTTTTTGGGTGGTATTTTATCAACTGTTTATTATCGCATACCATCTGTTGGCGTTCGAACCCACATCCTCTTACGAGGAAGCCAATTACAAAACAGGTTAGATTCAAAAACAGCAAGTAAACAACATTATAGTGGCTTTTTTTTTTTTTAGTAAAATATTTTGTAAAGGCGGAATATTTACCTTTATGATAAATGGAGCACTTAAAAGGAAACCTGTCATGCATGAACAGTGCACTAAAAGACACCTGGGCACAATCATGGAACACAACGGGGTAAAGGCCCCCATTCACATACATCACGAATTACTATTTTAATTGTTTTTAATATATTTAATACGATATTAAAGAAAATTTAAAGATCACACTATGTTAGTGAAGTGCTGTTACTGGTGAGGTGGTCGTAATAGCGAGGTTCCATTGTAAAGCATGTGTACAGTTATAACATACAGGCACATATAAAAACTACGAACTTTCACGAGTTGTAGGTCTATATTGCAGTACTACATAAGGAAGAGACGTGCTATTTCTATGCAAAAACTACTTTCGTGGTGAAATGTGCAGTCTACCATTAAATGACACTGAACTTGAGGCTTGGGACTTACCTATCTATTTGCTCGAAGTGCCAGATATGTTCATGTGAATTATAATAAGCACCTCATGTACATAATCACAAAAAGTAAAATAAAACTTTGAAGGATCTTTTAATAGTGACTCTAGGCTAAGGACCTGATGTAGTGTTTGTAGTTAACCTTTTAATTGGATAACTATGTACAGCAAAATCTTAGGTAGCATTTTATATGTTACCCAGATAGCATGCCTGTTAACTGTGATGAGACATGAATGCACATGTACATTACAATCATTGTACGCTAGAAATAATCAAGCCAGACACATATATTCTGGACTGAGACTTATTCTCTGATTTATGCCCATTTATCATTTTAGTCAAGGTATATAGGAGGAATAACGCAGGAGCATAGGCCCTAGTCCACTTATACACTGTAATTATTTTGACTTCGATTTGTGCACACTAGCTTACTGGCATAGTGATGATATCCCAGTCCCCGCAGTATTGTGAATGTATACAGTCGGGCCCAAAAGTTTACATGTACCTGAGCAAGAAGTCATAAATGAAGTCGTCCAAGTCAAAATTGTTGCTAAAAAATTTGATATAGAAACAAAGGAAAACAGTTCCTGAGAGAAAAGATCTAGAAATGGAAATGAATCATCACTAGAAATTGAGTAGACAAAGTCACCAAGACCATTGTAGGTGCTAATTTTTAGGTGGTCGTAATATTGAAGGGGTATGTAAAATAACCTGATGTCAAATGTGTATCTAACATAGCACACTAGAGCCGCTATACAAATTAAATAACTATTTAAAAGCCTTAGGGTATGGAAATGTTACATGTCCAAATACATTCAACTATCCAGTTTGGCAACTAAGGCCACCAGCCCTGTATTCAAATACGTACTGATATTTTACTGACAATTGTACACACAGAGGAATATGTGACACTTTCTATTGTACACTTTTTGTTCTACAAAGCAGTTGTATGGAAATAAACAAACATTTACATATTATATTATGTATTCTATGTATGAAACAAAAACAAAAAAACGATTACTTGGAAATAATGGAATGTATATTACTGGTCTCCTCATCTCTACATTACTACCATCAAGAGATATGTGTTTCCTTACCTGATTGATGTACTGAACTTTCAAAAATAGTTATAATTCAACCATACAGTTGTCATGCCAAATTACATCACAAACTTATATGTAAACAATTCAGGTTATTTTACTCAGAGTGATAAAATAGCCAACATTTTTAAAACAAAATGCAGACATGATGAAATTAATTGACATAATCCAAGCAAAAAGTTTTAATTGAGCCTTAAAAAATCTATTTCAAGGAAGCCCAGAGTATTCAAACATTGAGTGTTTACAATCTTCAGCCTGAAATCTCATTTTAATCCAAATAAGTGCTACAAGGCACATGACCTTAACCCCAGATCACGCGACATTTGAGGTCACTTGGCATGCAAGAACAAGTTAACATAGATGTCTACTACATTGTCTAGTTTAGAAGAATATATTACACCAAGTCATTATGACTAAATTGCATTCTTTCAATTCCAATATAACTCAACTAATATTTAATACTTTAGTATATAAACGTTGAAATGGCTACAATAAGACTCACACTGGACAGAACTAGCCTGGCAGCAGTCCTGTCATTTTTCGTGGTATGGCAACAGGTTGAATAAATATTGTCTGGACATTATACACGCATCAGTGCCAACTATCACCATTTCACATCATTGAAAAGGAGTAATTAGTTTTTATCAGCGATAACTTCATTTCGTGGTTTCGTGGGGAGACAGTAACTTTTGTTCCCAATTTTCGCACCATGAAACTACCAAATTTCATGCCAAGTGCCCAAATTCCCTATCATGCCGTCTGGAAGCCAGCTGTATTTAGGCAAAATTTTCTCTGAATTTATTTTATCTAGGGGATACTGACTAATACCTTTTTGGTATTATCCTGCTCTCTTAACATTCCACGAAACTGGCCAGATGACATATGTAGCTTCTGGCGTGAGAGAAAGCCTATTTTAATGCAAAGATATTGCTAATATAACTTAAAAGATTGATGGCATTTTGCATCGTTTGATTGCACCCAAACTAAAATCCGTAGAAATATGATATTATTATAACTAAGAGAGAAAAGGGGCGTTCACACTATCACGTATAAGACCTACGTATGACCAAGGATTGCAAAAGTTGGCTATACGTGCTCACTCGTGGCTCTGTTAATCACGTATAAATTCTTCCCACGAGCCTCTATGAGGCAGTTGTAGATCGGTTGCCGAACGTCTGTCAAACGCCCGCCAAATGTCCTTCAAACGCTCTCCAAATTTTCAATTAAATGCTCGCCGAAACGTCCATCGCCAAGCATCCGTGAGGCATCCGTGAGGCATCCTTGAGGCATATGTAAGGCACTCGTAGGCACTCGTAGATTGCTCATAGATCGTTAAGCCATCATCGTCAAGAGAGAAGAAGGAAGAATTTACTTTCTATATATATCATAGCATCTGGAGAGTAAGCATTTGACAGAAAGACGAAGAACAAGTGAAGAACTTGAGTAATATCTTAAAATACCACTGGGATGGAAATGCTTCAGAGAATGGTTATGGCAAATGGTATCTGTTGACCATTAGTGAAATGTGTCTGCCAAAAAACCTTTGTTTTACTACATAGAGAGAGGGGAAATAAGTAAAAATGACTGAAAATATGATGAAAGAACATTCAGACTGATTCCTGGAATTGTACACAATGGTAAATAAATGGTCAATTCAAAATCAAAGGTGTTTCCATATTTTGTGCCAGCCCTGTATGTTAAAGATTTTGTTAAATTCTGTTTCCAGAGCTAATGTGACTACTCAATATGGCCTAGTTTTGCCCGAAAGTCCTGTTTATAGACTAAAACTAAAACAAAGATGTTGTTTAGCTTGTTCTACTTCAATACAATTCCATGGTTACTGATCAATTATGTAAAACATTCATTTATGCATTTTGAATGTGGTAACTATAAGCAGTGATACGGACTTTATCCAAAATTGGCTGAAGCTACAATCACTGTAGAGCTCATTTGTGTGAATTATCATGATGTTGTAATCGTCAGGATAGAGGAAATTTAAACAAAATATATTTTCTTAATTTGACATTATTTACAAAATAATTACATAATGCAGTGTTAAATTTCATAAATATTTTAAAGAGATTATTATAATTTTTTTTTTTTCACCAAAGCAAGCTTCCAATTTCCCATCAGTCTCGCATTTGACCTAATATCTCCCAGAGATTAGAGAGACTGCTGTAATAAATATCTGGCATTGACAAAGCTAATATTAGTCACAGTTATATTGTGTGATAGGTCTAGATGCAAGATATAAAAATATTGTTCGAGAATAAGAGGTAAATACCTCCATTTGGGAAGTTTATGCATGTATTCAACTAATAAAGCAACACCGGTTATTCTAGTTACACTTTCAAAGGAGTTTATTAAATTGAAAATTTTTAATCTGGTTTCTTTTTTTTCCCCAACAGAAATTACTCCTTAAATATCGTCTTTACTGCAGACTCAAACGCAAATGACATTCACAAAATATAGAATTTGTCAATTTTGGCACAACTTTACCCATGGAAACCAAAAAAGAATTTGAAAACAAAAGAGGATCTATGATATAAACTAAGTTTCAGACCCAGAAGCATTGATGGTAACAAAAAAAAAAAAAAAAAAAAGCTAAAACAAAAACAAAAGAAGTTAAATTATCAACGCATGATTCTCAAGACTTCAATAAATCAACAATAAAAAAGTAAAAAAAAATTATCAAATCAATTTCGAAAGCATACTTAACATGTATGCATAGAACAAACTGCTTAAATATGTCATTGGATTGGAATAAATAGAGTGTGAGTCACCGTTGCATAAACTTAGAGGCAAAATGTGGGAACAAAGGCTATTGCGTCACACCATACCTGGACCATGTTAACTCTGTCATGACTTGTTGAACAAAATCAACAAAGAATTCCCTAAAATTATTCCAGCAAAAGTTTGGTGTCAAAACGTGCTGCCCATGCGATATAATGTTTGTAATACAAGACATAGGAATCATAGCATGCCTTTAAAGTTTAATAAGCCTAAGTAGGCCAATAGCGGTGGGGGGGGGGGGGGGGGGCAGGGGGAGAAAGAAGAAAAAACGAAAAAAAAAAAAGAGAAATTAGACTGCCTGAAAATTGGTTGCCAAATATAGTTTCGTGCAAATGCATGGAAAGTCTCCTTTACCCATAACAAATTTATATGAAATGCTATATTGATGTTATATTGACTTCATTAAGGTGACTTCAAATGGATTTATGCATATATAAATAAATACAGAAGGAATAAGTAATATCAAACTTAAATGCCCTATTAAATTTTATTTGAGATATGTCTGAGGCTATCTATCTCATAACTGTAAAATAACAGCGTCAAATTCAAGAACAATATCTTTATGAAAGTAAACATTATATTAGTGATAATCTATGTCAGAAACTGCTCGAAGCACTGTATTATTCTAAGAAGCCCAAAATTGTTTATGGGAACTGCTTGGGGACAGAAAAACTGAAAAATTGCACCCCAGGCATAATTTGACCTCCAAGGCAAACACTGACGCGGCCAGCAACTTGGTGACGTCGGGTTCAATTATATTCCTTTTTTCTTCTATCTATCTATCTATCTATCTATCTATCTATCTATCTATCTATCTATCTATCTATCTATCTATCTATCTATCTATCTATCTATTATCTTTCTAAACAATATTTCTTAAGCATTGCTTACACAATGAATAAATTGAAACGTAAATTCAAATGTGCCTAATAAAATATCTGCTTTTGCAAGCTGGCAGGAATAAACATGTACACAGTAATTTATATGAAGAAAAGATAAAGATAAGGTAAGGTGTTAGGATGTATGGTTGCATGTTACCATGGCAATACATTCACTTTCAGCATTGTTCAGATACACACTTTATGCGAATTTCATGTTCATGTATAATTTTATGACTTTTCAGTTCCCACGCCTTCCCAGACTCAATTAATTCACCTGCTGATCAAGTTTGAATCGTGTATTATGCTAATGAGGAATATCTTGAGCATTACCAAATTTGATTGCATATTTATGCATATCTATAATCAATTTTACATAAATTATCACCTTTTTATTTCATCTAATAATTAAGAACAACAACCGTTTTTACTGGTGAGGTACTTGAATCAAAATTATATGAATCTATATTGAGTGATAATTCAAAATACTTTCCAGCATTAAAAAAATTAAAATAAATCAAAGACGCAAAAAAGTGTGAACAAACAAAGACATGATCCTACAAATACCGAAATTCATACTTTTTGCAATTAATAACAGTTATTTTATTGATAGACATTGGAAAATACTTTATTGTTTAACTGTAGTACTGATTTTGCGAAGTTGGAAAGCAACATTGAGTACTTTTTCACAGAGTATTTTGCATATGAAAATGTATTCAGGAACACATCCAAAAATGTAGGAATGCGTGTGGAGTATCACTATCTATTTGCGCAAAGGAGCATGACTGTTGAGTTTTGGGTGAAAAACAAAAATAAAAAAAATGGACTTACCTGTAGAGGCACCGTCGTCCTGGCAATAGACAAGGGTAAAAGTTGCTAAAACACAGGGTATGACCAAAGCCCTTAAACTCCCCATCTCACTGTACTAATCCATGTGCTGTAAGTTAATAATGATAATATTTGTGAGGCCCTGGCCTATATGTCCTTATGCAATGAGTGGTGACACTGAAGTGGCAGGCCCAAAACTCCACCACGCTCTACCGGAGCATTTCAAATGACCTGGATTCACCACCCAGGGGCAGCTCAGGCAGCTATGCATGATTACGTTGCCATGGCTATTAGTTATTAGCAGTATTTGCAAGCTCTTTAACATTAACGTCAATATTAGCATTGTTAGACATATAAACAAAAACACAATTTATTAAAAATTTTCTACAGCATAAGTAACCAGCTTAAAGCTGGTGTTATCGCCTGCTCTAAGATTTCAACACATTATTAAGAGCTAAAATAAATTTTATGGTATGACCTTTTTTTTTTTAAGCTGTTACTTAAGGTATGTTTCTCAAAATTATATCAGAGAATTGCAAATCTCTACAATGAATTCGGTTGACAACAGTATTCGATCATTCACCACATTTACCTGGATAACCCTGCATGCAAGATCTGATGTTACTCGTTCAAATGAGTAAGTTGAAGGGCACACTCCAAGTAGAAATATTTGGAATTATCAAAGAAGACAGTAAATCTGGAAAAAAAACATAGGATGCTCTTCTCTTTCTTAACCTTCAAATATCACTCTCTGCCTTCACAACTTTTGGAAACCTTTTGACAGAACAGCTACTGCAATCTAGGTTTAATTTGTGGTATACCTGTTATAAATGGATATTGACCTTCATTATTTTTATATAATTCAAACCTAATTCTGTAAAGGCAACCAGCCTGATAAGCCTTGGCTTTTTCTGGTCGCCATCCACTTTTGGTTAATAAAATTACTTCAACTACTACTATTTGTGGTATGTGTGAATTGCAATTGATATGGAGTTCAGTTCACAGCAGGGTTGGGTCACTAGACCTTGCATGGTGCAAACATAGAATTCCACATACAACACATTGATAACAAGATATTTGCTTTTATATTCTATTTAATATTTCAAATTATTAATTAGACTTCGTACCTAAATAAGCCAAAGTTGAAAAAAAAGAAAAAAATTAGACAAGATGTATTCTTTATAAATATCAAACCTAAGTGAAGAAATTTATCGTGGAAAATTAATTTTACAGCAATTTTACAGCTCAGCTATGCCTGGTCCATTGCAATAGTCTGACATAATTCCTTCCTCTCCTGTTATTATTTAATTTGCTTTTCAGACATAGAAGATAATCACTTATTCAATAATTATAACTTTTTCAGAAAAATAACAAAAATCAACTGAATGATAAAGTGTCAAATATACATTAAAATGCACTAAAAATACTGCTGCTAGGATGCACTTTGCTTCGGCCAATCACAGACTTTTCAGCTAATAGAATTGCAGTATTCTCTCATAGCCACCTGGTGAAAATACAGAGAACCTTCCATGAAAATCCACTTTTCAAAGCTCGATCAGGATCCCACACTATACTTTCTTGAGTGATTGCTGAGAAAAAGTCTCACTTCGTTCGACACACAGAAATACTTTTGGTTTGGATGGATAGTTGATTAAGAGTTACATTTTGAGCCCACTTTCAGTTGTGTAGCTCCAATATTTTCCACAAACGTCGTCGGCATAGCGAGAGGAGGTTTCAAAATGCCAGCTGATTACGTATTTAGGGAGCATACATTGAATGAAATTAAATAAATTCCATTTATTATTTTTTTTATTAGCAATTCCGTTTTTTTTTTTTTTTGCGTGTACATAAAGGGTTAGTAAGGGGCACAACGAAGGTTAAGAGGCTTTCCGCCCAGATTTTCAGATACTCTGGTAATTTTATGAATAAATAACTGCTCCCTTGATCTCAATCTACAAGGTAAAACATGGCCATTGCAACGCATATAATATGATTGTGAATGCAAAAAACGACATAGCACGGCTGGGTTACACTTAAGGAAGGCTTTACAATGGTATCATAACCATGACCAGTTATACATTGCCTGTCTCTCAGGTTGCTAGTCTATGAAAATAACATTGGGTTTTTTCAAAATTGAATATTTCCCAAGAAAATATTTGTAATCAATAAGCGTGCATGAAATTAAAAATGATAAAATTTGCTAAATTGTACATTGTAGTATATTTCCAACTATTTGGGTATATTTTGCATAAATATATGACAATAAAGATGTGAAATTTCATAACAGGGTCTATGTAATGCAGCATTCAACACAATATAGCAATTTCCCATATTTTCCATAACCATGAATTTATCAAATAAATGTCAAATTAAAGTTAAATTATATATAATTTTTTCCCAAATTCCACCTCTAAGATGCCTTATAGCCCAACATGGATGAAATCTCGCCTTTAAAATGTCTAAATTGTAGAACTTTAACTTTTTAAACTTCATATTGACATGCATGTCATACTTTTTTTTAACAAAAGGGAAAATCTGGAAAAAATACAAAACAATTTTTCTCTACATTCTCCTCTATAGAATCTCATAATTTACAATGACATCCACAAAATTATGCAGAATTGAAGTATATACATATACGACTTCATATTTGATCACCTCATTCCTATATTTGTTTTAATATATATATATAGCCCATTGTTAATGAAAAATATACCTAAATAAATGGGAATTTTAGGCATTGGTTTTTTCAAAATTGAATATTTCCTAAGAACTTAACTTGCAGTACACATTCATTGTCCATCCCTGCCCCTACTAGTCCTGGCAATATACGTAACTCTTTGCAATACATTATATCGGTTGTACTGGTAGAACAAGGACAACTCAATAAGTAAGACTTACGATATTCATATTTTTGTTGAAGATAGTGTACCAGGGTAGTATAAAATGTTACTGACTAATGTCTGGCTTACAATAAATCAAAAGGTACTCATAAGTCAAAAAAATTAAAAAATATGTAAAATACTGACAATTCTATAAATTTGTCGTAATTCCTTAATAAAAGCCTGAAATGCATGTAATGAATAAAATGTTTCAAATTGCCAGGTAGTACCATTATGGTCTGGGCAAACCATGGAACAATCACACCATACTTCCTGCAAGAACACTGCATGGTAACGCAACCAGGTTTTCAGGTAAACGACTACCAGAAATTCTGGGGTGACAAGGTGAAAGTCAATTTCTAACAAAAAGACAGTGCTTTCCGGTGTGTGGCACTGGTCTTTCTATGAACTGACGCCAGGCATGACGGCATACTGGGTAAAAGATCGTTGCAACGGACAAGAAAATCGGTGCAATGACCAGTTCTGTCATTGGAACGAAAAAAGTGCCTCATGGAGTTGGCTGAATTCTCACCTCAAATCATGCTAATTTATCGCGTTGATATAGTTTTGCACAAAAGAAGGAATATCCACCAGTTTTGCAGTCAATGGCTCCTTGAATAAAGGAAACTATGCATAGGAATCACACTCCTTTTTATGCAGACGACGCACCTAAACATTACCCTTTCCGATTCTGGGGAAGCAGCAGGGTTACTGTCCTCCTTCTGCTCAGTTGGAGTCATGGTGGATTGTCCAATGCTCTCATGAAGTCCGCCACATGGTTGTGTCTTGTGCATATCAGGCTGACCATCACTCCCTCAAGGAGATTCTTATGGCTGGGTGGTGGGCCAATTCCAAAACCTTTACCAGGTTTTACTTGGCTCAACCCCACCCACAGCCTGATGTTTTTTTTCCGGCTGACACCTGTGGTCTTGGGCCAACAGATTCCAGTCGGTTAAAGCCTGGGGTTCTCTAGTTGATTCCAGAGTCCCCCCCCCCCCCCTCCCACCTCCATTTTTGGATTCTGGTTATGTAAAACGCACTGTTTTACACAGTGTAGGTCCTACTACGTCTCACGAAATAGAGTGAAACCCCTCCCCCAAAGTTGGATATGGGTTCTCTCTGTGAGTCTTACTCACAGAGAGAACCCATAGGACCTATACTACCAGAGGTCTGCCACCCGCCTCCCTGCATCAGTCATGCTGAAAGATCGATACAAGTGACTATGTAGGATTGAGGAGGTCTATATATACCAAGCAGGGGTCCCCCCCCCCCCGCACAAAGGGAGGGACTAATCTGTTTGTTTAGAAGTTAGTTCAGTCTGAATCAGAGCAAACAAGGGAGATGACTATGGAATAGGATTCATCACTAGTATCCACAGCTTTGAAAATGGTGTTGCTGAAATCTGGTGACCTGAGCACAGGAAAGTGACACAACATGGTATTTAATTTGTCAAATACCTTTTGAAAGGGTTTATCCCAAACAAACTTTTTTCCTGTATGATTTTACAAGAGGCAAAGTAAAGGTCTTGCAGAACCTTCGATAGTATCCTACCATACCCAAAAATCGCCTCCAAGGTTTTTTGCTTGTGGAACAAGAAAATAAAGTCTAAATCTTTGCATCTACTGGGGTCACTTTCCCTTGGCCAATGAAATAACCCATATATGTCCCACTTGCTTGGCCAAACTATTGGATGGGAAAACTTGACTGTTGAGTTGACCTCAGACAACCATTGAAACAATTTTTTCACAGCCTCAAAATGAGCTTCCAATGAATCATTTCTCATGACCAAGTCATCAATGTAAGCATCCGTATTTGGCAAGTCCTTAATCATTGAGTGAATCATTCTCTGGAATGCGTATGGATCATTCCAAAGGAAAGGACATCATATTCCTACAGACCAGATGGTGTGACAAAGGCAGATATTTCTCTGCCCATATCAGTTAATGAGACACACCAGTGCCCTTTTGCTTATCCCACTTTATGAATACAATCATCCATTCTAGGTGTGGAAAAGCATCCGTTTTACAATAATCTGCACAAAACGTAGTGCTACCATTAGGCTTTGGCAATAAAACACATGTTGAACTCCAGAATGAGGCTAAATAATTTTATGCTAACATTTAAGCAATTTCAGTTTACACTTTTCAGGATTAATGCGATACTGATGCTGTTTGATTGGTTTGGCATCAATATCATGCACAGTTATTGCGGTGCTGTTTGGAACATACATAAGGAAAAAAATATTGACATTTCAATATCAACTTCTTCATTTGCAATTGTTGACAAGGATCCAAGTGAGACACTTTCAAATCAAGCTTCTTCAGAATTTGACAACTTACATGGAATTATTTCATGCCTATGCTTCAACACTGACTGGTCTGTAACAATAAGTTTTCAACATATTGATGAGGTATTATTGTTTGGACTTTCTCTTATCTGGAGTCTACACCATAATAATTAAGGTCCTAGACATTTGCACAAATCTCACAAGGACTTGACTGCAAGGGAAACTACACTGAAGTGTCAATTCTACCATCATTAGAAGGACTGTTGTCAAGGAGGAACAAGTGCAGTAAGATGGCACAACTCTCCAAAGTAATAATTTATGTTCAGACTTATAAGCTCTTGATTTTATATACTTGGCCCCCGCAAGAATAATCGACTTTTAATATTTCCAGAGAAGTAGAGATACCAGCATTTTACTGAGTTATTTTCTTGAAGTTTTGTATTTCAATCGAGTTCAAACAAACAAGCTATTGTGTGCATTGTAAAAGCAATTATGTAATATTACATTGACTGAACTATCAACAATTAACTTGGCCGACTATATAGGGAAACTATGTACTGAATGATGACAACAATAATAAAATAGATATCAAATATAATGATCAAAGTCACTCAAAATGCATTGCACACATCTGACTTTGTCCTGTGTACTTCCTAGTGATTTTGAGATTGTTTAGAATTGTCATATTGTGATATCCTTGGATGGAACAAGAATAACAAACAAAAGGTACGACAGTGCAAAATCTGCTATAGGAGTTCAATACATTTGTTCTAGAGTTTTTCGAACAATTTTGATGATGCTTGTGTACTTACATGGGCATTCCCTGAGGTTTTTTTGCTGTTCAGCCTGTGTTTTTAAATCTTAAACATCTAGTATTGACTGTGACCTTGACCTTTGATCCAAGGTCATTTTTGAAATATATAAACTCACCTGATCAAAGACTAAATAAAATGTAATATGTTTTAATTGTAATGAGCCAATTCTGACTTATAAAATGTTGAAATTGTATGTACAATTTTTAATACCCCATAGCTCAGTTACCATTTGTCTAATCACCAAACTTCTTACTGAACTGGATTAGACATAGAAGTATAAATCACTGCTTTCAACATGCACCTTGGATAAAATATAAAATCTCTGGAAACTTGGGGGAAAACTTAAAGAACATTAAACCATTGCAATCAATTTGTTAAAAAATTTAGCCCTGAAATTTTACCAAGAATTCAAAATCTTACACTTCCAGGTCACCTGGGACCTTGACCTTTGGCCCAAGATCTCTCATATTGCACAACTATATTGCACTACCCTGAAACTACAACACAGTCACTTGTTTATTGTCATTGATAAATCATAGCTCGCTTCGTAGACTCCTGAACAGGTCAATGTTATTTATTTTTATAGGTCTGACCTGAGCAATTATACAAAACAATATTTTTATTAAAATAAGTTTGTATATGAGCAAAGGCAGTAGAGGGCGACACCTCCTATATCAAATTCACGCTAGGTGGCGTCCGCGCATGCGCAGGCAGACTTGTTTACGTCGTTTGGCTAAAATTGATCCATTCAATCAAAAGTTGTCAATGTTTTTAGTGTAATATGGATTATTTTAAAGTTCAAAAATGTTCTTTACATTTTGGATAATAATTGGTAATTAAAAGCCCAGACATAATGCAGACATTGGGCAAAAGTTGGCAAACAATGTTGGGCCAATGTCATTTTGCACATTGGTGATCAGACACCAACATTGGTACCATGCTGTGCCCAACATTGGCGCTACACATGTTATACCAACATGCCAATGTTGGGCAGCATGTGGTACCAACATTGCCATTGGCAGCTGATGTTGGGCCAACGCAATATTTGGCCAACCCCTCCCAAATGTGCATAATGGCATTGGCCCAGTGTTGTCTGCCAAGCTTTGCCCAACGTTGGCCTAACATCTGCCTGTTATCTGGGATGTTAATGACAGGGTAGTCAGTCACTGACTAAACAACAGTATATGTAATTATTGTGTACATTTTTGGCCTTTTCAGGTAGTCCGACAAACTGCCTCACGACGAGAGTCGTCAAGCACAGCCTATCGGTGTACTTGAAAATTACAGCAACATTTCGGTCTACTTTTCAGTGTTACCTTTAAATTTAAAAGATGTATGTATGTATAATTTTATTTAACGTCGTGTAAGTTACAAAGCATTTACTTCTGTACGACAAGATAACACAAAATGAATGAACAGAGAAAAGAAAAAGAAAATATTATAAAATGATAATGAAATCGGTTAAATCCAGTAGTCCTTTCCGTTTGTCTTGCTTATTCATGATATCCATCCAGAAAGTGCCTGCAAATAAAATGAGTTGGTGTAGCTTTTGCTCACATTAGGGGGTTTTCATCACAAGTTAGCAACCATGTGCTTATTGCTGATTTGAAGGTGTTGAGTGAGACACTTTTCTTAATATTCACCGGGATATTATTCCAAAGTTTAGCTCCATAATACCTAAAACTATTTTTGCCATAATTTACTGTGTTGTAGTTAGGAAGAGAGAATCTTTCATTATCTCTCATCTCATACTGTGTAGTGTGCTTAGTGAATAGTTCAGTTACATAACTTGGTGAAAGACCCCTATTCACCTTAAACATCAAGATAGCTGTAGCTTTTACACATTTTTTGTAAATAGTAATTTGTTTTTCTGTGTTACACATTTCTTCATAACTCATATGTCCCTTATTAGTAACAAATCTAAGTGCTCTTTTGTTTGTCTTTTCTAGTTTTTCTAAATTGGTCTTATTAGTATGCATCCATACTGCTGAACAGTAGTTGAAACAACTATTAATATAGCTACTGTATATAGTCATTTTGCAATCTTTCTCTAAGTACTGTTTAATCCGTTTAAGAGCATTAATTTGTTTGCCTGCCTGGCTACATACTTCATCAATTTGATAGTTTAATTTCAATTTGTCATCTAGTTCAACACCTAATATATTAATTGTCTTTGAAGCTTTAATCTTTGCTTCCCCTAACATGATATCGTTTTCTTCGGTAATATTTCCCCTTGTTAAATACATTAACTGAAATTTACTCGCATTTGCCTTCATGTGATTGATTCTAAACCACTCTGATGCTTGTTTACAGTCTGACTCTAAATTATTTTTAAGTGCATGTAAGTCAGTGTCTGTACAGCATAGAGTGTTGTCATCTGCATAATTATAGATTTTGCTTTTGAATTCTGAGTATAGGAAATGAAAAGAGGCCGGGGTTGCTAATACCGTGGCTTACTCCTAGGTGAATTCTCAAACAGTTTTGCACCTGAGCTCAGAAAGGTGGGTCGACTGACAAATATATAATTATAAGCCTTATGATAATACTGTCAATGGAAATATTATAAGCTTTCCCAACTAATTATGGAAGTTGGAAGGAATTTTTACAGAATTACAGGAATTTTAGGATTGTATTAGGAAATATGGGTGTATCAGTTTTAACTGGGGCATAATGAAATTGATAGGATTTATTGGGAATTATGGGAATAATAAAATGGGAACAGGAGTTATGGTACTTGTAAGGAATTATATACAATTGCAGGGATGGTAAGAATTTATTGGGAATTATAGGTATTGTCAATATTAAAGAGGACATATGAAACATTATTGGACTTATTATTATAACTTATTGGGATAGATTGGAATTATTAGGACTTGAGGAAATTGCAAGGAATTATTGGGAGTTGCGGGATCTGTTGCAATTTGCACTTGACCATTTGGTCAAAAATGTTTGAACGCCAATGCCGCAATTTAATTTGAACCTACCGATCAAATTGTCGCTGCTGAAATGGGCTGTTTCGTAATGTGTCAAACTAAGATACAGACTTCTAAAGATGCCTAATTCTCTGTGGATGTGCCCAGATGATGAAAACCTTCTTTTTTCTGTTCTAAATGATTAACACAGACTGCAACAATGTCCTACTCTCTGTTCATATCACAGAGTCATTTATATATACACTGTAATACCATTTTTTTGTTTCTGTCAATTTTGCTTTTGGTTACATATCGGACATATAAATGTAAATATGGTTTCATAGTATGTTATTTTTCCAAATATTGTGATGCCAACAGATATAAAAAATTTTAACATCTGACGTAAAATAAAGGAAAAATTTCAAGCTTCTACTGAGTATAGAGGAAAGGTAGGTCAGCCTATATGAATACATATTTAGCACCCCTTTCTATTGTTTCACCATGGAGTCAGTGAGGGGGAGTTGTAAAGGGTTTTACAGCATCATTAATAAAGTGTGCAGTCCTTCTGTTGTTCGTCTAAGGTTATAAGTGTAAGAGCTGTCATCACTGAGCAATGTCATATGTTGATTAATAATCTGACAAATGTCTGTGGTTTAATTTTCTCAAATTTGCCGATGGTATGTGCTTATGTTTCTGACTATCTAGTCAAAAGGCACAACTGTATTATTTCAGAGGTACATGCATTATGACCTAATCGTATGCATGCATTTGTATATTTTTTCCTTATTCCATAAAACATATCAATGAACATAGGGTACTACAATAGCGAATAACAATTTACTTATATAGCAACATTTGACAGCATTATATGGGGGACTGCCCATTAGCAACTCTATGTATGTATGTATGTATGTATGCATGTATCTATCTAGCCATCTATCTGATGAATTATATAATGCATTACATAGTGCATTACTGATGGGTTTACCCTACGTAAATAAAGATTCTATCTATCTATCTATCTATCTAGCTAGCTAGCTAGCTAGCTATACATTTTAGGAACTCGATTTTTCAGAGAGGTTGTGAAGTACATCAATATAACACTGGATTTGCTAATAACTTTCGAATTCCAGTTATCAGACATGAATTTGCACGAAATTCCATAAAATACCAAATTCCTAAAGTTTTGAACAGCTGTCCAAACATAGTAATAGAAAAGATTTATTCACATAGCTTTCTGGGTTCAAATTATGTCAAACAATACTTGATAAATTCCTATAGTTCTTCATGCACAGTTCTGGATTGTTATGTTTGTCACAATATGAACTCCACTGTCTGGCATGCTTGTTGCATCAATACTATTTTACGATATGTTTACGTGACACTATCTCTTTTGAGGAGGAAAACATTTTCATTTTAATGACTTGAATTAACCTACTGTAATATACTATGATATGAAAAATATCAAGGTAATGTTCTGTCTAGGGTGACCAGGAGGAGTGGAAAGTCTCAAGTTATTAATGTTAATTAGGGCTCCTCAAAAGGGACAATTTTTTGTCAAGTCGGGGCCCATCACCATGCTACCTGCTCTTTTTTTTTTCTGTCCTGATATTAATGTTCATGATTTTCTGATGATAATGTTAATGATAATGATGATGTTTATGATGATATGTTAATGATGGCGAATAAAAGTTCTGTTCTGTTAAGTTCTCTTCTTATCTGATGGGTTATAACAGTTTTGGAGTAGTAATTACTGCCCTACTGTACTTACCCCATTATGTCTAATTAAAAGTAAAAATGTTGAAGATCTGACTGCCTAAAGAGAATTAAGTGATATATATGCTATGCCAAAAAGGTTATCTTCTTGGTCCCGTATTTATTTATCTCAAAAAGTTATGCACGGAAATCAATTTTGGAGGTGATCTGGATCATATTATAACTTGATCCTGGATCTGGAACTCTTCCAGTAGCCAATTAATGCTACTGGCCAAACAGCTAATGTTGGTCTTTATTTTCATTTTTTGTTTGTTTAAATGCCTGAAGTTCATGGGTGGTATAGTATAGCAGTATATAATATTTGATCTGGATTACATTGTGGATTATACTGGATCCAGAAGAATTTTTCATAAGTTATTACCATGATGTAGACAGATGCAGTTTTTTTTCTTTTTGATTACCCAGACCACATGAGCTAAAGTGGGCAAACACGGGGCCAACAATACTAAAGTCATTAGGCCAACTGAAGAGGGGCTGACTTGGCTTTAGGTCTCAGCTAAAGCCTAGTTCACACTATCACGGAAAAAATCTACAAGTGACCACATACATAAAAAATGGGCTCACTCGTGTCTCTGTCTGTGCTCACTCGCCATGTCCATCCGTGAGTGTGAATGCCCCTTAATAACAGGGACCTGCTGTTGCCTGAAAGTGGGCCAACATCAGGCCAATTTTGCGCTGACATTACATTTGGCCAATGTTTGGCCCATGGACAGACCTGTCATTGGCCCAGAGTGGGCTGAACTGACATATGGCCAATGTTAGGCTGACTAGTTGTTTGGCCGAAGGTGGGCCTTTGTAACAGTGAGCCAGACTGACATCTCAGATAGCATCTGACATCGGATTGGCGTCGGCCCTATGTGGGCAATGTCGGACCAACATCGGGCCGCCGTAACATGTTATCAGGGATTGGGCAAATTGGTTAATAGTTGGCCAGCACAAAATGTGAGCTTACATTACACAAACCAGTATAAGTGGGCCAATTTGAATTTGGTTTGGCATGCCATTTGGTCATTAGTGGGCCGACGTGGAAATAGGCAGACATTGGGTCAACTTCTGGCTCACTGAGCTGACCAGATAAAGGACCAACACAACATTGGGCCAACACTAGACTGAGCCAAAATGTGGGCTGACATCAGCTAACAGTGTCTACATTGGGTCAGCAGTAGTTCCAATGGGCCTTGACTGAGGTTTGCACTCTTTATAGTGCCCTCCAATTGTTTGTGATTAAGTTCCTGTGTAAAATTCTGCTGTAGCAGCCTGACATAACCACTTCTTAAATGAAGATAATATATCCTAAATTGTTTGCAGCAGCAGATATAATAAACATTCATAGCAATTTATAAAAGGCAAGAAAACATATATCTAGATTTTTGTAATCCGAAAACAATTGACTAAAATCTTTTTAACACAGCTTTGTTTATAGATAATAGCTAATTGCAATTCACACTTGACACCTTGGCCTGAACATATAGATATACTCAGGGCAAGGTGTCAAGTGTGAATTGCAATTAGCTATTATCTAATAAGTCCTAATTTTATAATTACAATTAGGACCTCACTAATTTCAATTATGCGTATGGGTAACAGAGCTGTAGGTATTTATCTATAAATAATTAGGCCTATCTTCTGTCTGACTAGAGACCCGTCGGACTAATGAACCATCGGAACAATGGGCTGTGACCCATTATATGTATGCCTACAGACGGTGTTATTATTTCTAAATATCCAACTGTTTTGGTAAAAAAAATTATCAAAACATTTTTAAAATACATTGATTTCTCTGTTATACCTTGTGGTCTCAAAAAAGGAAGCAAGAAACGATGACCCTGTACTAGATATCATAGTCCATGTTTAAACTGCATCAAGTAAACTTATCTGATGATTAATCACACACGCAATATTATCAATTCTTTATCAGATACAGCATAAATAAGACATAGTATAACAGCAGAGTGAGTTCTTCTAGTCTTTATATTCAAGAAAGTACTTGCTGCCTCCAATTTGGCGCTGCATTTTCATGTACCTAAACGCCAAGCTTTAATTATTACTTGTTGATTAGTTATTCATGATTGATCAGGCATTGGTATGTGGAGCCTGGAGCACTGGCCAATCCTTTTTCAATGGGCAATCTTATATTATGTATTGGAATGGCTGCTTAGTGGATATTTTTATCATTCTGAACATGTCAATATAGGCCTCATATTCAGTCGATCCGTGCTGTAGCAGTGACGATCAGTACATCTGAGATGCCAGCCAGCTTGAAAAGACGATTATTGAAGCTATGGCTTATCGCGTTAGCATTGTGGATATTACAAAGCGTCATTCGTGAAAATGTATTTATGAACCATGAGGAAATAGTCATCCCAGAAATAGGTAAGATTATTATTCATATTGGACCTGATATAAATCTAACTAGGCCTGCATCAGTTATAAATCGTGGATGTATTACAGTTCACTTTCTTTCCAACATCTTTTCTCTCTCTCTCTGCGACAGTTCTTTTAAAATCCAAATTGGAATGGGTCATCAAGCTCCAAGACGACATTTTTGCTGATCAGCCTAAAATTTAAAGTTGCCTCTAAAACTATACCTAACACAGGCATTGCAGTTACTTTCCCATAGTTATTTGCACGGTTATTGGATTCTTTCTTGTGCACTGGACTGATTTAGTGATGTGGACCGGACTGCTTAGCCAGGGGTGGTCCAGTATTTTCAAAAGTGGTCCGGTCCAGGGATGAGCGGTCCAGTAATAGAGATCGGACCGGTCTGGAGGCAGTCCATCGACATAACAGTTGTTTCACCAAATAAAAAAAAAGGTTCCTGTTTAACATAATTTGATTTATGGAATTATTTAGTAGGCAGGACAGACTAACAATTTCATTACTGCAATATTTATTTTTGTAAATCAATCAATCAGGAATGATTAATAACTGAAACAAACCAAGATGACAAACATGTGGTGTATAAGAATTCAACATGCAATGCTTGGACCGCCAGTCCGGGGTCATCAGACCAGTCCGGTTCTGATATTTTTGTAGTGGTCTGGTTGTAGTGGTCCGAGGCAGTCCAGTCCAAATCACTAGACTGATTAGTCCAATTGTCCATTGTTTAAGCCAGCTACCCTCGTCAAAAGCTCTATTGAATAGTGATCACACAATTTCAACCATTTCTGGAGGGGAATGCTTAATAAATTCCCCTATTAGTCCATCATAGTTTCCTTATTATATGTTCCTTAATTTCTGACTTTGTCATGAACTCATTACAGATTTCATTTGCTATCTCATTTGACATTATGTGGCTTGCATTACAACTGCCCTGGTTTGCAAGGTTCATGACTTACATCTGGGCTAACTTGGTCTTTGAAATAGTTATGGAAATTCATTCATTATCCAAAATCCTGAGAATTTACAGTTATCGATCAGCTGTTTTCCCATAGTCATTTACCATACCATCTCTTGAATACCTATATTTATAGTAATATCTTCCAAATCTACGGGGTTAACAGTGATCTCAAGTACCAATATACTCTTCCAGATAGTCTTTAAGTTGACCAGTCCTAGCATTTAGATCCCCACAAAGAAAGATGTGCTGCTACATTCTGATTGGCTGTTGCAAATGACATATCATGCCTCTTGAAATGAGAAGCCAGTTAAGGCAGTCAGGAGCCTAGGTTCAGTGGACCCTCGTTAATCCGGACAATTGCCTTCCCAAGCCATTCGTTCGGATTAACGGAGGATTCGGATTAGTAAATTTGCATCAAGGCCTCCCCCCCCCTAGCGACCGTTTTCGGAACTAACGTCCGTGGCGACTCCAAGTGTTTAAACCATAGCCACCACGTGGCCAACACGCACAAAAAATAATCCACATAGGCCTATATGGTATTTAGGGTTATCATTAATGAGTATCATACATTGGTAAATGTAAGAAATCTAATAAAATTTTTACTTTTAGATCTGGTTTTGAGCCAGCTATGACAGCCAATTTGACGGGCCGTTTTTAATGTAACTAACTGTATCTAGCAAACTTTATAAAGTTGAGCTCTGGATTTTGTCATTTAATGGATTCGTAATTTGTAAAGGCCACAATTCTCAGTTACTGTCAGGGTATAAAATAAGCGTGTAATGATCCCAAAATGTGCAGTGATCAATGTGAAATGTGCAGTGATCATCCTGATTTTGTGCAGTGACATGCATGCATTTGATACTTTGATTCTCGTCTCTAGTTATATTTCCCTCATACTTAACATATATGTGAACTGGCATATTGATATTTTTGACATCACACTTTTCACAACATTGTTAATAACTTTCTATTTCGTAACTCGCACGATTCTGTGTAACCGATGGCGCTGAGGTGTTTTCCTTTACGCGCAGATATTGTGATGTAGTGTCCCGGTGCCTCAGCAGTGACCCCACCTTCTAGCACTTGGCTAGTAGGGATATCCTTTGTGGCCGAATGGTTAGAGGTGTGGGTAAAGCTGCTCATGACATGGTGGACACAATCCGGGCACCTCTGTGAGCATGAATTAGGGGTTGAAGGCCAGGGTAGGCAGTTCGAATCCCGCTCACAGGGGGTATATAAATAGAATTGCGATGTTTGACTTGTGATGTTAGTCAAAATCGCAAGAAAGTATGGGGGATGTGATGTAGTGTCCCGGTGCCTCAGCAGTGACCCCACCTTCTAGCACTTGGCTAGGAGGGATATCCTTTGTGGCCGAATGGTTAGAGGTGTGGGTAAAGCTGCTCACAATATTTCGTGAAATGTGCAGTGATCACTTTTTTTTATTTTATACCCTGGTTACTGTGCACCATCTGTTAACTGCTATCAAATATTGTCGGGGTTAATAGCATTCTTCTAACATTGCTTAATGTGCTAATTGCTAAGTGACAGTTCAATTCAATGGGTTATCACACAAACAGGTTTAAGACAAAGCAATGTGACAGACAGACTGTTGATTAAACACACACCATGAAATTACGGACGGAGACACCTTAAGGGGGCGTTCACACTGTCACGTACAAGACCTAAAGTATGATCACGTACGAAAATCCATACGTGCTCACTCGTGGCTCTGTTAATTATGAATAAATTATTTCCACGATCGTATGTGGGGCAGTCGTTGATTGCTCGCCGGCGTCCGTCAAACGCTCGCTGAACATCTGTCGCCAAGCATACGTGAGGCACTTCCCCCCGAGCATTTGCGAGCGTTCTACGAGTGGATGCGAGTGGATGGCGAGTACTTGTATATGGATGGACAGTGCTAACTATGGCTACGTATGACTATGTACGTACATAGAACGCTCACCAAGTGAATCGCGAGTTACTGTAAACAATTCACTTGTAGATTGTCCGCCAAAGTTTTAAATATGTTTAAAATGTATTCCCCTCTCCACGTATGGTCGTGAGTGGTCAAGTGCGAGCAAGAGTGATCTACAAATTAGCGCGAGTATACGTAATAATCAGCAGTCATGTTTAGCTAAACAGCATGGTTAAACAATTAAGTCACTGTACAGAATGTATAATTAACTGTAATATGAATATTGCTAAATTGAATACATCTTTACTTATGGGATCAATTTAATGCATAAAAATAACAAATAAATTCAAAATTATATGATGCATTTATGAACAAAATACACAAGTTACTAGTTTGCAACACCCTGCTAGACCTTGGACGAACATAAGATTTGAAGCATACTTGTCATGTTTTACATCAAAATACCATATTAAAAAAGTGTGTTGTAAACAAAGGTCCATGACAAGATTTAGCATTCTGATCTTCATTAGCAGAGGAGATATGAAAATAACCCAAGGTGTGTTAAATTTCTCAAAAATTTCCCAACCGATTTTTTAGTTTTTGCATGGAAATATAATATGAAATCTTTGGTACATTTTTTTATCCCTCAAGTTTGTTCAGGAGCACTGTGTGGAACAATTACAGACATTTCACAGTTATCAGATTATTTCAGTCATCTGTGAAAAAGCAGTGGTATAGCTGTCACAAACACACTTGGTCATCGTGCGTCAATGGGATTTAGCAGACATAAGGGCTTTGGAGCTCTTTCATGTCCAGTGGAGAAAAGCTGTCAGAAGAATTTGGCACTTTCCCTGGAAAGCCAGATCTTTGATCCTGCCATCATTGATTCAGAAAGATTCTTTCCTGGATCAGTTATACAAACGATTTCTGAAACTGTACTGGTCTGTTGCTGACAATGAAAATTCTACAGTAAAATTGATATGTAATGTCGTTAAACATGGCATTATGGACGGAAATTTCCATGAAATTTCAAAGCAATGGCGATATCCTGAATGTCATCTGAGAAGGAAATTGCAGTTCAGAGGTCAGAGACCAAAATCAATTATTGACAATAATAGAGTGCAGCAAATAAGAGACCAAACAAAATGTTTGGAAGGTTCTTTTCATTTGCCAAATTTTACGATGGACGATATAAAATCTTTAATCTATTCAATTTCAACATATTAACTTAAACTGCAAATTTTTCATATAACTTTTCTTGTACAATTTTGTGCGAATAAAATGATTGTTGTTATTATTATTTAAATGAGCCGTGGTTTTACAGTCATATCCTTCAGTGTGGGTAATTGCAGCACAAGTTGGCAGATCACATTTCAATCGACCACTTTTCAGGGTTATTATGAGATAGCATTGTTTGCTACTTCCTTATTTTCTATTTATAACTCAACTTTAACACATTTGGAAGCTGGTAAACGTGTCTTTTTATCGGGAAAGCCACTGGATCTGGAGAAAAGACATTGCTGTGATATTTGCACAGTATAAACTTCATTTAACCAATAGACCTATTGCATCAACAACGTCTTTGTGTTTATTGGCTGGTAGCTACCCCATCCGCAAAATAAATTATTGTGCATACTATTACAATGTACAAGAACTCTGATCTTGCGAATTTCTCAAACTTGGGATTCCCAGCTGAATGTACTTGATCAAGTATTGTCTTAAGAGCAAGAATTGTTGTCTTGGGTGCTAGGAAACCACAACAGGCAGACATGAAATGCCATAGGGATTCAATAACTGCAAGATGTTGACCAGCTTTTGTATTCAATTGATGCCATTTCTGAATTATTAATTCCCAATACTATTCGGCCTTCCTTGTTCTCTTCATATTCTTCATGTGCGAACTTTGCAGAATTCTTGAGATCGATACAAATTTGTCGATGATCATCCATGTCGAACAACATGTTGCACATTTGCAATTGTATAGTTTTCAAACACAATATGTAAATGACGCCGATATTACTGTCCCGAATTATTATTAATGACTTTCAAAAATTTCACGCCATTAAAAATGCATGAAATTAGGTGTAATTATAATAATGTAACCAAATAATATCCAAGTAACAAAACCTGATTATTATACTAGGTTAACAGGAAAAGTATAATACAAATAAATACCCCTTTTTTAATTACATAATAATATTTTTATAATACATATAATAATATTTTTATAATACATATAAATAATATTTTCATAATACATATAAATAATCTTTTTTAGTTTGGACATTATTTGTTTACATTATGTGGTGACATAAAGCTAGTTATCCTAACGTTGCCAGTGCTAATTTTACGGTTATATTACATAATGTCATGTTTGTTGGGCAAGGAATATCAAATGTTGACTCTTCGAAATCACAATGAATAAAGTTTTTTTATTTATTTATTCTTATTTATTTATTCATTTGCATGAAAGTTGGACCAACCAATGGACCAACTCGTACAAGTGCCGCAACTACATCTGGCCGAACACCAAAAGTTAGCAGAGAGAGCATCGTGGCAGCATACTGCAAGAGCCATTCTGACAACACATTGCATAGCCGTTTCCACAAAGCTCTTGGAGGTATATTCTTTGCAGGTGAGTACCTTGGTGGTGAATTGACATAGGGACAGTTTAATGGCAGATTTTCCAGCTTATTTCCGCTCGGCGGCTACTGGCAGAATGATATAATTCTGTTGGTTGCAGAACTTCCCACCCGAGATTCTGATTGATTGGATTATTTCTAAGGCTAGTAGTAAGCAAATTTTTATGTATATTTGATGCCTTATGTTTTCATGAATTTTGTTGTGGTTATTCAAACGGCAACACTGACCTTGCACTGAAAAGCAAATTGAGCAACAGGAAAAGGTAGACTTAAGGGGCATTCACACTGACCTATGAGTGACCATGTACGTAAAAAATGGGCTGTATGTAGCTATATGTGCTCACACATGGCTCTTAATCACGTATAAATGTTTTCCACTAACGTACGTGAGACAGTTGTAGATCGCTTGCTGGACGTCTGTAAAATACTCGCCAAACGTCCGTTGTCAGGCATCCATAAAGCATCCATGAGGCATCCATTAAGCATCCTTGAGGCACTCGTAGATCGCTCGTAGATCGCTTGTAGTGATCGCCCGACGGACGTCCGAGCGTTTTACGTGCATTCTACGACTAGACGTGGATGGCGAGTAAATACGGATGGACAGTGACTACGTATGGCTATGTATGGCTATGTATGGCTACGTATGGCTATGTATGGCTACGTATGGCTACGTATGGCTATGTATGGCTACGTATGGCTACGTATGGCTTTGTATGGTCACGTAGAACGTACGTAGGGACGCTCGCCCACTGACCCTTGAGCAAGTTACGTAACTAATATAAACAATTTATTCGTAGAACGTCCGCCAAATTTTAAGTATGTTTAAAAATTTTTCCTCTCTTCACGTATGTCTTTGAGTGGTCAAGCACGACTAGGAGTTATCTACGAATTGGCACGAGTATATGTAAAACGCTCGGCGATTGAATCACATAGGGACAAGGATGACCACAAGCAAAAAATTGTGTTCATACATGGTCATACGTACTTCTTTATGCAGTGTCAAATTTTGTGGAAGTAACCATATTCTCGATGCCACACTATTGCTTGTTGGTAAACATGCAAGTCCTTCTTATGCAATCTGTTTCTGAAGAGTTCAGCTAAAGAAGTTTAATTTCAGGAGCTTTTGCGGGTGCTGTCTAAAATGATATAGGTCTATTCAACGGACTTCAAGTTTTGGTTTGGGGAAATGTTTGAGAAAAATATAATCAGGTTAATGGTGGAAAAGTGTCGGTGTAATTACTGATCATGACCATTGTTCACTATCTATCTGTTCATTTGCAGACAAGAAGCGCAAACTTCTGTTTGCTTTGAATTTCAAAGTGGGTGCCTCAACATTGATACGTGCTATTCCAAACAGTAGTGGCCTTGTTCCTCCAAATGAAGTCCATGATTTGAAGAATGTTGATCTGAGAACTCCAAAGAAGCTGCGGAAATATGGTTTATCATTCGTGAATGTCAAACGAGAATCATCTGTGAAGAAATATCAGTCTTACTTCAAGTTCATGTTCGTGCGGAACCCATATCATCGTCTGCTGTCTGCCTTCAGGGACAAGTTCCGAAAACACAAGGAGTCTGAGTTACCTGATGAGTGGTTTACAGACACTACGGACATCATAATTAAGAAATATCGGACAGAAAACAGCTCTACTTTAGCTGCTAAATTAACTGAAACTTCTGTAACTTTTGAGGAGTTCCTGAACTTTATCATAGATGATGTCAAAAATTACAAGAAAACTAACCTGCATTGGAAGCCTTTCCATCTCCTTACTATGCCATGTATTTATAACTATGATTTTATAGGTAATTTCGAGACATTTACCGAGGACTTTCGTTACCTTATGTCTAAGATAGCTGTTGTTGAAGTGCCTGAAGTAAAATTCCATTCAGCTCCAGGCGTATCGACTTCCAATGCCTTTAAAAAGTACTGGAGACAGATTCCTGAGTATGTGGTACAGCGTATTAATTTTGTGTATAAAACAGACTTCCAAATGTTTAACTACAGCATGAGTTTGACAGATTATTTGTAAATAAAGAGGTGTGACCTAGTACCAGGTTCAAGCCCCCACCATGCATGGCATGGAGGAACTGACACTCTTTGTGATTTTTGGGAATAGTTTAGTACATCTTTGTGGTAGTACAGTTAAAGTTATTGGTTGTTATGTTATTTTATAAGTAATCTGGCTTTGTTCTGACCAACCCTGTTCATTGCTATTAGATGAGCGGCTAGGGGCCAATTTTTGGAGATTCTGTGACCCCGAGAGCCAGATGGGCATATTATGTATAATTTTAATTGTGAAGACTTGAGCTATTCAGATTGGTTGGTCTTAAAAGTCAAAACTGGTGCACAACTTGGCAATTTAGTTTCCATGGTAACCATGTCAGCAATTTTCAGGAATATAAAAATTACAATGAAAACGTTTATTGTGACCAGGCTACTAAAGTTAGGAAAAATTGTATAGCCTAAATTCAAGCAATGATCATATCATGAAAATATAATTCAGTGGTCGTTCATCTGACATTGCCCAGGTTGTCATGGAAACAACTCATAACATAATTTTAGACTTTTTTGAAATAGCTCGACTTTCTTTGCATTATTATGTAAATAATTGAGAAAAAGTTTGCTTTCTCTCTCATGATTGAAAAAGCTAACATTATGGTCTTTCTAACAATACCTTATTTGTAGACTTCCAGTGTATTCTTAGTTGGAAAATGGTCACCAAGGTAACCAAACCTCTAAATTTTTTAAGCAATATGCCATTTTGAGAGAAGATTGTAACATTATATTGTTGAAAATATTGTTAATAGATGAATTCAATGCATCATACTCTGGCTAGGATAGAGTAAATTTCCTAGTAGTTACCAAATTTTCATTTTTTAATTGGTAGGTTTCCATGGAAACAGCCATTTGTTGAATAATAAGCAAAAATTGCATTTTTGAGTGAATGCCAGTGGTCAATATAAAAAATAGCACAGATTATAGGTGCAATGTAGTCTATTTTGATATATTGTGTAAAGTAAGTTCTGGTGAATATTTAAATCTGGTTGCCAAGATAAATATAGTTTGGTTACATGCATAGCAAAGGGTCTTCCTTACTGTTTTTAAAAAGGTCATACCACCATTTCTGTAATTGACTGAATTTTTTAATAAAACTCAAAACTGGCATCATAGAGTAAGTTAAACACAGGGGGTGTACAGCAAGTGGGTCATTAAGGGATTGGAGAATCATGTAAATTATGACATTAGCTTATCACCAAATAATGAAGTTATTCCCATGATTTTGTGAACATCCCTTATACTGCCATAACATAGCAAAAAACTGACTCTGGTTTCCTTCATAGGGGACTACTCCAGTTTATTGTATGAATGGAATGATATAAAAATTGACATCTCTGTTTGACACTTTGTCATATAGTCACCATGGTAACACCTAATTATTGCTTTACTAACCACTGAATACCAGTCAGTTGAGAAAATTCTGTAAGAGTAGAGCTACAGTAGGCCCATTTTGAAGACGACCCCACGAGATTTATACATACAAATGTTTGCAAGAATGTCAACTTCTGAAAAGAAAATTAAAAAAATTTGTAAGAGACAACTGTTTCCATGGAAACTAATTGATGAAATCATGGGCCATATTTTTCCATTTATATTGATATTGCGGCTTTCTGAATATTAATAGCCGAAGGCCAGAGGCCGTAGGCTGTATGTTCAAGGTTGCAGGAGCTAGGTGGCAGCATTCACTACGAAACCAGCGACCGGTGGCAGCACCACGATAATTTTGACTGAGCCTTTTCTGGAATTTAAATTTCACCCATGCGCAATTGTATACAAACAAAGTTATCCTAACGTTGGTTACGAGATTTGGTAACGAGATGGCGAACTCCGACAGAAATGACCGAAGTGCGTTGTACAGCTTCGTGCTGAAATGGCCGTGCAAATTGCCGCATAACATGGCGAATTTTGCTGTTTTCACAGGGACTGGATACCGTATTTGTTCAGAAAGGTATTCTATGACTTTCTGGCTTTTATTTAATGTATACTTTGAGAAATTTGATCAACTTTTGACGAAGTTATGCGTTCCGGTATTGGTGGTTAGCGAACTGTCAGCTGTCAAATGGTACGGACGTCAAACATGTATACAACAGTCCTCCAGCCACGTTTGTTGCACATCTTAAAATTAAAATGCTCAAGTATAATATCGGTAATCCATAAAATACAGTTATTCTGTCCTTAAGATGCTAAATATAAACCAATTTCCTTTCAAAACGTAGCTAAGATCGTCGTGATTAACAGTGACCACCGCCAATTTGATTACTTTGTGTTATGCGCTGTGATTGGTCGAAATGAGTAGTCCCAAAATATAACAGCCAATCAGTGATTAGCTTGCTTGGAGCAGTATCAAGTCAAAACGTCTGACAACCAAAACGTCCAAAACCTGAAATGTCCGATTCCCTAAACGTCCTATTTGAATAATAAATTTGTTTTACTGATATATATAGCTATGAATGAGAATTAGTCAGTGCGCCAAATTCACCGTTTTTTGCGCCGAATTCACTTCTTTCATGAGCCTAATTCACCAAATTGTCCGGCGCTGAATTCGCCCTTCGGCATCATGCTTTGGCATTAACATATTAAGTAATAACATTGCATCAGGTTTTGAAGTACCAAAGATGGCCTAACACATTTTAAACCAATACTGATCAGCCATTGCACTAGTTGCCATGGAAACCATTCATAATCATTTGACGCTTATTTTGAAATAGCTTCACCTTACATAGATCTTTCACGAAAAATCTCTAAAATAGCTGTGATGATAAAAAAAAAGCCAACATCATTGGCTCTCCAATAAAACTCTATGTGAATATATGTATATTTAAGTGAAAATGGTGACCATGGTAACCCTACTTTCCATACATTTTTTGCATAGTGCCAATTTTGAAGAAGGTTGTTGTGTCATATTGTTAAACATATAGTTAATTGATGAATTTAAAGCATTCAACTATGGCTAGGAAGAAGTGAAGAAGTTGCTGATTAACATTCTCAAATGAGGTTTCCATGGAAATGGCAATTTTTTAAAAATATGTATAAAATCAAAAATTCTGGATGGATGCTGGGATTTTCGTTTACGGATAATGAATGAATGACAAGGCCTATTAGGGTAGTGTTGTTTAATGTCATATATTGTCGAACAGATGCTCCAGCAATCCTGAGAATATTTTTGATACTTGAATCTGGTTGCCAATGCTATAATTTTGTTAACATAACATTTATACAAGTTTTTAATTTCGGACAGTTTGGCAGGAGACATCCGTAATTTTAATATATATTCCCAAAATAAATATTACCAAAATTCTAGATAACTGTCTTTAGGGCCTAAAGGCAGTTTTTAGTTCTAGACAACAACAGAAACTCGAGACAGTGTTAATATATATTCCATGAATATATATAAAAACCAAACATTGCCAAAATGTTAATATTTGGAATACACCTTGGTGACCTTGAACTTTGACCCACATATCATTTCATTATGGTAATAGAGGAACCTAGTAGAACTGTTTAAATTTCAACTTGAAACAAATTTTTTCAAAACATGAGTCAAGTTTTTCCCGATTTTTCCTTGTAAATGTAATTTCCCTCAGTGCAGTATAAGTTAGTAACTACACAGCCATAGCAACATTTGGTTGCCATAGATACTAAAAGCTGGGTGTCTTAAAAATTACTCTTCATAGCCGTCCATTTGACAATGTGTGGTTTTCTGTTTCGTAGTGCTAGCTGTTAAATAAGATATCATTTGAATAACCAAACAATTGACAGGTTTCCTTATTTGGCATAATTCTATTGGTGACCTTGACCTCTGACAAGTAGGTCATCATCCTATGTAAATCAATAAACATAGTGCTGTTCAAATTTTTACTTTAAACTAAATCTTTTACATGATGGATCAATTTATTTCACATTTTTCTGGTAAACAGCAACTCATTCCGTGCAGTATGAGTTGGCAATGAGACAGCCATAGCAATGTATTTGGTTGCCATGGATACCAGAAGCATGGTTTTATAAGAAAGTACTCTTCATAAACATTCATATGTGATATGCCATTTGTGGGGTATTCTGTCACATGGTGCTAGCTGTGAATTAATATACCCTTGAAATGACAGACAGAAAAATTGCCAGATATTCCATATTTGGCATTATTCCATTGGTGACCTTAAACTTTGACCTCCATGAATTTTACCATATTTGCATTCCATCTATCCTTTGATACTAATTCTATAGCATTAAGTGAAGCTGTGGATTACAGAAATTTGTTATTTCACATTTTCTGTGTAATACTGAAAATTTCAAATTTCATTTCAAATTTCCATGGCAACCATGCTCAATAACAGGAAGTTTTTGCCGGTGGGTCCATATCCAAAACTGACGGTATTGACCCCCTTTATCATTGTGCAAGTTTCATAACTGTAACAATTTTTTAGCTCAGAGACCTAAGTATTTGGTGTATGTCACTGAAAAATGGGTTTTGATGAAGCGCACTGAAATTCAGATTTGGTTGCCATAGTAACCAATTTACAAATCTATTTTTTCGACTGCATCCTCTGGTTCAAAATCTGCAGAATTGACCAATTCTAATGGGAATGTCCATCCACCTTTTAGTGTGAGCTAAACTGTCAATTTAGCACCTTGGATCCCAGACTTTGTAAACATGTTTCAATGATACATGGTTCTTATATTGTGGACAGGGTTTTATGTTTATTATAAATTGTTGCCATGAAAACCATGATTCCTAGTTGTGTTGATTCAGTTAAACTTTAGAAAGTACAGAGAAAATTGCTGTGCCCAAGGTATAAGATTTGCCTCTTTTTGTCCAAATCAAACACTCAACCAATTTCTGCTTGCTCTTCATTGTCTACAAGCATCTCATGGGAACATAGGGGTTGCCATGGATACCAGGTAGAAATATTTCAGGTTGCTGTATCACCAGAACATGTTATTGGGTTGATTGTCTACTCATGCTTAAATAAAACCAGCTTCATATCTCAATCCTCTTCAATATTAATATCATTAATAAACTGGCAAATTTATTTGAAATTTATAATTCATGTTACCATGGCAACAGTCTTTTAAGCACTCACCTGAAACTTACTGTAATATGGCCTCATGTGTTTTGTTTTCAACTGAATATATTTTTCACTTTACTATCACCAATAATTATTCAGTTAAAAAGCTTGAAATAAGGTCATTGGTTATTTTTAAGGATATGTGCATGTGCAAACAGTTGCCATGGAAACTATGTAGGCCTGATCATGTGTTCTGCATAACAATCTGTTAAAGTTGATTAAAGCTGTTACTAACCCAAAGTTGGTTTTCTGTTTAAAGCAATTACCAGTGATTTATCAGCAAAAATATCAACAAGGATTAGTATGCCAGGTTTTGTAAAGTGTTGCCATGATAACAACCATAGCAGAAAACTGCACCAGTTCTGATACTTCTGACTTAAAAAACCAGAAAGTGCAGATTCAGGTGGTTAAAATGATGGTTCATTGAGCCATCTGGCTCTCGGGGTCACAGAACTTCTTAAATAAGCCTCTTTTAGCCCTCTGGCCGCTCATCTATATGGCGCTCGGCCTGGCTTTGGTGCCATTTTGTGCTCACCAACGCTGGAGGAATTTTGAGGACATGCATTAGCTCTGTGGAGTTTAGCACGCATTGGGTATGAATTATATCTGCACTACAGCATCTCCGTTTGTGAAATTAGACGATTCCAGTACTGTCACTCAAGACAGCTGGGATGCCAATGAGGTGACCAATGAAACCCCTCGACCAGTCACGTGATGAATAGACAAACATGGCTTGTCTGAGCTTTATACTCCAGATGACCTCAGAGACCGCAAGAGACCTATTCCATACCTTTTAAAAACATGTCATCCTGCTTGTAAGCATTTAAACTATAAGCTATATGAAAATGGAACTCTGGTCAGTAACCAATCTGATGTCTGTAACGTATTTAACAAGTACATATAAACAAAATGTCAGCATATCAGGTGATTAATCACTATAAAGACCATCCAAGCATCAAACTCATAATGAGTATGGAATCAGTATGAACTATACTACAATTCAGTCTTTATTTGACGAACATCGGACTAATATTAGGGGAGCAGCAGCCTTTTAAAGTATAAACAACCCCCCCCCCCCCCTCCACTGCTGCATGAACAAAATATCATTCGACGAGTGACTCGCCGGGATCAACGGGTGACTCGCCAACTTTCCCGTTGTTATATTTTAAAATTAGACCAGGCGATGTACACGTCGAGTTAAACTCGTAGAACCCGTCAAGTAACCCCTGGAAGCTGTCGAGTCTTGTGTGGATTTCGTCAACTGATTGGCCGTAACCCATCAAGTCACCCATAGAACCCCTCGAGTCACCCGTAGAACCCCTCGAGTCACCCGTAGAACCCCTCGAGTCATCCGTAGAACCCTTTTTGCTGCAAGAATCCATCACAAAACCGGCTATGTGAGACCTAGGCTTTAGTTGCATGTAATACTTTCATGGTAGGACAAGACAGGAAACTTGAGAAACTTAATGAAAGGGCAATATGCTTAGTATGCAATGACTATGAAAGTTTTTGTAGTGATCTTTTAAGTAAAACGATCACTTTAGGTGAATTTGTTTACAAGGCCCTTCACAATTTGTCACCACCTGTTGAAAGTCGGTTTTTCATGCGACAAATTACACTGTACAATATGAGAGACGAGTCAAAAGTAGTAAAGCCGCAATACAATACTATAAAAAATGGTATGAAATCCATAGCATATCAAGCTGCTTCAGTATGGAATGATTTACCTGCTCAAATTAAGGAAGTTGATGAATATGCAAACTTTAGATAATTGGTAAGAAACAGTTGTTTTTGTTATTTTATTTGTCGGTTAAAAGCTACTGTAGCTTATGTTCTTTGTTTTATTGTCACCACCAACTGTAAATGAAGTTTTATCTCATCTGATCTTATCTTTCTAAATTATGACCATTATATGCGCAGGTGATGTATAGTATTGTGACTCCATGCACAAGTGATTATTGCAAAAAGTCAAGAAAAATTATTGAAAACTTTATTGTCAATTATAAATGTGACAAAAAAACTTGTAACAATTAACTTAAAGTTTTCTATCTTTCCAATGACAGGTTCTTGGGCCCCCCAAACCCCCGCTATGTCTTCAAAACCTTATTAGTGTCGCTCAAATAAATGATATATTCTATATTCTTTGGACGCCAAATATGGTCATAAATTTGAGTCCGTTATACTGCACTAAACCCCTTAATTTTTCTATTCTGAATTTGATCTTGTTGTTGCCATGCTGAGTTACAGGTCTTTCGTCCCCTATACTAATTTGCGTGTCAAAATAGCTTATATTTTGCTCAATTTGGTTTGAGCAACAGAAAGTGTGTGTTGGACATCAAAATGTTATTAGTTCTCAATTTAGTACACCTCAGAACCATTTGGATCACTTTCCTTTAGGATTATCAAAAATACCAATTGGGGCTGCTATTAATGAAGGTAAGTTTTTTCATATGAATTTATTGTCCACAGTTATGTTTTCAGGATTAAGGAATACAAAAGAGAAAGTTTCAGACCTACTAAATGAGCATATATTTTGACATGGCTATGATTAAGGGCCCAATGAGGATGTTGTCAAAGTTTTTATGGAATTTGTCACTATGAAAACTAATTTTGTCTAATATAGTTGTCATGGTCATGGTGATACTACAAATTCGATATATTTTCATGGTCATGGATTAAATAAAGATGACTCAGATTCTGGACCGTCTGACTGAGTATATCAAGATTATAGATTCTTTCTTTCCAAATTAATGCGCAATGAGGTTTCAATTGTAATACAAAGTACAAAAAGAATCGAAGAGAAGGAGTTTGCTAAGTTGTCAAAAAGAAATGGCAAATGTCTTAGTATTAAAGGGGCAAAGTGTAAAGATATGGAACAGAATGGAAAGTGTGCCTTTAAAAAAACGGTGAATATCTTGAGGTATGGTATGCAAAAATAATTATGGCTTTGCTATTGCCCAATGCGCTGCTCATAAATTTCTTTTGAAAAAAAATTGCAAGGATCTCTCTTTGGTTTAATATGCTGATAACCTCGAGATATACCTTGAATAGTTTAATTTTGAAAGTGTTGCCACCATGGGGGACTTTTCCAGGATGATTAAAATACTGCAAAAGGAATCATTCATGATTTTTCCCCCAATTTTTCCCAATAAACCCTTCAACAATAAGTTACAAATCTAACTTGCGATGTTGGTATTCATTTTGTAGCTCTTTAAAAGTAAAATCTAATGGCGGTATCAGACTTATCATACTAAATGCGGTAAAATAAAAGATTTACGTCCAGATTAAATAAATTCTTGCTTCCCGTTGCATGGCAGACTAAATGGCATCATTTGGGCTGGTATACATTTTGAAAATACAGAAAAAGCCAAGTAAGTCCCCCCCCCCCCATATAAAGTTTGATACAAAATATGATGGTTAATACAACTTAAATGCAAAGTGGACATTTCATATTTTTTGTAATATTGATAGTTGTACAATATACCTGCCGGTGTAGGTTAAAAAAACCTTGTGTATCTGCACTTAAAACAGCAAAAAAAAATAAAAAATTTCGGACGTCTCTGACACTTCGTACGTTTAGGGAATCGGAGATTTCGACCTGATACCCCATAGACAGGGGATGGCTTGTATGGCAAAAAATGACAACCTATGAGTCCTCTTATGAAAGTACTAGTATGTTTACCAAATTACCAAAATTGCATTTATGAAGTTTGCAATGATACCAGAATAATGGTTTTTATGCACCTCTTTATCAGTGCTGTGTCAAGCTATATTCAGTTGGTTTGGCTAACATATAAAAGCTTAGTCCTCTAAAGTGACATGCTCTGAGAGCCTAAAGCCACTATCTCACATAGCCGAATGATGAAGCAGAGTAATGACGATCGCTGGAAAGCAATCAATCGGCTTCACTCTTGGTCATTTGATGACTAGAAAAAGCAAGTCAGCAAGGTCTCGCCGATCGCTCGCCGATTGCTCACCGATTGCTCGCCTTCTTCACACGCCGACCACTCGGTGAGGAAATCACGTCCACACAGCAATCCATCTGACCAAGTGTACTCCCAGAGTGACCAAGTGTACTCCCAGAGTGACCAAGTGTACTCCCAGAGTGACCAAGTGTACTCTCAGAGTGCACGGCGAGTTAATCCCGTATAAATCCCGAGCAATTTCAGAGCAAATTTGCTCGGCAACAATCCTAAAAAGTTTTAAACATGTTTAAAACTTTATGATCATTCTACGAGTATTGCCGTGTATTTACGAGCTTTTCCAGAGTGGTCGGCGTGCAGAGCCGTGCAGAGCCGTGTATTCCCGACTGCCTAATTTATTAAGCACTCGGCATCACTCGGCATTGTCACTCAGCTATGTGAGATAGGCCCTTAAGTGGCACGTAATTGGGACTGTCGTGGTTCAAAGGATACTGTCTCCACGCGAAACTGTGAGACAATGAAGTGTACTACTTGGCCACCATAAATTTCCCCCAATTCTTATGGAGTGAATGTGCAATGTATAAATTGTGCAGTATATACTGCAGAAACTGTCCACAAATGGTATTGGCTTTTGGTTCTGCAAATGCAGTGGCTTAAATTTAGACCATTTGACTATTGATGCAATGGTTATAGACAATTTGGCTATTGACACTGGGCATCATTCAAGTAGATGAGATGCTGGGAGTATCCTATTGGAGGCCGAGGGAATGTGTCTCCCACCCCATATCGTGCAAGTCTCTCAACATGTAAGAAATATCTAATACATCATAAATATGTGCACCATAATGGTGCTTCATCCAGCTTTGAGTAGCCAGAGAGTTCTGTTTAGTGGCAGGTAGCATTGTATATCAGTAGTTGTCTAGCTTTGTCAAAGTTCAATCTGACGGGCCATTTTTAATGAAACTAAATGTAGTTATATTCTTATGTTACTAAACTTTTGTTTGGATAGGTTAAAATCTGAAAATTGCCCCTTATTATTACGCAAATGCTATGACGTTCAAGTATCCCTTTATCGGAACAATCAGCCATGCTGGCTAACTAGGATACACCAGGTTACAGATAGCTTAAACATTAATGATGATGAAATCCCAGCTTCAATTATCACTAAGTTGTATGAACATACACAAAGCAAGATGTTAACGGATATTAATGACAATGTTAAAAATCCTAAGCTTAGAACTCACAAACTCTTTAAGCAGGAACTGTGTCTAGAATCTTATTTAAATTACAACCTACCTAAGTATCTCTATCGTATTATAGCCAGATTTAGACTGAGTTCTCATAATCTCCATATAGAATTAGGTAGACACAAGAGACCTTATGTAGTAGCTGAAGAGCGCATTTGTAAAAGATGCGACACAAATGACACTGAAGATGAGTTTCATTGTTTGATAATTTGTAGAAATTGGGAAACGGCTTGAATGGATCCCTACCAAGCAGCTTATAAACATATTGAAGACTTCACTATCTTTCACCCCAAAGAACAACTTTTAAAAATAATGATTAATAAAAACTCAGAAATGATTTATGCATTAGGTAAATTCTTAAACATAGTCCTAAAAACTGATAATATCGTTTAATGTAAATTTTCATTCATAAAGTTCACCACATGGTCATGGGTAGCTATAGGCACTGGACATGCGGACTCACATGGTTTGATTTGTGGTTAACTGGTGCATGCTTGATTGTTTGTTTGTAAATATATTTGGTTGTTGACATGCTTGTTTATTTCATTTATTGTTGCTCCAAATAAGGATTTGTACATATATTGGTATGCTTATGTAATTGTTTTTACTGTTATTATTATTATATATAGTTCCTAAAATAGACAATATAACTGGATATAACATCTGTACATATGTAAATACCCACTCCTGCTGCTTATTTGTATTCAGTATTAATCTTCTATGGTGCATTGATTCCTGCTAATTGCCCTGATGGTGCCTTGTTTTATTCATATGCTTATAGTTGTACATAATTATCATATAGATGTTATTAATATGTAACTAAATTATGTTCATGTAGATTGTTGTTTTATTTTACCTAATCATTATATATATGTATATTTTTATATACCTGCGGTCAATAAAATTATATATATATTTAACGTCATAACCTTTTTTTTGTGAAATAATAGAAATAATTATATGCAATTTAGATTAGTATCTGTAAATAATTATGGAATTATCTGAATTCTAAATGCAGTAATACCATGCATTGACAAAAATGCCTCATGAACAACAAGAACTTGCTGGGTCATTTTCAAGTGCAATTGACAACTAACAGAACCTCGTAATTTCTAGGATTTGTCTTTTCTCAAACAAAGTTTATTTATTCTATTTAAAGTAAGCATCTTTTTAGATTCTGCAAACTATTTTCAGCTGTTGAGAATGATGAGTTTAACATGCGGAGTACATATCCAACTACCACTTCAACCGCTGATGGCCCAGAAACAGTTTCAGATAACAGGAAGAGCCATGTTGCTTCATACTGTGCCAACCATTCCACTAATTTAACATTGAAAAACACCAGAGGACTTGGCACAAGTATGTTCTTTCTTGGTGAGTAACCGATGTTTCTGTAACATGCAACAAATGGTTCCCAAATATATGTAGCATACCAGCTGACATCAGCCAGGTGTCAAAATATGCAAAAATAGATTAAAATAGCCAAAATATGCAAAAATATATTATTAGTAAATGTATACCTAATATTATTGCTCAAAAAGCATCTCACAAAGCTGAAAGAAACACCATCTGAAATTTGCTTTTCATAATCAATTGTGATTGTCTTGGCTTGCAAATGCATTTGCTAAAGAGGTTTCTTGAACAATGTTGGTGATGCCTGCGCGCTATGTGGCCATTCGCTGAGGGTTTGCTGCCACGTAGCCTATGTTTTAAGATATTCTGCTGATAAATGAATACATAAATTAACTAGAAGGCACTCAGAGAGCACAAACCATCAAAGCCCACTCAAACTACTGCAGACCCAATATTTATTCACTGTTAGGTAAATGTCGGTTCATGTTATGGCCCTGGTGTTGTTCCAACAATTGTTTGTGCAGACCAGTTGGTCTAACATTGCACAAGGTTGGCCCAATGTCAGTTTGGTCCACATTTGGCCAACGGCAGGCCAGCCCCACTGTCACATAGGCCTTCTGATGGCCAAATGACATGTAGCTTAAAGTTGCCCAGCAATGGCCTTATGCTGATCTAGTGTTGGCCTTATGTCAGTGAGGCTCACTTTTGACCAACAGCGGCTTGGCGTTTGCTATAGAGGCCAACCATTGGTCAAACGACATTTCTACCAAATTTGGCCTAATGTTAGCCCAATGTCAGTTCGACACACATTTGACTAACGGCAGGTCAGCCCTCTGTCTACCTATGGACAAATGACATGTCATCTCAAAGTCGACCCAGCATTGGTCTAATGTTGGCCCAACTTGATTTCAATGCAGCTCAATTTTAGCCAACCTGTCATATAGGCCAACTATTGGCCAATTGACATGTCTACCCAAAGTTACATTGGCTCAACATCAATTCAGCCTACATTTTGCCAATAAAAGTCAGCCCCAATATCACCTATTGATGGCCAAATCACATGCCTAATGTTGACCCAGTGTTGACCCGACATAGGTTTGGCCCACTGTTGGCCAACAGCAGGGTAGCCCACTATCAGATAGACCCAACATTGGGTAAATGAAATCACAGTCCAATCAGCCCACTCTTCAGTTTGCCTAATGTTGGCATACCATTGGCCAGATTTTTTTTAAAGGAATCATCATCTGTTTCCGCACAATATTTGACCAGAATGTGCCCTTTCCTTACGGCAATATCCAAAAGTCTTCTGGATACTGTAATCCAAATAAAATATTTGGGTTCCAGATCCATAGTGTGATCCATACCCTCCATTAACTACGGGTGTTTGAACATGAAAATGGAAAGAAGACCAATAAATTGATCAGCCAAGTAGCATTGACTGTGTATGCTGGAACAGTATTCCGGGTTCAGGGTCCTGAATATGATCTGGATCACCCCCATGCATTTTTTCTAGGGTTCAGTATAATCCATCCGCCCACCACGTTTTATCAAAATCCATCCTTAACTTCTTGAGATATTGTGCTAAACATAAAAAATATATTGAAGGTATGTAGGGAGAGATCATATTTAATTCAGTTTGTGTCTGGTTAAAATTAACTAAATTGATTTATAAGGACTTGGTGTGATCTTAAGATTAGCTCTGAGGCCATTTTACAAAAGAACAATTTGTGTAACATCATGTCATGAGGTGTTGGCAACCTACTACACTAAATTTTAACTTTTTTGCTTTTGTTTCAGATAAAAAAAGACAACTGGCTTTTGCACTTAATTTCAAAGTTGGTGCATCAACTCTTATTCGTGCAATTGCTAACAGCAGTGGCCAAGTTCCTTTGGATGAAGTAGCTAATTTGGTGAATGTAGACATTCGGACTCCATCAAAGCTTAAAAAATATGGTTTAATGTCTGCAAATATCAACGCATTCAAGACGAAATATCAGTCTTACTTTACCTTCATGTTCGTGCGGAACCCATATGATCGTCTGCTGTCTGCCTTCAGGGACAAATTCCGAATACACCAGGAGTCTGAGTTACCGGACAAGTGGTTTACATCTATGGTCAATAACATCATCAAGAAATATCGAACAAAGATGGTGAATAGTGAAGCGCTAGCTTCTAAGTTGACTGAAACTGAAGTTACATTTGAAGAGTTTCTCAAATATGTTTTAGATGATATCAAAGAATTAAGAAATGGCGACCCTCATTGGAAACCTTTGTACCTACTTACCATACCCTGCGTTGTTAAATACGATTTCATTGGAAAGTTAGAGACGTTTGCCCAAGACTTTCGTCTGCTCATGTCTAAGATTTCTGTAGTAGACGTGCCAGTAACACGGTTCCATTCATCTCCAGGTCTTCCTACGTCAAAGGTATTCAAACATTACTGGTCACAAATTTCTGAAGGTACACTAAAACAAATTCAAAACAAATTTGCGAAAGACTTTGAAATATTCCAATACAAGAAAAACCTGTCATCCTATTTTGATAAAGCGTCTTACCAATGATAGAATAATAAAATATTATCATTTACTTGTGGAATCATGCTTTAATTGTAATATTAAATGTTGTTGAAGAACTCCATTGAGGAACGAGTATACATAATGATAGCTGAAGCATGGGAAAAACATAAATTTTGTGCAATGCAGACTTACACTACTCACAAAATGTTAGGATATTTGAGATCAGTGAAGTTGGCCACCCGAACCTAGCTACCCGACAGCTACCCGGCAGCTACCCGAAGATGTTAAGTTAGCTACCCGAATCCAGCTACCTGACAGCTACCTGGCAGCTACCCAAAGATGTAAAGTTGGCTACCTGAATTCAGCTACCCAGCAGCAGCTACCCAAACTTTCCATGTATATTACTCGAAAACAGTTGAACATAATTTTTCCGTTTTTGCGCTAAAAGATACTAAGGTCAAAGGTATACGTGCTACGTGGTATCAACTGAGTGTATAATGCGGACCACGAAAACTACAACACACCCCTATTTCGACCGTATATTGAAAAATGCGGACCATGCAGACAATGCAGATCAAAAGTAGTATTTCACTGATCATGTATAAAATGCACACCTGAAACATGTGGTGGGGCAGTATCAGAGATGCCAATAATGTGTTGCTGTGATTATGTGGCCAGTTAAGCAGAGTAATTGCACTTGATTCACTAATCCATGTGAATAGCATCCCAGCTTAATTTGCTCTCCACAAAATAGCAATGACCAGCTCAATAAAAAAAATACTGAACACGACATAAAGAATAAAGGAGATAGTACATTTAAGAAGAGCAAATTATATAAAGGACAGAAAAAGCTGCCATGTGATTGGCCAGAAGCTATTGGAAATTTTCACCTTCTGATTGGTAATTTTTTTCCTCAGTCCTGATCGGCTTCTCTTCAAGGGTAAGTTAGTATATAATAGTTATTTCTGGATCTTCTTCATATCTTAATAATCTATATTTTGTACTGACAGTATATGGATTTCACAACACGGTACTTTTTTTGTAATAAAGTGCAGACCAATGTTGAAGATAATGCCAATTTTATAGATAATGCAGACCAAGTTGTATAATAATTAATGCACACCAAATGGAAGAAAATGCAGACCATCTTTCCTAAAACACAGACCATGTTTCTTTTTTCTTTTTTTGGTGATCAAGTTTCAGAAAATGCAGAAAAATATTTCAGAGAGTTTACAATCTAAGTATTGCCCGGTCTGGAAGTGATTTGGGACAACTTTATTAAAAATGTTATGTGCAGGCCTGGATTCTAAAAAGTACAGACCAACTGCAAGACAATACAGATAATGTGACTAGGTCTGAGAAAGTGCAGACCAAGTTTAAGAAAATGCAGAACTCACAAAGTATACAAATATACAAGTGTCGCTGACAAAGGCCCCCCGCCCTTACAACAGTGTATACAATAAATCATTTAGAATTTAATTCAACTTAAACTTGAAACTCACCAGGTATTAGAAGACATGCTTGTGATGGAGGAATGACATTTATCAATCTGAAGCATATCTTTGATTATGAAAAAGTTTGTACTCAACTTGTAAGGTCCATTTATTGGAATTTAATATGAAATTAAGACTGGAATTGCCGTAAATGCACTGATCTTGGATGAATAAGATGATATCCACATGCCATATTGGTGAGCATTTCAAGTTCTTTCAGTTGATCTTGGATGACATTCACATACTGTATTTGCGTAGCACTTTCTTTAAGTTGATCAAACAGTGCATTCACACAGTACTTCTTGTCCAGACAGTCACTTTGATATTACATAAATCGCAGCAGTAAGTTTTGACTTTTAGAATTGATAATTAATGCATTCTGCTAGTTAAAAGATATAGCTCAGAGAGGAGAGGTTTGTCATAAATTTCAACTATAGACATCAAAGGCCAAGAATTAAAGCAGAATCCCGAAGGAACCAATAGTGACAAATGGACATACAAAAAGGTGGGAAGAAAGAAGAAGAATTATTATTGATGAGGCGTTCGAACCAACAGCCGTTCAATTTCAAGGCATGCATTATATAAAGTCAACAGGCTACGGATTCATATGACTCCAGATACTGAGACTACGGAAGATTATAAACAATCTCAATGCATGAGTCATCCTCACTGACAGAATGTGTCAGTAGTAGTGCATCAGAAAGCCGTATAAAGGAAATCTCAGGAAACATTCAATACCATTTATTCATTAATTTGTTTGGGAAACTGTGCACATAAAAACGGGCATTTATATGTTATATTCCTTTCAAGAGGGCTCCACTGAAGTTTCAGACCAAACTGCGAAGATGACACATTCTGGCAGCGAACTGGCAAAGCAACACATCACATTCTCGGTATCAGTGCCCTTGCCAAGTCTTAGAATTGATGAGGGTTTGGTAACATTTATACTCATAAATATGTATTGGTAATTGGGCATGTAAAATGGGATTAAATTTGCCTAAACTTGTGTTGGAAACTGGGCGTATTAAATATCTGCCCTTGTCAAGTAGCAGCACATTGGACGTGGCTTTAAAGGTAAATTTATGGTGGAGATTTTATAACATTATACTCATCAATTTGTATTGGAAATTAGGCATGTAATATAGGAATATATGAATATTTGAAAATGGTTAATTCTATGAGGGAGATTTGATAGCAGTTATAAATATGTATAGAAATTGGGTATATGTAAATGGGAATTTAAGTAGTAGCACATCGCACATACCTTAAGGGGTAAATTTATGGGGAGATTTTATAACGTTTATACTCATACATATTGTAAACAGGTGTTTATTGTGGTGGCAACACCCAAACTGACTGAAGTCCAGTCTGACCTTGCTATATACAGTCAATTCAAACAAAGGATTGTTGGGGCCAGTTGCACCCTCATTAATTATGCAAATGATGCGGGTGCACTGGCTAGACAATGGAATATATACCAAACAAAGAAGGACTAAATTCACTCACAAGTAACTATGAAACATGATCTATAATATTGAAATATTAATACATGACATGCCCGTTGTTTAATAGAAATTATTGATAGGGCATTATAGATTGTTATCTATGATGAGACAAAATAATTTCGTATTGTGCTTGGATAATATTGTAATGTATAAATCAGAGTCTATGAATTGTTGTGAGTTCATAAAGATGGAACAATTGAGAGTCCAGTATATTAGAGTCCTTGTTGTTACAAGCTGGCTCATTGGAACTCATTATGGTACAAGAGTATTTGTATTGTGCTTATGATGGAGTAGGGTGGTCATTGGTTTGGTCCAATGCCCTTTCATGTCAGTCAGGTGGATCTTCTTGGCCCAGTCTTATTCTTCTTAGAGGCTCTATCATACTGGTGACGATGAACACAATTTCATTGTCAGTAAAGATGATTTTCCCCTATCGTATGATGATGCAGGATGGTATACAGCATTTCTTGATTTTGCTGATGACAATTTTATTGCTTAGGTGCTGGAACACATCTTTGTTTAACTGATTTGCTGTGGTTACAGTGAGAAGTTCTCCCAAAATTAGAACAATCAATGTGACATAACTAATTTTAATTAACTCCAACTTAAGATTTGAAATAATTTTGTATTTATAAAATACTTATCTAAAATGTGTGATGTATTGATCATCAATCAGATTTTGCTTGTTAAAATAATGAATATTTTATGTAATGTTTATCAGTAATATTAATTATTATATCAAATCAAAATTTAAGTACAAGTGCATAATACTTTGAAACCATAAATGCATCTAAGTGACCTAAATTTAGGGGATAAATTTGTAATATGTAAACCTTAAGACAATTACTGGATAAATGCTTAGGTTTTAGCTCTGTAAAGGTGTGCAGTAATTCTAATTTGACCCACATGAAATGAATGAGGTGTGAATGGTTTATGCAATTAAACAATACACAACTGCATGGGCACCATCTGCCTTTGAATTTGTGGTGTCCGTTATATGGCACCTTTGAGCTATTAAGCTGCATTGACAGACCAAAATTGTGAATATTTAATGAAGAAATACCCAAATGCAAGCAATACAATTAAAACAGTCCAATTAGTAGACAAAGGCATAGCACTAAACAATAGAACTGTGCATTTGATCCCATGGTTTGATCATTTAAATTTATGAAAATGATGTTTAGGAAAATAATTTACCCACACAAAACCAATTATTTTGAAGAGACTATAGGTTGACATTCTTCCTTATCATGACATGATAGATTATTTTACACATATTTATATCCAGGTACATAATAGTATCTAGTTTCATACTAATTTCTTATATACCTGATTCATACACTTGACATAATCAAAGCCTATTTGTCCATTAAGTGATAGGGAAACACTTTTACCCTGATGGGAATCTTAACCAATTTAGGTCTTAGCTCTGCAATAAAGCTGCAAAAGCTCAGACACATAAAATGGCCTATTCATTTGGCAGGTTTTGACACCTACGGCCGTAATAGGAATGGTGATAGCTTCCATAATGCCCTAAATTCAATCTCATTGATATGAGCTGGCATTAGGGTTAATTTTGCTAGGGGTCCTTCTATGAGTTTTGTACGGCGGGGGCCTAGCTCAGAAGTAGCGCTCTGGGCTTCGAACCGCTGGGTCGAGCCTAAGTTGGATGGCTGTTTCATCCTTCGTCTCATTGCCATGGTCTCTGCCTGTCCTAATTAGCCCAACTGGTGCAGATATACAGGACATAAAGCCCTAATCACACACACACACATACTATGAGTTTGTAATTAAAAATTACACTGTGTGAGGACACTCCACCTATTGCCCTTATGTTTAAGTTATAAACGAATGCTAGGACAAGCATCCATGACCCATAGTTTGTAATAAAAGCATTGCGTTTAATATAATAAATCCCTATTTATGTGTTATGGGCTCAGGGACTGAAAGTAATTTTGATAGCCAGACATTTATATTGAAATAGCGCCCTGGCACCTTGGGTGCTGTAGTGTCAGGATATGTAAATATCCATCAATGTCATTTTAAAGACGGAAGTGCAAACCATAGTCTATGGGTTTAACCGCAACTGCAATTTAGGCTGATAAAAAAAAAAATTAATGGAATTTGTATGTATTAAGTTAAGGTGAGGAATGAGAACCACAAATATACTTTTCTGTATTTACATTGTATAGAAAGATTTGTGGATCAATGCCTAATGATGTAGTTGACTTATTAAAAATGTGAAGTTGAGAAAATTTGTATTAATTGTTAATTTAATTTACCATCTTTTTTTCTATTTATTTATTTATTTTTTAACCTAAATCCTAAAATTGAACACTTTATTCTAAACTTAACCTTAAAGAAAAATTGTTAACAAACTAAAAAAACATGATTTAAGCAAATTTTAGAAGTCACATTTTCATGAACATTGATATGGGAGAAACAAGAGCTCACTGTGCCTGTTGTTGATGATATGGCCGGACTCCTCTGGCCTGGTGAGGATGGTGATATCTTGATGGCTGTAGTTTTGGACTCCTTAAAGTTCCCCCAGTGGATCTACTCTCCTAAGCCAAGCCTAGGCAAAGGAGAGACCCAGATTCTGCCACCATGTAATGTATGGAGAACCGAATAGAGTCAAGTCCCGGGGTATATAGGATGAGAGAGGTGTTTATGGTGGAAACACCCAAACTGACTTAGGCCCAGCCTGACCTTGCTATATACAGTCAGTTCAAACAAAGGATAGGGCCACGACCAATGGGGGCTAAAGAAAGTCTAGACTATGACCCCCGCACGTAAAGTGCTGAAAGACTTTCAATCAAAATCTAATGCAATCTCCGTACAATCAAACGTAAAATTTGGGAAACGTTTATGAAAAGTTTATGACAGTTTTGTATGGAGGTTTGAAAAAGTAGGAATTTTCCCTATTTTATTCTTATTTTGAAAGTTCTAATATCTAAGGCAAAGTTCTAGTATTAAAGGCCATGAGACCCCCAAAAAGGCACCACTGCACTATTTTAGACATTTTATGACAACGTTTTAAGCATGTAGATGCAGTTGTGTCAGGGTTCTGCTCCAGAAACGAAAGTGTTGCGCCTGCCTGCCCGCCCGTCCCCCCGCCGGACGGACATTGATGATAACAAAAACCCTTTTTCGAACTTCGTTCGCTGAGGGTTAAAAAGGAAAAGGAAAACAAGTGTCCAAACGCCGGGCAAGGGTGCGGCTCAATTGGCATTCTCTTAATCTACTCTTAAGTCAGTGAATCCATGTCTACAGTACTAATAGCAATCTGTCCTGATTGAAGTATGGGCCAGTCGACTATCACGCCTATACCATGTAAACTGGGAGATATTCAATTTGCATGCCCTGTTGAAAATTGCAATTGCAATTAAATATTTATACATCCTATTCCTAACACTTGGTCTTGAATTTATACCTTATGTTCCCAAAATTTAATTTATTCTGTGCATATGGCACCTAAAGCATGTCATAATCCTTAATTATAGTATATACATGTATGGGCCTATTATAGAATAAATAGTGTATATCTATAGTCTTAGTGGGCGGTTTTCTCTTGGTCAGATCCTGGTCTGTTTCAAAAATGTAATATGCTGTAGTCCATTTTCTGGAATTATGAATGGGATGTTCCGTCAAGTAACCTTACCAAATTGTACTTAAAATTGTATGTCCTTTGCATTGATATAGACACATTTAAAATACGAGGGGAGGTAGGTCTATGCTAAAATTCAAGTAGCGATACATAAATAAATAAATAAAATATCATAAACAAAATCTTCTGAAATCAGGCTTCATGTGACCAAATAGATAGATAGACAGATAGATAGATAGATAGATAGATAGATAGATAGATAGATAGATAGACAGATAATTTATTAATAATAAAAACGAGTATCTCTGATAAAATACTAAAAAGTACTCAACATTCATTATACTCAGTGTATTGCATAGCCGACTAATTGACGCCCCAAATGGACAAATGACTGTTTCTCTGTGCATCTGAAACTGATCAGTTATCACCATTGGCCTCTGGAATACTTGACTCCCATTGGCTTAGACCTAAGACAAGAGTGACGTATTTCCGGCTAGTGCAAGACACCCGCGAAAAGTCGAAAACGGCGGCCTCCGTGGTTCACAACTGAGGGCAAATAAATGCAGGATATGAATAGCGTGGATGTGTTCCAATGGACCAACGCTAACTTCTGAGAGGTAAAGTGCTGAAGGTAGTTCCCCTTTATTTTATCAAGATTAAATGGTACGTGTGTTCCAACTCTTTCAAACCCTCTAATCTAAGACACTGTTACCCCAACCAGATTGAATTTTTTCAAATGGGCATATCTATATTTGTTTGGTCATAGCATATCCCCTTACACAGCATTCCATACTTTGCAATGACAGCCATAAAATGATGGCGAATTAAAATGTATGGATAATCATAGTTCAATATTTGATCATTGTACATGTCCTTTGTATATGAGGCATTACAGACAAAACTATTTTACACAGAAGTTTACCACCTGCTGTTACTAATGAATGTTCATAGTGTTGATGAATGTTCATAGTGTTGTTATATTTTGTATATATATATTTTTTTTAATAATAGGGCTTTGAAATGTCCCCGATTTCTGCATCCATCCAACTAAGGCACCCATGACGGTCATTTTGAGAGATGCAGACGACACTTCGTGTTAGAATGCCATTTCTATATATTTACCTTGTTTGGTATTTGTAATTCTTAGCCTATTGAATGTGACTCATAAATTTATGGTATTCACTGGTACACCAATTACTACAGCTGATATTCAGTAAAACGGTATAATGGACATAATGTGTTATTGTTGATTAGTCTCATCAATAAAGTCATTTTTGGCCTACTATAAAATCAACGAACCTCTTTTTGTTATTGAAATTGTATCATAGAATATTTATTTATGTTTGATCAGAAAACAATGTAGTAATTCATAGAAATCCTTTTCTGTGGTCACTGAACGATCGATATTTCATGTAACAGTTTAAATGTGTCTCTTTGTAAGTGTTTCATTTGAATGATTGTAGAATTTTTATTTATTTTTTACCCTTTCTTTGAAGCTCAATCCAGAGGTATTGGACACTACATTTTTAGGCTCATGGTATGAAGCAGAGATTTCTGAAAAACGTACTACATCCTTGTTAAAATACAAAAAATTACCCCATTTTAAATTACCTTGTGGTCTTCATAACAAAAGCATTAAATTGTATAATAGTTTTGTAATTTGGGTTTAACCCCCTCTAAGCTATTGGGTGAGTTAGCCTCCCCATTTTACCGTCTAACCCTACATGGTTGTTTATGATCCATGGGGTCACTGAGTCGCGAACAAGGTCAAAACCACTGATGCGCGACGGTCACAATACCGTGAAAAGACGTATAGCATCTAGTTTAGGGATTGGGGAAATCTGTAACAGGTGAGTATCTTAAAATATGGTTCATTGGGATTTTCTTATAAGTCCATAACGATCATAACATGAATGTAGTTATCGCAGGGGATCTAAATATCACTCCGCTGGCATCATGGAAGTGGTCATGAAGTCTAATATTAAGCCTTCACCTTAAGTTTTTTTCACCACAGTGGAACTCCGTCGGGAGACCGCCTCACTATAAAGACCAATAAGACCAACCAACTCAAATAAGACCACGAAGTTTCTGTCCTAACAGCTATATAGGGAGCATATTGCTGGCTAAAAATGAATAAACTGGTCCGGAAAAGAAGTGGTATACGATTTTTTCAGTGAAGGTAGACACCCTTAGCTTTCCATTTTTAGGAAGAAAAAAAGTTTTTTGTTCAGTTTTAGATTATCCCGTTTCCATGACAACCAATGATATTCTGAATTAAATCATTAAAATAGTTTAATTTATTTGGTTAAAGTTTCATTTACATCATATCATTCCTGTTGGAAAAGTAGGCCTACGAAGTAGTAAACCTTTGTGAGAACCATTTTTGAGCAATTATTATTATTTTTTTCTTCTTTTTTTATTCAGAAGGTTTCTCGAAACCTTCAGGATATTAGATGAGACATGAGAATGAAAAGGAATGTCAGGAAAATTTTTGATCTCTACTGAGGTATTTCACCTCAGTAGAGATCAAGCTGCAGTATCTGATAAGATTCAGTATACTTTAAAATTCATTTGGATGTTATTTCTTGATTCGTCAGGAAGGATAGGAGTAGAGGCAAAAAATCAGTTTTTTCCTATGAAAATGACTGTGGAGATCGTTGTGTTGGCTGGGAACTGCCTAAAGCCCCCCCCCCCCCCACTCACATAGCCGGTTTTGCCGTAGTATGACTTAACGGTTACGCAACGCGATTCTCGGCTCTTTGCCGACAGCAAACCGGCAATTCTCGGCGATACTCGTCGAGTCTCTCCTGGGACTCGGGCCCAAACCGGGATTCTCGGGCCCGGTAGCCGGAAATTCAATGTGTGCATTGAATTCCCGTGGCAAGATCGCGGGTGTCCAAAAGTAAACAATAAACCCTCGAAGTCGTCGAGTCACCCCTGGAGGCCGTCGAGTCACCCCTGGAGGCCGTCGAGTCACTCAACGACTTGGACGGGTTTCCCGTCGCTAATTTTAGGCGTAGTGAACACGACGGCTTGTTCAGGGCTAGTAGGAGTAACTCGACGAGTAGTAGGAGTAACTCGACGGCTTCCAGGAGTAACCCGCCGAATTGTAGGAGTAACTCGCCGACTGCTACCAGCGTCAGCGTAGGCAGGGAGAAGGGTTGTATATACTTTAAAAGGCTGCTGCTCCTCTAATATTAGTCCGATTTTCGTCAAATAAGACTGAATTGTAGCTTAGTTCATACTGATTCCATACCTGTTTTCAGATCGAAAATAGACCAAATATTAGGCGAGATATTGGTCTGAGAAGGCAGGTAGGCGGCAAACACTGGTGCTCCCTCAAGCGTCCGCGCCCGGAGAGTATCAATGCAGGCAGAGCTGAGCGCTTCTTTAAAAGGCTGCTGCTCCCCTAATATTGCCGAGCATCTTTGCCGGTGAAGCTCATGTGTCGAGAATACCTCTTCTGGTACTGTAGATGATGAAGCTGCTACAGTTCGACCATTAATAGACTCTGAGATAAAGTGGTCAAGTAGAAATCATGCAGCCATTTTTTCCTCTTTTAAAAACAGATTTACTTATTATTGGTCAGCCCTGCCAGGCAAAGGCGAGCAATATATGGGTACCCTTCACATCCTCGGTGTGGCTTGATCCAGGTCAAGGTCACAAGCATATATATCAGAATTTTATAATGATGTTTCACTTACCACACATGGAGCTCCCAAGTTAGTAGCAGCTGATTGTGTTTGTGGCGCTCCCTCCATAGTAAATCAATAATATACCATATGTGTATATATATATTTTTCTATAACTATTGTCTTTGTCTTTGGTGGAAAATATAGAATATCTTAAACTTAGACCTTGTGCATTTCATACACATTCATCAATTAGATTTGTGGCATGCATTTGATTTAAACCAATGGTCTCGAAACATTATTGACTGCAATAAACCCACTCAATATTGAATGAATTAATAAACTATAACGTTATTTGTGGTATTTATACTTTATACTAAGTATATAATAGTTATTATCTAATTACCCACAGTACTTTCTTGATTTGCTATCTCTATCTGGTAGAGATGATCCTCATTACTATGAAACTCTAGTACATTGTAGCTGGTCAACTACGACTTCCCTAAATTAAACATGAATTTGCAAAACAGAAAAATAATATGTCCATGTCTTACAGAGAAAATAGCACTATAGCAATCATACTGCTTCATCACAATAACCTTTTTCAGCAATATATTCTTTAATTGAAATGAGTAATGCAGATAAATTACCAGTGATGAGAGTAATTTTCCATATTGTGATCGAATCTAATTGATCTAATGTACATTATTTAATATATGAATAGATCTCTGCAGGTGGCCTCACGCTAGCGATAATATAATGTTATCTTAGTGAGGTCTCCTTGCATAATAGTTGTGAATAATTTATAATGAAAAACATTACTAATGTGTAAATTTTTGTACAAAATAATAGAATGTGATTCTGAAGGTGTAAGAAGTTGGAGCTAGTGTTGAATTGTGCCCAAAATAGCCATATTTTTTGCTGGGGTCTGATTTTTTTATCTGAATGGCACGAGGGAGTCTGTGTGAATGATGCTGGAGACACATTTCTGTGTCTCAATTTAGCTGTGTGTGCATTTTCAGCCACAGATTTAGCATTTCGTCTGGCCTCCGCTAACCTGGCTTTATTCTCTGGAGAGTGTCTTTGACAAGATGGACATGATTAACATGATTTTGAGCTCGTTAAAGTTAATACCAGGCAAGTTTTCAGGGAGTAGAACGTTTGTATCTGCGGACCGCCAGTTGGGTGGTCCTGTTTAAAACACTGTCTGTTTGTCACCAGCGCCCCTAGCATTGATTGTAAAAAGCGTGATGGCAGGGAAAATTGATCTTTCAACAGCGTTGACAGCAAAAAAACCCCAAAAAAACCGATCTATTGTCTTTGATATACTGGCAGATTACATATTATATCAATTTGAATTATGGCACTGAATATGATATGATACTGATTAGAACTTTATTTGGTTTATAAACTCTACAGGGTGTTACGATCATGTTGTAATACCTGTATGGTTGTCTTTGGGTAATTACACCATGATGGGATAAAATGCTATAAATAGTTTGTATGTTTACTTGGGGTAATAGCTCCATAGACACTTAAAGAACAATGACCCTGGACAATCAAGTAACATGCATATAAACAGACAAGCGCCATCACTGCATCATATTGTTAACCATATAAGCATAACATACATTAAATATTTCCATAGCCAGTTCTGGAAAGTTGATATTCTTGCTAACATTTTGATCAGACCTGCAGTTTCAGTTTCAGCACTGTCAAGAAATTTAAACCCACAATTCTACTGTCACCGTAATGTTTCCAGGTCTCAAAATAACTGCTATCTCATTATCTTACTATCTTATCTTTTTCTAGTGACTTAAGATGTAGAAAGAAACACTGAAAAAAAACAACAACGAAGTGAAGATCAAGATGAGGCAATCTATGCTTGAGATGTGGTTTTTGCTGATGCTGATTGCCATCGAAACCTCCATGGCTCAGGACAGGTGTCCCTACCCTCCTGTTCTGGACTACATTGGTAAGTGCAATATACACAAAACAATACTTACTTATAAGACGACAAGGGCGGCTCCAGTGGGGCCGGGTGGGGGGGGGGGCAAAGATTAGAGTTTTTACTTCAGCGAATGAGTATTCGCTGCAAGAGGTAGTTACTCTAGTCAAATGATGTCCATCTCTGAACCAGAACTCTGACACTACTGATTGTACATTGATCAAAATTGGTTTTGATAGTCACATTAACATGTCTCAGCTATGTTTTACAAAATAGAGGAAATTGCTGGACCAGAGTTTGGACACTATTTCAGCAATGTGTGTGAAATATTCCCAGAATGTGTCTAAAATAGTGTAGTTGTACCTTTTGGGGGTCTCATGGCCATGGATTTAATACAGTTGTCTTATTGAGAGGATATTGTAAAATATTATTTTCCTTGATTTCACATCTAAAGGGGGGTTCTCACAAAGCCAGTTTTCCCAGTGAAGTCGTATTGCTGTTGTAGAATTATGTAATACCCCATTTTTACGACTTCAGCATAGTTGTTGGCAAAAAGGGGCGATGCTTAAGGTGATGGGTCAGTTGGCGGCAGCGAGGTGTGAATCACGGACACCCGGCAGATCACACGTAGGAGATGTACCAAACCCGATGGATGATGCCTGGTCTGAGTAAATCCCTTTACGACAGGAGACTCCACGGCATCTAGGTACGACCCACTGGCTTGTACTTGTGAGGGGTGTATCAAGCATGTGTCAATCATGACTGTGAGGGTAACAAGGAACGACCCGGCGAGTTAACTACGTGAACTACGTGTACTACGTTTGAAGGCCGGCTGTCATGGTGGAGGGGGAAAATGTGAATATATTAGTGGCTGCTTGTCTGTAGCCTTCATTCTGCTCCTCGTTACTACAGAGGAAGGACCATGGCACATGCAGTAGACCAACCAACAGCCATTGTAAAATTGGCTCAGCCAGCTTGGAATTAAATGTACAACTAGCAACTATTGCTCAGGCTTTTATGCACGATGAAGAACAGTCCAGAAGAGCTGCAGAAAGAAGTCAAGCAGTCATCAAGAGAAGGAGAAGGAAGACATTTTGGGTGAGGCTATGGCTCTTGCGAAGACCTCAGATGGGCCAATACGAACGCTTGATGAATGAACTATTGATGGAGGATGGAACCCACTACAAGAACTTTGTGGGAATGCAGCCAGCCATGTTCCAAGAGCTGCTTGCCAAAGTTGGGTCTAGAATTACCAAGCAAGACACCTTCTGGAGGAAAGCTTTGGAGCCAGGACTCAGGATTACCATCACCCTGAGGTATTTGGCAACTGGCAACAGTAGTGTTGTGTATCATTACAGCGAAGCGATACGATACATATCATCGATATCTTGAACCGATACACAATACATATCGCGATACATAAATTGAGGTCGGCTTACCAAATTATAAATGAAAAATGCAACATTTTAGTAAATTTTAAGCAAAATGGAGTTAGATTGGGCTCAATATGGGATGGCAGCATTACAAAAAATTTATAAAGAAAAGTTTTATTAAGGGAATATTACAACCTGTACAAAATATATATCTATGCACCCATCATCTATAAACAGATAAATTTCCTTTAAAATATATCTAGTTGTGATAGCTAATTAAACTCCACACTTCACACCTTTGTCAAGGCATTGGTAGATTCTATACATGTACTTGGGGTACTGATTTCAAGTGGCTTCCCTAATTACAATTAACAATATTCCTGAACTTCAATGAATTGCAAGAGAGAAACAACCGGCACCGTAAGCAACTCAAACTGGGTGATATTATATCGATTTATATGGTGGCACAACACCGGTTTCTGTATCGTTTAGAATTTACCAGTTTGAACGATATATCGTGAAACGGTACACAACACTAGGAAACAGCAACAAGTCATTGATGTATGGCTTCAGATCGGCCCAAAACACCAGCAACATCATTCCTGAAGTGTGTGAAGCCATCATAGCCGAGTATGCAGAGTGGAGAGAAGTTGCGCAGCTGTTTGAGACGAGATGGAACTTTCCCCATTGTATTGGTGCCATAGATGGGAAGTATGTGGCCATCAGGTGTCCTCCCAAAGGAGGTTCACTCTACTATAACTACAAGGGCTTCCATTCTATTGTACTCATGGCTCTTGTAGATGCAGACTACAAGTTCATCTATGTGGATTGTTGAGCAAATGGTTCTGGATCTGATGGAGGAGTTGCTGCTACAGCCCTGGGGGAAGCTCTAGAAGATGGGACCATTGGATCACCTCCACCTGAACCTATTGCTGGTGGTGACAGACATATACCATACTTCATCATGAGGATGATGCCTTCCCTTTGAGAACCTGGCTGATGAAACCACTGCCTCTGCGTAACATGACCAAACAGCAGAGGATCTACAATTACAGACTCTCTAGAGCCAGAAGAATCATGGAGAATGCCTTTGGTATCCTGGCATCAAGGTTTAGGTGTCTGCTAACCACTCTGCCCCAGAAAACCAAGACTGTGGAATCTTTAGTCCTTGCATGCTGCTGCCTCCACAATCTCATGAGAATCAGATATCCGACAACCCTGAACAACATGCTTGAACACGAAGATCCAGTCACCCATCAGGTCAATCCTGGGGCTTGGCAGGAAGCTGGAGAAATTGCTGAAAGTAGTATTTATATGCCACCACATAGGATCAGAGGGAACTATGCTACCCAGAGTGTCAAATTACAACAACTGTACTTGGCGGACTATGTCAACTCAGAGACAGGAAGTGTCCCATGGTAAGACGATATAATTTGAGAAGCTTCTGGACCTGGGCCTTCATCTTCATTGGGTGTCTTCTCTGCTGTACCTTCTCCAGTGGTTCTTCTTCCTTGAAGGTTGTTACTGCCAGACAGCATGGATCCCACTAAAGGAGGGTTCAAGGAAGAAGAACCAGGCTCCACTGGAGAAGGTGCAGCAGAGACAATACCCAATGAAGATGAAGGCCCAGGTCCAGCAGGCTGGTAGGTACCTCCAGGCTGGAATGTGGCAGCTGAAGAAGAATCTCCTGCAGGCTGTAAAGAAGCTGAAGCAGACGGCTGTGTAGACATCGTTTGCAAGGTAGTCCATTGTTTCTCAGGAGTAGCCTGCTGGAACTGGATGAACGTCGGCTGAAACATCTGGGCCTGCTGATGGAGCTGCTGCTTCTGTTGAAGAAGCAACTGCTGCTGTTGCTGCTGCTGCTTTTTCCTCCTGACTTGCGCCTTCAGCTGCAGGAAGAACAAAATCAGCTGGGCTTCGACGTCGTCATACGTGTTCAAGTCCAACTGAAGACACTCAGAATATATGTAGTCAGTCATCAAGCGGATTCTCAGGGTCTTTGGATCTGCAGGAGGAGGAGGAGGAGGAGGCTGTGCGATGGCTCTGATGTGCTGGTCAATCCTTGCAGCTGTCTGCTGAGCAGTCTGGACTATGACAGCTAATTTGGAGCTTGATGCAGAAGAATGATCACCAGTATTCTTCCTCTTCTTGAAGGGACCCCCCTTGGTTGTCACTGGGAAGAATGAACTTGGCTCAACGTCAACTTCTTCTACTACTTCCAGTTCTTCAGGTCCAGAATCTGCCTGCCCTGCACTGGAATTTTCATCCAAGTTGGGCAGTTGCTTGTTGCTCTTTGCAATCTTCTTCTTTAGGTTGACAGCTTGACGAGACGGCACCCTGGAAATGTGTGGCTCAAGGAACCCAAAGTTGGCGATAATCAACTTCTCCTTCTCTGTCGGATTTCTCTTGGCTGTACCGGAAGCACCCTGCTTGATGAGCTTCCTAGCACTGGTTCTAATAGACTCAAGCCAGGTCTTCAACTGTAGCCCAGTACAGGGGACACTGAGGGTCTGTGCCTTGTCATCGATGAGCCTCTGATGATCCTTGTAGTCATGTCTGGTCCTGTCATAGATTATGTCATTCTCCCGGTCCAGTCAGCAATGTCTTGCTCATCATTGGGAGGTAGAAAAAGCTTCTCAGTCTTTCTTCTTGGCTTCTTCTGAGATGCAGCAGGAGCAGTGGCGGAGGAGGCCTGGGAGGCAGGAAATTGACTGGCGTCACTATCATCATCTTCTTCAGTGTCTTTCTTTCCTCTTCTCTACATCGGAGTCTAGATCTCTGTTGCTGTCAACATCAGAAGACTTGGCAGGATACTTGGCAGAAGACTTGGCAGAAGACCTGGCAGGAGACTTGGCAGGAGACCTGGCCGGAGACCTGGCAGGAGACCTGGCAGGAGACCTGGCAGGAGAACTGGCAGGAGAACTGGCAGGACTAGCAGGAGCTGTAGGAACGCTGGATTCTTCAGACTTAAACAATTCTTCCCCAGAGGCAAGAACAGAAGGCTCTTCTTCTGTGACTTTTTTCTTTCCAAGATTGCGTCTCTTCTTGGGTCCCATGGTGAAATGGTAAAGTTGAAACAGCAAACAGGAACAGCAACAGCAGCAGCAGCAGAGAAGAATATGGTGAGGTCGATCAGTTTCTATCAAAGGCAGTGGTGTGAATGAAGTTTGCCTCACTGCGAAAGATTATATACTGCTGGCCGAGGTCACATGATGAGCCAACTGGCCCTGCAACCGTCCTTCACCAGTCCTTAACCTAGCAGCCGGTGACTTACTCATGGCACACGTGAGTCACACATAGCATACGTAGGTATTGATTTTTCTATATGTAGAATCCGGTGACTTATCTGTGGTACAAGTAAGTGCACACGTAGAAGCCGACGGTCTAATCGTCGCACACGTACCTCTCCTTCCGAGTTCTTGACACCCACCTGTGTGACTGTTAACCTGCCGGCTCCTACGAGTGTCTCATGTGTGACTTGGCGTATGCCACGAGTGCCTCTATGGCAATGGCGGCTTCACTACAGTTGCTAACTATAAACAATCACCCACAAGTTTTCTACAGAAGTTTTGAACATGAGGAAAACATCCGTTGATTTTGGCTGTTTTAAGTTCAGGGAAGACTGTGAGGAATCGAGTAAGTGTTTTCACTGTCTTCTACGACAACCTCCCAATAACCACCGTTGCAGTACGGATGCCCAATTTTGCGTAATATTACATCATTCTACGAGAGCAATACGGCTCACTGGGAAAACTGGCTATGTGAGAACCGCCCTTCAGGTGTCTGCCACCATATATACATGTACATATGGCAAATAAATTAGATTGATAAACATCTTTAATAATCATCCACAATAGGGTAAACTTGTCGTACACTTTTATTTTTCTATATAATTATTCACGTAAATTTCGTTTGGTTCTTTGAATTGAAAGATTGAGTAACCCTTTGTAATGTTTTTAATGGTTGGCAATCACATCTGTAGAATTTATTTAATAGTACTAAACATTTTTGGTGTTTACTGTATACAAGCCTTGCACCGTTATTTTTGTTTATAATTTTTTTTTTCTTAGTTCTTGACAAATGTTGAAGAACTATGTTATCTCTTGTTGTGATTTTTCCAGATATGCGACTGTCTCAATTTCAAGATGGTTCTCGCCAGTTCTACAGATACATGATGTTTGATAGCTCCAGAACATATCTTTATGTTGGTGCCATGTAAGTTTATTCATGACATAATTCAAGATAAAACCATAAATAAGGCTCAGGGTGAAACTTTTTTATTTTAAATATTCCAACTCTGACCTTCTAAAAAGTCTTTAGGTGACGAGAAAAATTTTTCTGCAAAATTTTAGGTTTGTAGGTTAATATCCAGAGATTGCTCAATCGGCCTGAATAAATACTTCTTTTTTTAAATTAAAAACAATATTGAAATTACATTGTAAACTGCAAATAATTATTTTAATCTTAGTTTATCCCCATAACTGGTGCATGTATGTTCATTTATATTATCAACAAAATGGCAACTTCATTTATGTTGATACTTGGATCATTTATTTTGATACTAGGATCGTGTATGACACCTAATCGCCAGCACTAGAGGCGAACATGCTACCAACTGAGCCAACTTCTAAGCAACCCCAAAAAAACCCCCAAAAATTTGCTTTGCCAACCCAGGTGGTCTCGCATCAACATCCAGTACCCCACGAAGTTGCTCGTCCATTTAGCTATTTTTTAAACTTATTTGATGATAGGATCATGAAACTTACAGGGATTATGCCTTAATCCCTGATGGTGGATGTCCTTGACCCAATTTTGAGGTCGCAGGGTTCAATCATTCTGAGCTTTATTGAAAGGATAACTTCAGATATGTTTATTTGGCCATCATGCAACCACCAAATACAATGCTTTGGGGGGTAGACCTTGGATGAGTTTAATGGTGGGCGACCTTGATCTATTTTTGAGGTCACAGGGGTCAAAACTATTTTGAACCTTGTAGAAATCAGTTATGTTGATACTAGGATCGTGTAACAACCAGGGACTATGCATTATGGGAAGACCTTGGATTATTCGAAGTTGGATGTTTTTTAACCTATTATTAAGGTCACATCCATGGGTAGAAATATGCTGTTCTCCTTGGAGAAATTATAACTTCTGTTCACATTGATGCTAGGATCATGCAACCAGCTGGGATTTATTTCACTGCAATATTATGCATGAAGGGAAGTCTTTTGATGAGTTTGAGGGTGGGTGACCTTGACCATGTTCTCAGGTCACTTTGGTCAAATTCAACCAAACCTTGTAGAAACAGTGACTTTAGATGTTTGTTGATGCTAGGATCATGCCTATTCGGTTTATGCCTTGCTGAACTTGCGAGCTGAAACATGTGTAACGCATATGGGTTTCACTTGCTTTGCACAGTATTTTTCACGACTGACAACGACCTGAGAGGTGTTGGTGGGTGTTGGTCAATCAGGTTTCCTATAAACTGTACAAAGAAAAACATGAAAACCACGAGTGATAGGAATACAAAAATTAAAGCTCAGAAATGAGGAAGAACATATGAAATGAATTGGTTTAATTAAAAGAGGACAGGAAAATCATCGTAGCTATAAATAGTATATAACAAGTTAACAACAAATTATGAGGTTGTACTAGGAAAATGGCGGAAACAAGTGCAGTCAAATGGACGAAACATAGGAGAAAAAATAGAACAGAAAATGTACAAATTAGGAAGTAAAGCATATTGAAACAAGCAACACTGCAGGTGTGTATGTGACAAACAGGCAGCTGCGTGGTAGTATGCTGGTCTTCCAACCACAGGGTTTCAGTTCGATTCCCGGACAAGCCTAAGTTGGATGGCTGTTTCATCCTTTGTCTCATCGCCATGGTCCCTGCCTATCCTAATTAGCTCATCAGGTGCAGAAATACAGGACATAAAGTCTTAATCCATCCACCAATGTGCTCATACGGGACTCGTTCGTGTACATCAACACAACATGTGTGCCCGTGGATGCGATCAGCCCATCATATTCACGCTTCAAAGGTGTGCCAGGCTGCAATAAATATACCTCAAATTGGTTTCAGTTTAAATGGAGAGATGTCTCACCTCCACTGGGATTTGAACCCAGAATCTTTTGTGTATGTTATGTGTTATTTTTTGGCCCCATTTGCTTGAGGGGTTGGTAAGTCTCACAATGGAGATATTGACCTTAAATAAATCACAAAGTTAAGGAAAACTATTGATTTTACGCACTCAGGATTCTAGGGAAACTACGATTAGAAGAATTAATTGCAGATTACAATGCTGTTTTTTTTTTCTTTCAATAAAGTGTTTTAGTTAAAAAAAAAAAAAATTCTTTCTGGTCATGAATAAAGAGGGTCAGAGCAGGAAATTTTAAATTGTGTTATTTTAGACTATAATGTGGTTATCTACAGAAAAAGGAATAAAAGCTTAAATTCAAAATTCACCGCAATTTCTGAATGTTGCCTTTTAGGGAGCGAGTGTACAAGCTGCGGGCTGATGATATAAGCCAAAATGTGAGTAAGGTTGATTTGCCAAATTTTAATTGCCCATTAAAACAACTATTGATAGCACATTAGTGTCCAGTCATGTCTCATTATTCACTCTCCGAACAAAATTTTTTACTCAGTTACCTGACTTAAAGATAGCCGTTGCGGCATCCAGTGGTGCTTACGGCAAATAAACTAACATCACCATTTAATTGTAGAATATCAAATATCACTGACAAATATCACGGTCAGTCATATTGCCTGGCAAATACTACAGAATACGAAAAGTCATCGCTTCGTGATACATTTTTATTAAACAGCACCTTCAATTTTCGTCAAATTTTTTAAAATTCAAAGTTTATTATGTGAAGTAGATAACAGACTCTGAAGTCGCGAATCGGCGACGCTCTTCATAACGTTATAATGTCAGTAATGTAATTTTTAAGCATATGATTTTTATTTGACAAATAAACTAATATACCGGCCGTAAGTGCTATTGGTTGTAACAGACGTCTTATTCACTAAATATGCAGATAAACATTGCAGATGCATTGTGTTTGTTTATACAATGATTCATATATGATGATTTGTTTTATAACTAACAAATACTTTGTGAACCCGAGTGTTCGTTACAACGAGACTTAACTGTTTTCTACTGGGTCCCTGAGAAATGACCACCAAAGTGTGTCTGCCGTGTGAAACTATAATAATGATGTTTTTGTCAACAGTGGATAAGATCTGATGAACTAGTTACAAGGGAAGAGGACAAGAATTTATGTGATCCTCGACGTCCCACAACTAAAGACATCGACTGTCGCAATCACATCCGAAACATGGTGATCAACAATGACCGTCTTCATGTTTGCGGCACTGGTGGCTACTTCCCAATGAAGTTTGATCTTGATGTGAGTGGCCAATGTGTGATATCGATTATACCAAGTAACGGGGTTTTTTCTATGTTAATTGTGTAGAAAAGCTTATTTGATTTCAAGCTTACAGGTTTGCAAAGGTTGTGTGTTGATCTACAGAAGTAGCCACAAATCTACTGGGATTAATCGGATCACTAATGTGATGTTGTCTTGCAGCCCTCAACTTTGAGCAAAAAAGACACCTACCCACCAAAAGAAAGAAATACAGGAATCCTGCTCTGTCCATACAGCCCATCTGACACCTCGGCATTTATGTCTACAGGTAGGTAGCGAAGTGTTGTTGCAGAGAGAGGCTATTAAACATTCCCATTTATTACTGCCAATTTCTGATTTGGGCAGAATATTTTTCTCAATGGTAATTTGGTGACATCAGTCACATCACAAATAGAAATTTAACTATTACAATAGCTAGGTAATTTTAGAACAACAATGGACTATTGTGATCACAGTTACTTATTCTCAAAACTAGCACAAAGGAAAACAATGGTAGCAGAAGCAAAAGATTTTTCCCAAAAAAAGAAAATAATGCTGCATGCATATCAGTTCAGTTTGAAGCTATGCCAGTAGGGTCTAATCTCATGCTCATGCTCATGCTACAAAGTCCACAGATGCAGGAAATGCTGCAAAATCCATATATCTGCAGCAAATGCTGCATGGAGTCTGCAGCTGCAAAAGGGCTATCCTCGTACTTTGATGCCATGTTGCCAGACGCTGCCTCTCGCTACTCGTATCTCCGCTCTTCTTTGTTGTATAGACATGAGTATGCTACGTCTCTCTATTTGTATCCACATTGATGCTGAGAGCTCTTGCAAGCATTGCATGAAATTCTTTCGTTGCGCTGCGTGCAATTTTGCAGAAGCAATTACAAGCAGGGTTTTTTCTCTGTATCTTATGGGCATCCCATTGAAGAGAATCTTTATCTATGGTTATCTTGCTGGTTCTCCTCAAATCCTCAATGCATTTTGGGCATCCCAGTGGGTTGGTTAGTTCCAACTAGGTCTCCTCACATCCCCGCTTTTTAAAAATGAGTTAATCCCTAGAGCAGTGTTCGCATTAGACGCTCGCCCGCTCGCCCGACCCGACTTTTACGGCGCACGGCGAGCAGGAGAAGGATAGCACTGGTCCGTGTGAGCGAGTAGCCAATTAGCTCATTAAATGGGCTTTATTTTGCCTCCAATCTGTCAGTTATGTGAACTGTTTGATTGCAATATTGGTCAAAGACATAATCCATAGAAGTGGAGCACACAGATTGCAATTGACTCTGTGGCATCTTCAACAGTTCAATGGAAGTGTCAAGTCCCCAATGCTTTAGGCTTAAGTGCAATTGACTGCTCAAAGGCTGCTAAGTCTTTCAACAATAGCTTTGTAGATCTATTCCACTTTAGTTTTGTGATTTTAATTACTGCTTTAGTAAATATGAATAATATTAAATTTTATATTTATATTCATACATTTACCACATACAATATTTTAAAGTAATTGTAGTGTGGGCAGGAGGGTGCATTTTACTGGAAAAGTAGAAGTTAATGATATGTAGTTTGTGGTAACATGGGTACTTTTGATTAATAATTATCAGCATCCCTTCCTGTAGATTCTGATATAAAAATGTCATTCCTGCCAATTTTGAAAGTTAATAATCTTGATTAATATGAGCATGGTTGACATGGACACTGCTCCACACATAAACAAACATGATAAACCTGTGTGCCAGAAGTACTCAGTGCTAGGGGTTGCGCTTAGTTATGGACCAGTAACAATGTGAACGGACCAACACCTTGTTGGACTTACTGGTCCATGCGGACCAGTACTAAATTTGACGAGTCTTGAACACTGCTAGAGGGGTGCTAAACATTTGCTGCTGCTGCTGCTGCTGCTGCTGCTGCTGCAGACTTCTTGCACATTTGCTGCAGATAGAATTCCTGAAGCATATTGCTGCAAGATTGCTGCATTTTGCTGCAAGATTCCTGCAGCTGCAGATTTTGCTAACAGATTAATGCAGCTGCATATTTTGCAAGATTCCTAAAGCTGCAGTTGTCCCTTGCAGCAAAATCTGCGCAGCAGGAAATCCTCTGCTATGCTCTCAAATATTATTCAATGGTAAATTAAATATCAGAGTCCTTTACTGTTAGGGGTCAGAATTCTGTTAGGTCATATTTCCATTATTTGCTGTGTTATGCCAAACAGAACTCGATGGTGTTGCTATCCAGTCAACAACACAATTTCGTAGAGGAGACAGCAGTAGTTCATTGTACATCCAGAACTATGACTTTAACTGGTATGTAATGGAGGTAGCCGAGTGACCTATCAAATTATACGATTTTCTTGTGGACCTGAGGTTGATTCTCAGTCTGGAAACTGTAAATGAACTAAGTCTTCATACTCGATATTAAATTTGTTATTATTAATTACATGGAACATTTTAGGGGCGTATGGTTTGTCGAGACTGAGTCAAGTAATAGCTATGACCTTAGGATAAATAATTATGATATGAAATAGCTACTGGTGAGTATTACTGAGAAATTGTAATGTAAGTCAGTATAGACAATGCAGTAATATGTAATCCATTTCATGCAATAATTTAGCTTCAAGCAATCAGAGGGTATTTACTGGAACTATCCTCAGAGCTTACCAAACCGACTATGTCATCTCTCGACCAAACATCAGTGATACAACGATCAATAGCGGGACCAGTATTCGGACTGACAGCAGGAATGCTTTTTGGCTTGATGGTGAGTGACCTCCAGAGTACCAAATTTCTAATAATGAAGGATGCAGGAGTTTTAATGAAACGCTTTTGCATTAATTTACGATTATAAAAATCTTTTGTCTTTCTAAGGTGTGGAATTCATAGCTACATTTGAAAGCTCGGAATACATCTACTTCTTTTTCAATGAAATTGGTTTGGAATTAAGTGACTGCAAGAAAGGACAAATGAGGAAAATTGCAACTGTAGCCAGGGTCTGTAAGGTGACTAAACATCTGCTGCATGTGTCATTTGAAAAGGGATTTTTAACCTTCAGTGAACGAAGTTCGAAAAGGTTTTGTTATCATCAATGTCCGTCCAAAGCGCAGACAGGCGGGTGAGAGGCGGGCGGGCAGGCGGGGGTAACACTTTCGTTTTCAGAGCAGAACTCTAACACTAATGCACTTACTTCAACAAAATTTTGTACAGTAATACTCTATATGGCCTAGTGGTGCTCTTTGATAGTCACATGGACATACCTTGACTATGTTTTACAAAATTTTGAAAAAATAGAATGGTGCAGAACTCTTACACTACTGCACCTACATGCTTTAAACTTTGTCATAATATGTCTAAAATAGTGTAGTGGTGCCTTTTGGGGGTCTCATGGCCGTAAATACTATAGAATTTTCAAAATTAAGACAAAATAGGGGAAATTCTTACTTTTTCAAACCTCCATACAAAAGACACTATTTACCCTACATGAATGAAATTGTATCAATAACATATCTAAATTATAGTATTTTCACTTTTCATTTTGGTATTCATTTCATACTAATTACATAATAATAACTATTTAAACACTCAAGAAATAATATTTTTCCAAATTTTGTAAAACATAGCCAAGATATGTCAGTGTGGCTATCACAAGGCCCCGCTAGGCCATATAGAGTGTTACTGTATAAAATTTCATTTGGGTAAGTGCAGTTCAGCTCTATAAACGAAAGTGTGTGTTAAGAGTTCTGCTCTGGAAATAAAAGTGTAACGCCCGCAATCCTGCCGGTCGGATGAACACTTAACAATTTTAATGATTCCTGTGTGCTTTGTGGGATTTGCTGAGGGTTTAGCTGCAGCGTAGCCTATGTTTCCCTGAGCAACTGACTGCTGATGGGATCCTGTGCCATAGAAAGCAATGCAAAATCAGATACGGCTATTCTTAAAGGATTACATTGTTTGGCACTACATTGAAATTAATGGGCACCGTAGTTGATCCGCTTATAGTACCGATAAAGCAATTGAGCGAAATCACAGTCTGCAGTAATGCTGTACTCATAGTTTCATATAAATTTATGAAACCTGTTTTTGTTATTTAAAAAAAAAATGCATTTACCTTTTGCAGTCTGATCCAGGAGGATCAAGAAATATCTTGGCATTCACTTGGACAACTTTTATAAAAGCTCGTCTGAACTGCTCAGTAACGCAGGATGATCAATTCACCAAATTACGTAAGATCCTATTATCATACTTTAATGACTATATTAATGCAGTAAACCTTTCCAAATTTTAATGTGCATGAATTGAGGTTTTACTTGAATTGCTTAATATTTCTCTATAAATAAATCTTTGCATAATTTTAAACTTTTTCTAACTCAAATTGAATCAGGTGTGGAATTTAATAACGGTCAACTCCAGACAGCTGTAGCAGCCTATTCCTGGCTGTAGCTATAGCTGGCTAAAGCCAGCTGCTTCTGTCTACTTCTAGCTAATAGTGGGCTTGCACCTACCACCACTGAAAATTATATACCTAGATAAATGTAAGAAATGTATCAATATATCATAGATATGTACTGTTAGATCCAGTTTTGAGTAGCCACCTATAGTCAGACAGTTCCGTTTAGTGGCAGGTAGTATCATATTATCATATAGCGGAAGTTGTCTAGCTTTGTCTAGGTTCAATTTGACGGGCCGTTTTTAATGAAACAAATTGTGTATGAGTGGCGTTCAGAAAGTTCTTACCCTTTTTTCATATAGACAGTTATGTCACAATTGACATAGATTGATGGTATTTGCGCAAAATAAAATTCAGGTGATGTATATTTTATATACAAAATATCTGCTCATTCTGTGAAAATAAAACCCTGTTTTTTCTGTTGCATGGAAATAAGTCTTTGATGTATTTGGAGCGCAGGTCACTTTGTGAAATACAAATTCCCAACAGTTAACAGTTAAAAATTATTATACTATTTTCCTATACACCACAAATTATCACCAAATGATTTGTCCAAAATGACACCTTTGCATTCAACACACTTGCTACAGTCGGTTCACGTGAAGTGTTCACTTTTGCTTAAATATTACTCATATGAAAATTGGCTATCATTTGTTCCATTACACTTATCAGGGTGAATATGCATTTGATGAGTCAAGATCACAGTTTTGTGTCATAACTCAACCTCCAGCTACTTGACCATATGGATTGGTTGCTTGCAGACATGATTACATGTAAATTCCTAGATTCAGTGAACGTATTCCTATGTCCACTGCATTGGCAATCACAATGTTATGTAACCCAGCTTGCAATTCAGGTCCATGAGTCATCAGGGGCATTTGAATATAAACAACAAGCAAAAGTAAGCACTTGAACCGACTGTAATATGCTCCAGCCACAAAGCGTCATTGAGAAGCCTGCATTTTCAACTGTCAAGGGCTTTCATCACGGCAACTTTCATTAACTTCAGGCAGTTATACTTCCCACCCCTTATTTCTTCCATTTTTCCTGTTAGTGTACAAAATTTAGTGGCATCACATTGATGCTTTTTAAAATCAATTAACCGGACTGATTGCTGGTAAATTTCACTGTTCTCTATACCGCAAACATTTCCAGTAAGTAACTAAAATATGATTTTGCCTAAAATTACATCATAATGGCATAACATCACAATTATTAATGTTGGAATGTTGGTCAACATGAGAAATGCACATGTCTTTTTCAATATAACTGTCTATATGAAAAAATGATAAGAACATTTTGAACGCCCCTTGTACTTAGATTTACTAATTAACTGGCGACATGCAAGGCATGGGCCAGATCATCCTTCAGTCAGGGCTGTTACTGTTATGTGTGGCAGAGACCATTTTTCTGAAAATGCATAATACCACCATCACCACTAATGCTGGTGGCGGACAAACACACACGCATATTTATGATATTTCATCCAAAGTTTTAACTATCACTTGCGCTGGGGAGGTCCCTCGCAGCCTCGGTTCCATTTACCAAACCAGGAATTTTGTTGACGTTGGCCCAACATTGGCGCTATTGTAAACAAATGTTACACCAACATTGGCCAGCGTGTTACCAACTTTGGCATTTTCTGCTGAAGTTAGGTCATCTCCTTCCTTGCCAATGTGCAAAATGACATTGGGCCAATGTTGTCTGCCAACATTTGTCCAACATTGGCCCAACGTCTGCTTGTTATTTGTTTCTGTCAGCTGTGTAAGATGCTTTTGAGCAGCTGGATATATAATAAATATCTGTTGTTGTCACCATTTAATCCATATATATATATATAAATTGTATATATATATATATGGATTTTCCCTGTGGCCTGCCAGGTTACCGTGCTTTTCTTTTATATGGCTTTAAGCATTGGGTTTTTAAATGCTTACACCTTTTGTTTCAAACCACATTTGCTGAGGGTTAACAAAATGTACTGATTGTGGAAATCATTTCACTCCACAGGAGATGTACAGAAATACAGTGATAGATATTTTGGACTGTTCTGGAGAGAAGTGTAAGTCCTTTCCACTGCTATTTAATTGAATTTAACAAAAGGTATTTGACTCAAAGGTAATTCATTTTTGTGGTTCTCTTTCAGTGGGTACGCCAACGGCTCAGCAATATGTGTTTTCACTCAAGAGGACCTCGACCAAGCATTTGATGGGTCATTCCAAGAATATGGCAATGAAAAGTGGATCGAGGTTCCTTCAGCAAGGGTTCCCACTGAATCAACTTCTTCTGGCACTGTGCGCCCAGGACAGGTAGACCTGCTACAAACTTTTTCTATTAATTGGGTCAGCCTATGTTAAGGAATCTCTTCAATGTTCTTTAATTCTATGGTTGACGAAAAATAACAATCCTCAGGTAAATGTAATCAACATATCATAGATGCACCGTGAACGGTTTTGCCACTGGGTCCTTTTGTCTGTGCAGAGAAAGGTAAAATGTGATCAATTACGCTTTGGAGACATATACAACATGCAGTCACTATTATTTGCCAGTGGGTCATTCCAATAAGTAAAATGACAGGAACTGAAAGTGCAAAACTTTCACAAGTCATTGACAAATATTTTATGTGCTATTATCATCATGCGTAACTGAAAAATAATGAACAAATTTTGCCATTTCAGTGCTACCCATCGGATGTGACACTTTCTGACGACATACTGTACTTCATTAAATCACATACTTTGATGCACAGTTCTGTCAAGCCCTCGGGGAGATCATCCATCTATCACTTCAACAATGTGTTCTATGATAAGCTGGCCATGGAATTTTACTCTTTCGAACAAGTTGCGTATTGGATATTCTATTTACCTGTGAACAACTCGGGCCAGGGTTAGTCTCAAAAGTTTCTCAAGGATGGGTTCTGAAACTATGTTGACTGCAGGTCATCATATGAGTAATTATATATTTATATATATAACGGCCAATGTAAAAAAAGGAAAAACATTAATCATAATCCGTTCTTATTCTCTCAGGGGAAATTCACAAATATGTGTCAGATTACTTCTCTGACAGAGGCAAAACTGTTGTGAAGTGGAAATTATATGATGGATACAACACTTTATGGCAGATGCTACTTGCAGTAAGTCATGTCAATAGTCTCCTGAAATTATTTAAACCTACATTTCAATGTATTTTGTGTGTCCTAAAACTAACAAAGATGTATACTAACTCGAACTTTGGAAAAACGTGATTCGTCAGTCTTGACACAAATCAGTTCAACTCGCTTTTCCAGAATAGCCAATTGTACCTCAGTACTGACTACAAAGTGCTTCAGCTGCCCGTTGCTCAGTGTGTCTACAAACTCTGCAACAACTGTGTTCAAGATCCTCACTGTGGATGGGACACAGCGGCAAAATCTTGCAAACCTTTTGAAAGAAGGTAATATTTATTGAATTTTTATTGATGAAAATGTAGCAAGGGATTATGAATTGTTGCAATTCTAACCCAGTGAACAAGTCAGCCTATGCTGAGCCTCACGTAGTTAGCTCATTTGAGATGATATGAGTTAACTTTGACCTCAGCATGAGCTCACTTGCTCACAGGTAAAGCATCAGCTGCAAGAATTTTGGCAGTGCTGAAAACACAAAGGTATCTATATGACATGTGAAAGTTAATAGCTCAAACTGCAATGTGAACGTTTGTTAACTCCTGTATTAATGTTAAATGCATTTTAGTCATACATTCCCTTGCGGCTTATCAGGCTAGGCTGCTGGAAATTACCAGGCAGCTAAAATTTGATGATATTATGCAGATAGTAGAGCCATGTAACATGATTTAAGGACATGTGCTGCAGGAGGCCTAAAAAGAAGTTGAGAACAGAAAATTATGTATTCTTCAGATCATTAGGCATCCATATATGTGGAGAAAAAAAGTTTGGGTCTCAGACTACCGTTTTCGAATACAAGTCATATTAGATCAATTGCCGAATATTACTCACTACCAAAAAAACTAGACAACTGAATTTTTTTTAAACTTCACAGAATTTCTTTTGTCATATAGAACCAATGTCATTGTCAATGTCTCAATGCTACTGGGTCTGAAGCTTAGGCAGCTTATATGATCAGCTGCCAGAGGCAGATGTAATGATTAGATGATAAGGCTGGGAATCCACACCATGTTACACATTGGCCTCAGCATAGACACCGAGTACAAGTCCCCTCAAATCTAACATCTCATGCGATCGACATGCGGCTGGGATGTAGTTCATGAAGAGTGCCCTGGCCGGCATCTGTTTGGGATATTAGCTGTGACTATTGAAAAGATAGTAAACATAGAAGTGAAAACCCATTTGGAACTTCTTAAGAGAGGCACCTTTTTGTAGAAGGTTTTTCACAAATACCTGTTGGAGCCCCATAACCAGATGTAAAACTGCCTAACAATGGTTATGATTCTCAACTAAAGTGTAATATCTGATTACATTATTTCATTTATATGAAAACTAAGTGTTATTCGAAGTAACTAAGTGACAATAAAGATAATTGCATGTGATACAGTCACTGATATGAAGGTCAGTGGAAGCTGCTGTGGCTTCATGAGCGATGCAGCTTCTCCTGAAAGTTCATTTCCCAGAAATTTAAGATGAGATCTTTGTGAAAGTTGTGGCTACACTCTAAAAATTACTTAAAAGGCTGCTACTCTACTATGAAGCCACACCTTATGCAGATGTACCAAGTTACATAAAGGCTGGTATGCACTACAAGTTGTCAGTTCATAATGTCATTAATGTGAAAATATAATACAATGCAATCAATTCAATTCAATTATTTACTTTCTGCCGAGTATTCTTACAAATCGATCCGGTCTCTTTTGAAGAGAGCTTTATTTGTCCACAAGTTATGATGATGAACCTATTCCATCTACATCATTCAATTTTCATGAGCCAGAAACAAAATTTTGTTTTTTAGATCTGGTTTCTTGTTCTGTGATGCTGGCATTCTTCACAGGTTATCACAAAGAATTTTCTTGTGACCTGTTGTGGGTGTGTCACTCGTGATGGCCAATCAGGGTCAAAGGCCTGCCATGAGTCGACCACTGCAACACTGGTAACAACAGCAGCATCATAAGCACACATTCTTGATGGATTTTTGTTATTAAAACGAGCCAAAACACCATACTATGATAGTTACCAATTCAAATCACATATGTGTGAAATAATGTAAGTAGATAGCTCACTGTTTCTGGAGTAAAACAGCACAAATTGGATCTGTAATTTGCTCTTCGTTTATTTTTATGATAGCTGATTACTTTGAGAGCCATGTACACGAATATAAATAGGCCAATGTTGCAATGTATGAAATTATTTCATGAATCTCCATCATTGTAAAATCTGTTAAAATTCATCAATCTACAATCTTCCCCTTGTTCATCATTCGGTTTTTATATGCTATATCGCCTATAAGAAAATTTCTTGAACTATTTTCTTATTAACATACCCTGGTTAAACCACGGCATGTTTTAAATTTTGAATTTTAAAGTCATTATTATTACTAAGTAATGGTTATCGAAAAATTTAACAAAAATTTAATTGAAATATACTGGCAAATTGCTGTTCTCAAGTTCAGCCCTCTTTTGCAACATGGAGAGCCTGTACTTTTGAACCTCAGATCAAATTTCAAAATTAAAATGAGAGAGAATTAAAGATTTATAGACTATAGGGATATAGTCCTTCAGTTTACTCATAACAGCAGCTATTCGGGAAATTTAAGAAAATATAAGAAATATGTCTTTTCTTCAAGTTAATTAAGAGGCATTTGCGGAGAAAATTGATCAAATATGAAAATATTTCGAATGTGGTAGGCCATGGATATTGATCAAATTATCAGAATATGTTGAAAATTCTTATCTGTCTCAAAAACTCAAAAATCAGATGAGCAAAATCGCGTCATTCATTATTTTCGCCACTTTCGTTCAGAAAATATTGCCTCCTTCAAAAAATTTCAAAGACACCATTATATATTTACACAGACAGATAATACAGAGTTTGGGTTTTTTTTTTTGTGGAATATTTGGATTTTTAGGGGTTACACATGATGAGCTACGTCCCTTTTGGACGAGTTATTAATTTCAATTGACTAATTGATATAGTGATGTCTCCGTCCTTTTTACAAAATAACTTCTGATCGAGTAACGAAAAGGCATTTTTATGAGTATCAAATGAAAGCTAATTAAATTTTCGCTCAGATGAATACAATTATTCTATGATATTAATCATTTAAGCATGTTTAAATTCCTACTCACTGCTGTCCCATGACTAAACTTTTCCTCAGAGAAAAACAAAAAATTCCTCTATCATAAATGATGATAGCAATCTAATTTTATAAGATAAAATAGCCACAAACTTCAATTTTTCTCAATATTTTTTGTTATTTTGGAGCTCCAGACGGCAAATACCAAAATCCCGTTTCTCCGTGGAAATCATTAGGAGTAGGGATCCAAAATTGTATGTGTAAGGTTATGTTACCAGCTACATTGGATTTGCTAACATGTCACCTTCCACCCCTGGGTCGATTTTCTCTGCAAATGCCTCTTAAATTACAATCTACAACTAGTCTATTCCTAGGAAATTTAATTATGAGACCCATTAAATTCTTGTACCATTTATATTAATATCAGGAAATTCCCTTGTAGTCTTGTCTCCCTAGAATCC